>JAUPFT010000004.1:20142567-20730067 GCA_036936625.1 Parnassius smintheus behrii | reverse complement strand
ATTACACGCACAATATATTAGTCATGAGTCTATATTACAAAGACGCTGTTCTGCTCTTTCTAGTCGGTAAATCGATTAATTTAATTACGAATTCTCTACGGACTTAGTTTGTATGATGAAGTATTTTTTAAATTTCTTGTATTTTTAATCAATTACTCCATTTATATTAGGCAGATTATTAAATCTGTATGTATAATCATTAGTGAGTCTGTCGTTATCATCATCATAAATTGCCTGATTCATCATCATCATTATCATGGAAATGATAACTGGTGAGATGGTTAAATGTGGTGATTATGACAGATTAAAAAATAATATCATATTTATTTCATGTTGAAAAAGCTGTGATTAAAGAAATGTTAAGAAAATTCTCAAAAGTTTTCATCATCATCAGTACAGGCCTCTCAAGGAACGCTACAAAGCACAGTCCTGAGCCACCTACATCCATCGATTTTCTGCGTCTCTTGCCAGATAGTCATTCCATTTAGTGGTGGTTCGACTTCGTTTATCGGTGCGGGGCCGACACTTGAGAACCTTATTTCCCCATCGGTTGTCGGTTCTTCTTAGTCTATAGTAATGTTTAGTAATGTTTAGCCCATTGCCACTTAAACCTTATAATCCGTTAAAAAATTATCAATTAAAAGTTAAGCACGTTAATGTAGTCTAACTTATTTAAGCAGATTTTACAGAAAATTATACTGGTGTTTTAATATGAATAACGGTCATTAAAACTTTATCATGCAGCAATTTCATTTACACCAGAGTGAAACTTTGCCTGCTAATCACATTACGAAGCGAATTAATGATGCGTTTCGATATAAACATGAACCCGTTTGGATGGAGCTAGATAGGCGATAATGACAAGGGTCAAATGTTTTGAAGTTTAATATTGTAAACAGCCAGAGTAAGCTTTAGGTCATTTGCCAATAAAAGTGTATTGGAAAGTTTTGTCAATGATATTTAAATTTATAAAATTTCCATTAGAAAGTTAATGTAATAAATCTGATTTTTAGAGGTCAAAATATTAACATAATCAACATCACTTAAGTAGATATCATTGTGTAATTTTTATAATAAAACTGATAAACCAACTAAGAGTCCACCAGACCGTAAAAAGCTCCTGCAGCCCATGCATAT
The DNA here is from genome assembly GCA_036936625.1 of Parnassius smintheus behrii. Classification (NCBI taxonomy): domain Eukaryota; kingdom Metazoa; phylum Arthropoda; class Insecta; order Lepidoptera; family Papilionidae; genus Parnassius; species Parnassius smintheus. The sequence continues at coordinate 20,728,930 of JAUPFT010000004.1, read as the reverse complement.
CTGCAACCAACTTGTCTAACCTATTCCGAGTTTTGCTTTGCGAAACGTACACAAAGCGCATTGTTACGAGTACGATTTTTTTGCTCCACTGTAACCACCATTAAATAGATTTAAACGTATTAACCGTTTACTTCTTTGCTCCCTTAACCAATTCAAGAAATATAGAATTTTAAACAGACATGTACAGACTTCAGCTGCAGCGTTGTTACATCTGAGGACTAAAATAGAGTGCCTAGCACCCTGTAATCATACTGACTCTCTTTACTTTTCGGATAGAAACACAACAGTGCACGTACTGTTACTTGAAGTTAGAGGGCTATCGCTTAGTAACTATGTGTGTATATCCTATCAATGAGCTGAAGAATGCATGTTTCTTGTTAAATATTCCATTTAACAGTCTTAGATTCGAGTAAACAAATACTCGTAGTTCATAACCAACAAAGGAAGATAGACAAAGATTTGCATATTCATCTAAAATCACGTTATTGGTTGCAAGTTACCTTAGATGTATATAAGTACATGAGTGCTTGTTCTTACAATCAATTGAGCATCATTTCGGCTTGGTTCTTGCGTCATTCAAAATGTACCGAGCGCTTTGGCCTTTTTCTTTATCGACTTGACCACGTAATATAGTAAATATTAGGAGTAAAATATGTTTTCAATTCCATTGCGATGTTGAAAATACATATTAATAACCTTACCATAACCCTTAAAAAGTTTATTAGCACGCTGAATAATTGAATATTCAAGGACTATTTTATAAAAGGGGTTTCAATGTCCTTTATAAAACATATTTAATATCAAAGTAGAACCTATATGTTGAAGCTTAATTTTTTTAAATTGTCATATGTATTTTTGTGAAAGCATATATCTACATATTTTTAGACTTCATTCATATTAAAAAATCTGTTTAGTTAATATAAAAAAATTGTCATAAACAAAGCGTGTATTATATACATTATTTGTATTTATTTAATTAAAATCAAAGTAAAATAAATTGCTTTGATTTAATTCAATTGTAGTAAAATTTTGCCACGCAGTGGCAGCGCTTGACAATCTACTGACCCATATCATAGCGCGGGTGTCATGAAAAGCGACTGAAGGAAATTAAACATGAATTTGACAGCAGCATCTTTTTGATAACTCAAAATATTTAAAAAAAACTGCAGTTGCAAATTCGCCTACGCCGCCTACCGTGGCAACTATGGCAAATATACATAAGAACGACTAACGAACGAAGCGAATATGCACTTAGAAATGCAAAAAATATTTTTTAAATGGCGCCGGCTTTAAGGGAAAAATTCAGTAGCATTTTAATATGAGTTTTATAAAACACGAACAGAGGATTGTAAAATTAATGCGTTCGCTTGATTATATTGGGAATTGAAAAAAGTCATGATAAATGTGTGAATAATATAAAAAAACGGATCTTGTGAACGTTATAAAAAAGTTTGTGTGTGTGCATGATTCATCGAGCTATTCAGTAGACTTACTTTCACTTTCCCTGCTTAGCTTTTAAAGAACTAAAACTTTTAAAAATAGTTATTTAGATGAGTAGAATATTTGACCGTTTTCTCTTTGTTATAATCCGCCCCTTTTTCAAATTTAACGACGTATTATTAACGTTGTGGACAAAAATGTAATCTCTTGATGAGCTAAATATAAAATATGATTTAGCTCATTTTTTTTAATTGTCAGCCTTTTTGATTTTTAACTTAAAAAATCATTAGCTACGAAGTTGCAGTCTTTTTAAAATAAATTCAACCATTTCTATGGTTTATTCAAGTGCCGTGTAGAGGCGGTGTAAAAATATCCACTACCCCATATTATCCCGTGGGTGTCGTAAGAGGCGACAGAGAAAAACAAATCAAGAGATGGACAAAATAGCGTCTTCCCAATAACGACAAAAATAAAAAACTGTGGTTGCCATTCCACATGTCAAGCGTGACAACCATGGCAAATATCCAGCTTAACAGTGGTAGAGCCACATGGCAGCCTTTGTTGTTGCACGTATAGGGATGGTACCACGACCTCACAGAAGGCCGGCGCGAAGCAGAAGCTCTGCTTCTGTTTGTCTGGTGAGTGCAGGTGGCTGGGGGCCAAATACCCCCCCCCCCTAAAATGGTAGTGGAGTTAAATAGAATAACACCCCAGGAGGATACCAGCACAGCTGTTGATGAAGAATCCCTCGCTGAGCGTCCACACCCACGCCCAAGCTACCCCGTGTGCTCTGGGAGGGGGGGGGGAGGGGGTAAATTCCGCCGTTGCTCGAGACTACGTCAGAGAGTAGACGTAGTGTAGAGTTCGACGCCCAGGCAGTCTCGAAGGTACGGACCTGTTGATCTTGTGGCTGCGCGTAGACAGCGATGACCAGCCCCGCGTCTAAGAGTGCCTTTATAGGTCCAATAGCGGTAATGCCGACACTGACAAAATGGCTGCATAATCCGTGCTTCAATCCGCAGTGATCAATCTTTGCCTTTGCAAATGGTCTGACACAATTGGATACCTTGCCTACGTGGATCCCAGATGTGGAAGATCGTGTACCTTCATTGTTGGACCTTCTGCTTCTGTCACCCGGACGGATGTCAGGTCTCGGTGGGTGCCCCTCTTGGCTCCTCAGACTATTGTCTGATCCACAGTACGGTGCCACTCACGCTCCCATCACGGTTGCGTTCTGAAGATTGCCGCAGTCTTTGGCATTATAGGTCAGTCTCAGGATGCAAATACCAGTGCGCTTAAAAAAAGTATAATTCCGCCTCCAGGTCCTTCAAAAGTGTCATTGCCAAGGCAAAGTCAGAGCACATCGGCATAATTGGCGAGAAAATAGTAAGAATTCCTTCAGGAACACATGCATTCTGGTCTCTCGCCAAGGTTGACCATGGGAACTTCTGTCAGCCATCTCTCCCATCTCTGCACAGGGAGTACGACACACTGGCTCATGCCGCAAAGGACAAAGCCTATCTGCTGGGCTCTCACTTTGCGTCCAATTCGATTCCTGATGACGGGAGATACACACCGTCGAACATCCCGAGGTGTGAGTGCTCCATGCAGGATGTGCTGTTTACCCAGCACTTGGTGCGCAGAGCGCCTTTCTCCCTTGACGTCAACAAGTCAAGTGGGCCTGGTGGCGTCCCTCCTATTGTGCTAAAGACGTGTGCTCCGGAGTTGGAACCGGTTTTAACGCATCTTTTCCGGTACTCCTACTCCCTAGGTGTAGTCTCGAAATCATGGAATATAGCTTTAGTGTACCCGATTCCTAAAAAAAGGCGATCTCTAAGATCCGTCCAAGAACTCGCCTATCGCTATCACCTCCTAGTTTTCCAAAATAATGGAATCCATTATAAAATCATACACACAGTAGTGGATTTAAAAGAAGTTTTTTTTCCTCGTACAACTTCCTTGTGGAATCGATTACCACGAAAAATGCAACTCGGACTTAAGGAGAAACTTATCATTGCAGTAGTAGAAACATTCTCCCACACATCCGCCCACCAACCAAGTTTGTATCATCATCATCATCATCATTACAGCCCTTCATAAGTCTACTGCTGAACATAGGCCTCCCCCAAGGTATGCCACAATGCACGGTACTGACCCACCTGCATCCATCGACTTTCTGCATGTCCTCATTTCTAAGTTTATCACGCAGAGAAATCCCGAGCATAGCCCTCACCATAGCTCGCTGAGCGACTTTGAGTGGCCTCATACGACCAGCAGTGAAGGACCACGTCTCAGTTTCATATGTCATAACTGGCAACACGCACTTGTTGTACAATTTCGTTTTCAGGTTTTGAGGTATACTTGACGAGAAGATGTAACGTAATTTCCCGAACGTTGCCCAGCCGACTTGAATCCGTCGATGGATCAACCTTGGAAGGAATCGGTGTTCGTATGATAACCGCGGTTAACTATGACATCCGGACGTTGAACATCTCAGTCCTTCCCGTGACCATGGGTGCTGTAAAGCTCTCGAAACGTCGGGTATTTAAAAAGTTAAATATACGCGATAAATTCCGTATAAACTAGTATTATTTCAATGTGTAGTGTTCGCGTAAATATAAGAAATCATTACGTTATGAAATTTTTGATTTTCAACCTATATTTTTATATATTTTCAACAGTTGGTGATTATATCATAATATTGATTATCAATTATCAGTCGTCGTATTTTTACTATCTTCTTTTTTTGATTTCTGCAAATACTTGATTTCAACAAACAGAAAACCTGACACTATATAATCGATGGAGATGACTCGAAAGTTGCAAGGTATAATTTATAGCCGCCTTAAATGTTAGTTAAATGATATTGATTAATTTGCGTCAAATAAGGGGCAGTAAAAAACTTTGAAAGTGCTATTGCATGAACTTACTAATGGACGTTAGCAAAATTTTAAATCAACAAAAATATTAAGAGATTTCGACTCTAATTGTCACTTTGGTTGAGGAAAATTGGTTTATTTTAAAGATAAAAGGAAACTTTCTTAGCAATTATTGAACCCAGAGAGGAAGCTAAACTAAGTACCGTTAATACTTCTTGTAACCTAACATAATATTTACTGCAAAGGTATAAACATTCAAAAGATTTGTTTTCAGTCGAACAACCAAGCCTTGTTACTTATCCCGACATATGGATTACATTGACGACTACGGGAGTAGTGGCTTAAAATTGGGTTGCTGCCTCTCTTTTTCTCCTCTAGTCTTAAAACCATTCTGCTTCTGGATTTTCGTCTATGTCATCATCATCATCATCATCATCATCATCATCATCATCATCATCATTACGGCCCTTCACAAGTCCACTGCTGAACGTAGGCCGTCTTCGTCTATGTATTCATCATAAATCTAGTCAACGACTTATCCCGCCCCGGAATGACATTTAAACATTACAAGCCAACCTTTGCCAGACCATCTGATTGCCATTTTTTCATTCATTATTTTCGAAATTTGGATAACTTCTTACAGGTAAAATGTTTAAATCTAGATAACTATGAAAATTAATTTTAAAAGAATTCATCGATTCCCGTCTCCATGGGAAGAGACATTCACATCAATCAACTTAAATTAAAGAGGCAAAAGTAAATTATGACCGATACTTGAATGTAACCGTTCGAGCCTATTAACATCTACTGCTGAACGTAGGCTTCCCCCATAGATTGATTCATATGGGGGATATTTACCATAGTTGCCACGCTAGATACGCGGATTCACTCTCTTTACCACCTCCTGATTTGTTTCCCTCCGTCGCCTCTTACGCCAACCACGGAACAAAATGTGGTAGTGTACGTTTTTACACCGTCGCTACAAGGTACTTGATTATATAATTATAAAAATGGTTGAATTTATTTTAAAATGACTGCAACTTCGTAGCTAACATGCGAATAAGTTAAAAATTAAAAGGCTGGCAACAAAAGAAAGAGAGCTAAATCATATTTTATATTCACACAAAATTTCTCATTGGATAAATATAGGTCATACATAACAGAGATGATATATGAAACAGAGATTAAAATTTTGTCCACAACGTTAATAGTACGTCGTAAATTTGGAAAAGGGTTGGATTATAACAAAGTGAAAACAGTCAGATATTTTATTAGTCCAAATAACCATTCGTAACAGTTTTAGACTCAAGCTAAGTATTATAAAATTGATAACTAGTGCTTGAGGAGAAGATCCTCTAGTGCTAAAAACAAATATTCCGCTTTTGGATGTTTGTTTATGTATTCGTCATAAATCTAGTCAACTACTTCTTCCACCCCGGAATGACGTTTCAAAATTTCAAGCTAAGCCTGCATAACTTAAAGCATAACTCCTGATTCCCATTTTTTCACTAATTTTTTTTCGAAATTTCGATAACTTATTACAGGTCGATTTACATCTCCATGCTATAAGACATTTACATGAAGGAACTTAAATTAAGGTCGCAAAGCTAAATAATGACCGACACTTGAATGTTACCGTTACAACCTATTAACTTCCACTGCTGAACATAGACCTACTTCGTAGATTGCTTCATAAGGGGGATATTTTTTTTATAGGAGCGGGGGTAAACAAGCATACGGCTCACCTGATGGTAAGTGATTACCGCTGCCCGTAAACAATAGCAAAACCAGACGATTTGCAGTTGCATTGCCGGCTTTATGAAAATGAGTAGGCTCTTTTCTTGAAGGTACCAAATTCGTATCTGTCCGGAAAAATCTCTGGTGGTAGTCGATATCTATATATATCGGTGGTATTTGGGGCCATATTCCATACTTACCTATAATTCCCAGAATGGATAAACTAAGTTTTATACATAAAAAAGTTTACACGGAACTTACATAAAATAAACAACAAGCAAAGAAAAACATTCATAAATATTATATCCATCCAAATTTTTTAAACATCAAATTACAAACTAACATTTTACTTGGGGTATAACTATGGACATAAACAAGTTTAATATATAACTGAGTTAAACGGTTACGGTACTCTAGTTCTTGTGCTAAGCCTTTTTTTATATATGTACTTTATGAACTTGGTCAAGATGTTGATTTAGCTAAATGTATGTATTTTTATTTTCGATAATAGGGCACAATCTTCTTGTAAGTATTCGTAGAGGTAAGTTTACCTCTTCTAAAACTTTGCTTGTCGCTAGGAAAAAAGCATGCAGAAAACGTTCAAAAGTAAATAAATTGTGCTTTTTTGACTTTAGTATTGTCCTTGTATATAAAAATAAAGTCTTACTAAAACTTAAAACCGGCTCGAACGATTTTTATGAATTTTTGTGTGTGCGTTTAAGTAGCTTCTTGAACTGTTTAGGTTCACAATTGCATCCGGTAGGTGGCACTGTTGTCGAGATCCAGAAATCACTAGTGCAAAGTCGAATCGTTGTAATTTTGGCACCATTTCAAGTTTTGGCGTTCAGTGTGATCGGTTCGTTGGCTTTATATTAGGGCTGGGCTGGATTTATGAGTACAATTAAAATAAGGATCGTTGTATGCATAATGGACAGGTTCGAAGAATCACAAATAATTTTAAATAAATGCTGCTTTATCTCATTAATTTTAAAAAATTAAGTAAAATTCACAGTGAAAGAAAATAAAACGACGTAAATTTAACGGTGTATCTAAAGGCCGTTTTTAAGAGCCTATGAAATTTAAAAACAATAATACATGACAGATATATTTTTGGAATGAATTTTTTATTATTATAATGTGGTAGATAATTTATGGCATTTATTTTTTAAATATGTTTTCCGGCAAATGTCCGCCGCGGCTACGATATACATAGTCCATTTTATCAGCATAATTTTTCACTACTTTTTTCAATAAATCTGTCCATATGACGTCGACAGTGGTTCGAATATTGGCTTCCAATGCTTCAAGAGTTGTTGGTTTGTAGGCATAAACCAATGAATTAACATAGCCCCATAAAAAGTAATCAAGAGGAATTAAGTCGCACGAACAAGGAGGCTAGTTAACATGACCAACTTTAAATTAAACTTAAAATAAATTGATGGTGTAACGTCCTCCCCCCCCCTCTTATTTAAATTATTATATTATTTTATTAGTCCCCCTTTATAAAATTTAAAACCTATATATGTGACCAGGATAAATAAATATGTTTTGATCTCTCTAAAGGTTTAATAATAGGCCGTTTGTAATATTTACGGCGTGATCGTCTTAGCCCTTATTTACGTTGTGTTTGTTTAGTAACTTAGTTCTTTTAGGTGTCTTTTGGAAGAATGAATATTCACTGAAGCAATTGAAAGCTATTGGTAGTGAGCGCCTTATAAGCCAAGTGAACCCCGTTCACGAAGACAGGACTCGAGAAAGGTTAAGAACATAAAACGTACCTATTCTACTTGTATCAGGTTTACATTATTAATTTATTATTATTTATCCCTTCCCGCTTGGAAAAGGCTCACAATACATTTATTTTAAAAAAATGTGCGGGAGGCACACGGCTCAACACACGCCATGCGGTTAGCGCCAACCATTTAATGCGCTCAGCCGAAGGAGATGTTAAGTTGGGAACTGTACCGTAGTCCACGGCAAAATAATTGGCAAACGAGTACAAGAGGGCTTGGCCCCTTGCTAGTGCGTAATCACAAACATCAACCGAAGTCGCACATGTCAAAGCGTGTAAACGCCATACAGAATACGAGCAAATCCAGCCACAGTGAATGTACGTCACACGGTTTATGCAAATAGGCACACTGGCCATAAACCCTCCGTAAGCGCCACCACCTGCCAGACCGCCATTTCTGCAGACGTGATGTAAGTGTATTGCATCAACACCGATTGCATGATCAGCACGGCTACTAGCCGCAGAGCGTGTCAAGAGTCTACCGCTCACATCAAGGAAATGAAGTCCCACGTCGTGCAGCTTTCGGCTGCAAACTTGAGAGTCTCCTCAGATATTCCCTACAGCTACCATCCGCATGAGGTAGACACATAATATGCTCCAACAAGAAATACAACGGCAGATATAGCCAAAAGGCAGTTATAAGATAATAGTAATAATTTGCCATCAGAAGGGGTTTGTGTCACTAATGTTGAGTATATGTATTTTCGATCATATTTGTCTCACCCACCAACAAGTTGCTTTCAATAATTCAAAGGTGGGAAAAGTTACACAGAGATATTATTATGTTGTTATATAAAACATCAGGGAGGTCAGACAGTCTGCACCTCCGTAATGAAGGGACCCGACTTGGGCAAAGCTACTTAGGTGTGAGTTAAACCAAGACGCAGATAGCACCATTGAGAATAGCGTCCAACCAACAACTATCGCAGAGACGCAATGTTGCAGAACGCAACAAGCATCAATACGACTGTCATCAGGCTTATACTATCCCAAGGTCCGCAATAAAATCCCAGCTGATATCAACATCCGCATACCTCCATCGAACAGTACTACGAGATGCGTCGAATCAGGCGCAGCACAACCGCAGATCCATCACATGACGCAATACCGCAAGTAGCAGTAAGCATCAATGCAATTATCATACGGATGGCGCCCCTTAACAATATACCCACATGATCCCTATCGACTTTGGTATCAAAATTTGTATTGTTGTTAACTAAGAATAACACCAACCTATCATAGTAGCACGCTACTAAGACGCCAGTGGAAAAAACTCCACGTATCGCTAATGCACTAACACATGAAGTTGAGTATGCTGGTTACACTTAAAAGTGCTGCACCAAACACACTCATTCCAATCCGAAAGATAGACGACGCATCGCTATGCACTACGACGCCGCTAACAAACGGGATGGGTGTGCAATGTCCACGGACCGTATTGCTACGACAAACCCGCTTACCGCCAGGGTCAAGAACACATCGCTTAGCGAGTCCAAGTTTACCTCGGTCGCTCGTGATGCAGTATACATCCCACTCTTGAATGAATTAACCACTGGACCCAACATAAAACACAAATGTATGAAGACTCGTTCAACCAAGTGGAGAATAACGCCAACAAAGATTTTATTACGTTAATATAAACAGATACGAAATTAGTAGAAGTTCACTCTATTTCTAGTGCTTGAACGTAGACGATAAAATCTATCGATGAACGACTGAGAAAGAAAAGGCGTATCGTAAATAAGCTGTAAGACAAAGGAAATAAAGAGATAATGAAGGTGAGGTAAGCGTCTGGTATTCAAATTTTAATTAAAATAAAAGAAGCAGGACATTTTTATAGACTTTTTATTCAATTAGTTATGATAAACGTCATTTTTTTTGTTAAGTTTAAACTATTTAAATAGGTTTATTGACTTTTATTATGTATCATCTTTCTTAAAATGTGTTTCTTAGAATTTGTTTTGTTCGCTTGTTTTCTTATATAAGCAATTATAATATTTATATACTTTTCAGCCACGGCTTTCGATAATTCTTCGACGTGATTCACGTCATCGTTTTCAAATTTATGGAAATGAATGTTTTTTTTTTATAGAAGAGGGGGCAAACGAGCATGCGGCTCACCTGATGTTAAGTGACCACCGCCGCCCATGATCAACCGCAACACCAGGAGAATTGCGGGTGCGTTGCCGGCCCTTTAGAAAGGAGTAAGCTCTTTTCTTGAAGGTCCCCAGGTCGTATCGGTCCGGAAAAATCGCCGGTGGTAAACTATTCCACAGAGAGGTTGTACGTGGAAGAAAACTCCTTGTGAAACGTACAGTGGTGGACCGCCAAGCATCCAGATGGTGTGGATGGTATCAGGACGTTTGCCGTGTAGTGCGTTCACGAAATTTGGCGGCTGGGATTAATCCGAACAATTCCTCAGAGCACTCCCCGTGATAGATGCGATAAAATACGCAAAGAGATGCAACATCTCTTCGCAGCGCCAGTGAATCGAGCCGATCGGAAAGCACTCGGTCGTCGACGATTCGAGCCGCTCTGCGCTGGATGCGGTCAAGTGGAAGGAGCTGGTACTGGGGAGCCCCAGCCCAGAGATGGGAACAGTATTCCATGTGCGGCCGAACCTGCGCCTTGTAAAGTTGCAGGCGGTGTGCCGGCATGAAATACTGTCCCGCTCTGCTGAGCACGCCAAGCTTTTTAGAGGCCAATTTGGCCTTCCCTTCCAAGTGACCACGAAACTGCACGTCACTCCATATGTCAACGCCGAGGATTCCGATACTGGCTGAGGCAACAAGGGGAGTGCCTTGAAACTGAGGGGATACGACAAAGGGGTGCTTTTTAGCGGTTAACGCGCAAACTTGTGTCTTCTGGGGGTTAAACTGGACTAGATTTAGTCGTCCCCAATCCGAGACTCTGTTCAGCAAAGACTCGACTTCAGACACAAGTTTGTCCCGGCACTCGGAGACGTTTTCCCGAGAAATATTGGCTCGGCCGGTGTAAAGAACATCACCAGTGCTGTCATCTGCATAGCAATGAATGTTACGGGTATGCAACATATCATTGATATGCAGAAGAAACAGCGTTGGCGATAGCACGCAGGCCTGTGGAACACCAGCATTAATAGGCTTGCAATCGGAGCTTGCACCGTCTACAACGACCTTGATGCTCCGATCTGCAAGAAAGCTGGTGATCCAATCGCACAATTTCTCGGGAAGCCCATAGGAAGGGAGCTTCGAAAGAAGCGCTTTGTGCCAAACCCGATCGAAGGCCTTCGCAATGTCCAAACTAACGGCCAATGACTCCCCCTTGAACTCTACTGCCTCCGCCCATCTGTGAGTGAGGTAGACCAGAAGATCACCAGCTGACCGACCACGGCGAAAACCGTATTGGCGGTCACTAATCAGCTGGTGATGCTCAAGGTACCTCATGAGCTGGCAGTTTACAATGGACTCCATTGTTTTGGAGAACAAGGAGGTAATGGCGATTGGCCGGTAGTTGGACGGGTCTGAGCGGTCGCCTTTTTTAGGGATCGAGTGGACGACAGCCGTCTTCCATGATTTTGGGACTACGCCTAGGGAGTAGGAGTACCGGAAAAGACGCGTTAAAACCGGTGCCAACTCTGGAGCACACGTCCTCAGCACAATTGGGGGGATTCCGTCAGGCCCTGACTTTGCCTTGGCAATGACTCTTTTGAAGGACCTAGAGGCGGAATTATACTTCTTTTTTAGAGCGCTGGTGTTTACATCCCGGGACGCTGATGCATCAACCCAGGCTTGGTAGCACTCCTGCTTATAGCATGATGCTATTTTACAGGAGCGACCAAACCATGGCTGAGATTTGCCTCCAATGGGCACCACAGAGGAGGGAATAAAAAGTTCCATACCCTGAAGTACCACATCAGTAACAGAATCCGCAACAACGTTGGGATCATTCGGCGAGAAGCAAACCCGCCCCCAAGGGTAGGATGCAAAGAAAGACCGCATCCCATCCCAATCGGCTGACCTATAGTGTCAAACACGGCGGCAGCCTGCAGAATGCAACCGCGATTTCAGCGTGAGTGGCACAACACTCCTGACCAGACAATGGTCCGAGGAGCCTAAAGGGGCGTCGACGGAAATCTGATATACGTCCGGGTGAGAGGTCAGCAGAAGGTCCAACAGGGAAGGTGCATGATCCTCCACATCTGCAATCCGCGTAGGCGAAGTAACCAGTTGTGTCAGACCATATGCCAAGGCAAAATCATGAACAGATCTCCCCGCATGATCGGTTAAACGTGAACCAAGCCATTCGGCGTGATGGGCGTTAAAGTCGCCGAGGATCACGATCTCTGCGGAGGGGATCTGCTGTAGCAACGAATCTGCAGCCATTTGGACGTGGTCGAAGGGTCGGTCTGTTTCGGCATTACCGCTATGGGACCTATAGGGGCACCCGTAGACGCGCGGATGGTCGTCGCTGTCTACGCGTAGCCAAAGGATGGACAGGTCCGAACCTTCAAGTCTGCCGAGGCGTCGAGAACAGATGTCCTCTCTGACGTAAACGCAAACTCCAGCCCGAGGCACAAAGGAGTGTTCCAGTTTGTACCCCGGGTAGGAGAGATACGAGACATCAGCCGGAGAGGACACCTGCGTCTCGGTCAGAAGGAGCAGAGCCGGCCTCGCCGTCTCGAGATGGTAGTGGACGGCGTTTAGGTTAGAGTGAAGTCCCCTGATATTGCAGAAATTCACGGACAGCGTGGCAGGGGTCGCCTTGGTCTTGTTGCTCCGTTTGCCCTGAGCAGTTGTAGTCTTGAGCGGAATTTTGCCCCCCCCCCCCCAAAATACGCGGGGCAGCCTGAGCACCCACGCTCAGAAGTGGAGAAACATGGTCGTAGATGCTCAGCGAGGGATTCTCCAGGGGTGCTGGTACCCTCGTGGGGTAGTCTACCATTATTTTATTCCGCTACCATGTTGATGGGGGGGGGGATTTGGGCCTCCAGCCACCTGCACTTACCAGACGAAACGCGGAAGCAGAGCTTCCACTTCACGCCGTGTGAGGTCGTGGTACCACCCCGGTTTGAGCCGGCCCATACGTGCAACAGCAAAGCTGCCGCGTGGCTCTACCACTGTTAAAATGTTTTCGTACAACGGAAGTTGCAGCAATGTTTCTGTTACTTTCGGCAGGAGAAAGTTTGTTTTTTATCTTTTTTTAGTCTTTTATTCTGAATACCCTTCGTAAGTTCCAGTTTGCAGTGCTGACAAATAGCTATGGTATCACTTGAGGGAAGTATCAATTTTCCCTTGTCTTTACGGGCAATGAGAATGCCTTTATTGGTGTCATTTTGTGTTTCTTTGAATTAGCAGGGATTATATATGTATATAGGGATTATATAGGATGATATTTTAATTAGCAGGCAGTATCGAAATGTACACTGCATATGGCGCTGTGTTTCGTCGGAATCCAGGTTTCATCTCTACAAACTGCTTCTACCCACTTTCTTTTCCGAGAAGGGTCACTAGGAAATCTGAATATTCGTGTAATTTATGTGTCTAAATATTTTAAGCACAGATACTAATTATAATTTTTGCATTTATAATATTTTTATTTCATTATAAAAATTACTATTATAAATTTAATGACATCAGATTGTAGGATACTGTTATATAAGTATTTTAAGTGTTATTGTACATATAACATCATCATTCATTCGGTCATATTGTCAAATATCGATATATTTTTCGACATTGTCAAGCACTAGTCGATGTCAAATTGACTCATTCCACAGTTTTTGTTATTCGTTCTGAATAGAATATCCATCCATTTTGTGATAGTTGTCAGATGTCAACTGTACATAGAAATATCGACTATATTTAACATAGTTGGATAATACATTTTATCTTACATTTGATAAAATTTTGTGATAAATTACAATAAATGTAATAAAATAATGTACTTGAAAAGAAATAGTGCTGCTTCCGCCGCTATAGTTTTTACACGATTTAACTGAACATTTATTCATTTTTGGGAGATGTTTTGTTGACAAGTAAGTACTTGAGACTTACGCAAAAACAAACGACCAAGGCTAGAATTTCCTGGTTACTGACAAGACCGGTAGACAAGACAGGTAGAAGCGGTCCGCTTATATGTCGGGTCCAGTGGTTAATTCGTTCAAGATGCCACTATATCGTCCCATTCCCATTCAAGTCCCATTTCTATTAATATAAAGATTTTACATATTTGAGATCTTCCAAATATATGCTTTATTTCATAGACCTTACTATTATATGTCTTTATTATATGAGTTTTCAACCCACAACTCTACTATCATAATGCTTAGACATCAAGGAGACCTTCTATAATAATGATTTTGTATCATAGACCTTACTGTTTATGTCTTTTTTATATTTTTTTTGGTATCACATACTACAATTTAAAAGCTTAAGAGTGTAAATTTATTCGCAACGTTATTAATTTTATAACGCAAAGGAAGGAGCATATTGCTGCTATTTGATACTACGAAGTGGTTGCCCTTTTCTTTACATTTTACATCAAAACTTATTTAAGGTACAACTTGGCACTGATTTTTAGAACGCAGAGCGACTCGGTTTTGCTGCTTATAGCTCGGCGTTCACGCCAAGGTCTATGTCTTTAATATATGGGACTTCAACCTACAACTCTAGCATTGTAATGCTTATGCATCATAGAGACCTTCTATAATAATGCTTCATACTTCACCTCACTATCATAAGTCCCTAATATAGGACTATACACTGTGCAATAACCCTTGGATATGCGTCTCCGGCAGTTCATCCATACAAGCAATCTATAAATGAACACCCTCCTCTTCCCAACTTAGAAATTTTCTTAAACGCAAGCACGCTCCATGACTTAAGAAATTTTCTTATACATGAACACGCTTAATTAGACAATATTCTTATACAAGAACTCCTTCCATGACTTGGGCTATTTTTGACCAATTTTTCAATTATTTTACAAATGTTATTAATCTTTATTATTATAACATTTTCGACTAGTATTTCTATTAGATATCACACTTTGAATATTTTAATAAAGTTTTTAATAAATTTATTGATTTTGAAAGGCAATATTAAGCCTTTAATTTACTGTAATACCTAATATATGGAATGTATTTATTTTAATTTTATGCTTATTAATTTTTTATTGTTTAATATATTTCTTCTTAGATAATTTTTGACGGCTTTATATAGAAACTAATTATTAATTATAGAATAATAATAGGCCGTCACAATGGTTATGTGCGCTTTATGGCAAGTTACGTCGTCCTGTTGAAAAATCAGTCAGAATGGCTTGATAGCGCTAGCCATTCACCATAACAGCAGCTCTTTCCTCATTCCGAAAGAAATAAGGTCCTATGATGCCGCCAGCGTGGAATGGAATTAGGACTATCTTAGCTCCATATACGGCATTTTTGCTTATTCACGAAGCCATTTAACCAGAAATGAGCTTCATCAATAAATACATTCTTCGTTAAAAATACTCCTCTTCACTTGTTTCAAATTAGCCCAATCCGTAAAAAAGTGAATTAAACGATGGTCATTTGGCTTTAATTCTTGCACGAGCTGTATTTTATAGGCACGTAATCCTTACGTAAGAATTTCCATGTAGTCGAAGGACAAAGGCCAACAAGTTGAGAACGGCGACGAATCGACAATTCGTAGTCTTCTTCAATACTTCGCGCTACAGCAGCAATATTTTCTTTGGTACGCATATTTCCTTATCTTGTTGAAGGCTTTAAATCGAGAAAAGTAAAATTAGTGCTAATACAATCAATAAATGCACACATGGCTTGCTTACTAGGCCGATTATATTGTCCGTTAAATGGACGAAGTGCTCTATGAACTTCGCGAACAGATATATATATTTTTTTCAAAGTAAATTTCCACAATTTGGAAGCGTTGTTCATAAGTAATGAATAGCCAAACCTTACTGAACAGAAATGTCAACACAGTTTGATTTTTTTTTCAACATAACACAACATTCTCAACTATCAACCCAAAGCACAGATTACCTCCTATCTGAGATCCTTAGGAGGTATTCTATGACCCAAAGACAACAACCATCGAAACTTCACATGCAGCTAAAAACACCCAATATTACTCCTTGGATTAAAACTTAATAACTTGGAAATAATAAATTATCTTGTTAACATTACGTAATGAAAGTGTACGGAAGATGTACCTAGTGTGTGTTTCTTATGGTGAGTATAGGGAACCAAAGATCCTAATTACTAGTAATTATGCGTTCTTACTTAGTATTTAGTTAGTTTTTTGCATCTCCTAAAGTTGCCTTTTACGATACCTACTCGTAGAGACGACTTTATACCTATAATGTACGCTTGCTAGTTCATAAATTGTATTATAATATCAGTCAGTTGCCCTCCTCCTTCAGTTTCGGTTTCACTTTATTGTAGAAGATATTCTTACAACCCCACTACACTGTTAAATATATATATATATATATATATATATTTGGTTGCGCGGAAAACCATTCGTATTTATTTTATTGGAAGGTAAGTGTTTATCCCTTTTCAAAAAAATAATAGCCTACCCTCCTATCGACACATCGGGGTGGTGGGGTGGGAGGGGAAGAAGATAGTTCTAGAATGTCACGCGACCATCGCAACCGGAGGAGTAAAAGGCGCGTGGCCTACGTGCACTCTCTTCCCGTCGCGCTCTTCGTTGGAACCACACCGCCTAGGACAGTAGTGTCCTAGAAGGCTCTTGCCCACGCGCACCGCTAGTTCAACCGCATTAGCCCGGAGCAGTCGAGTTCCGGGAGTAACTGCCTCACCTCGTGTGAGAAATAGTCGTGCACCTCTCTTCCATCGCATCACCGGACAGGAACGCATTTCTGGGGCCCCAGGAGATCCGCCAGAAGTCGCACCGCAGCAACAAGGCGCCCAAGCCACATGGAAACGACACCCCGGTGAGTGAATCCCATCTTAATTCATATTCATGCCTGCTTGATATAATTGTGTTATTTAGTTAATCCGCTCCAATTTCATTTTCTCCTAATCAAGCAGGGTTCCTTCATAGGTTTTTTTGGAAAGCAATAGTTCGTTTTAGGGAAGAGCGAGTGCATTGTATGGGAAACCGCGTGCTATAGTCGCCATTTTGTGTAGACGGAAGAAGCAATTCGCGTATACAGTCCATTTAGGTTTAACATCTCGCGTAATAGGCTTAAGGCTCGACCGCGGTATTAGAATTCGGTAACCTTAGGCTTGTCGCTCCACCATTTTCTGGACCTTCGGCCGGATTTGGACTGGTGTTTAGTAGCCGCTCAACCATTTTCAGTTTTTTGTTGGATTAATTACTTAGACAGTGCACTCTAATTTTATTGAATGGATTTAAATAGTGTTTGTTTAGTTTAAATTTAAACTCTGGTTAGTTATATGCAAATAGAATTACTACGCGTTCATTTCGAGTTTGCCGTCGTAGACCGTTACGACGTCACAGCTGACGGTACCGTAGACGAAAAAAGTCATCATGTTTATGTTTTTTAGTATTCATATTTTCAATAAAGTTAAATAATAACGTGTTCGATGAAATAAAATATTTTTTGAATGATGATGATGATGAAATAATAACATGTTCGATAAAATAAAATTTTCATTTTTACACATATACATTTTTAAATATTCGAAAAAAATAAAATTACTCATTGTAACAGAACAAATTAACGAATATCAACAGAAACAAAAACAAAAAATCAACAGTAACAAAAACAACAGCAAAAACAGTTACAAACTAGAGAACGTACGGGAGTATAAAAAACGGACGTAAGTACACTTCGACGTTGCTATCGGTACTAAAAGGGCGACGCTTGAGGCGCGGAATGAGAGGGCGCGGCGGGAGGTAACGGCATTCTTGAAGTGAACGACTAGTATTCATTTAAATAGTGTTCGTTTAGTTTAAATTTAAACTTTGGTTAGTTACTTGCAAATAGAATTATTCATTTAAATAGTGTTTGTATTTAGTTTAAATTTAAAGCTTATTAGTTGCTTAGTAATTGAAAACAGTTTAATCCCACGGTTTATGCGAGTACCCGACATTTCGTAAAGAAAAAAAAACAGTGTGAGTTTAGCGAGCGACACGCGTCACCTCGGCTCGTTGTACAGGTGTTCGATTTAACGACGTAATACGGCACGTGTGTCCATCCTCCAGCGTTGTGCGATTAATTTTGATTAATCTAATATTAATTATAATAATTTAAAATGGCAGTTAGTGGAAATGAATTTAAAATTAAAACGCTTTACGCCAAGAGGGACATACTTTTTTCACGTATACAAAATATTAGTGATCACATAAAGAATATTAACGTAGAAGCAGTGCGGGAAACATTTTTAAATGAAATAGAAACAGTGGATTCTTGCGGACGGATTACAAAAGGATATTAGACCAAATTAATAATTAGGAATTACAAGTCGACCTGAAATATATAGTGAACTACCAACCGCTTCTAGCATTTGAAGATATGTTGTGTCGCGTGAAAAGAACGGCGAAGCTCTTGCAGTCCCCATCTCAAAACGAAGCAAAGCCGGAAGCCCAGGTACGCCCACGTGATTCGATTAGGTTGCTGCCAATAGATATTCCGGTATTCAATGGCGATATTAAGACATGGCCCTTCTTCTTTAGTAGTTTTCAAAACAATATACATAATAATCCATCATTATCGGACGCTGAAAAATTATATTATTTAATTAGTAAACTGAGTGGCAAGGCACAGTCAATTTGTTTGGGTTTCACACCAACAGCAAATAACTATTTGTTAATATTCGAAACGCTTAAGGACAGAAATGAAGATAAGCGAATGTTAGCCTCTTAATACTAAGACCAAATATTTGATATTAAACCTTTATCATCCGCGAACATCAACGGCTTAGATCAGTTTTAAGATTCTCTGTTCTGTTTGTAGAGTCTCGGCGATTCGCGTCAAAAGGCGGAAAAACGTTTCTACAGCTTGGAGCGTAGGATGCTCGCTCAGTTAAAAGAAACTTATGACGGCGTCATTATCGAATATATAAGGGAAGGTTACATATCACTTGTGGCCTCGAAATTAGATACCAACGAAGACACACCGTCGTATTTCATACCACATCACGGGGTCATTAGAGAGGACAAACTTACATCTAAGTTACGTGTAGTGCTCGACGCTAGTGCTAAAACTAGCACTCACCTGTCGCTTAACGATATCCTCCATTTAATATAATAGCCAATTTTCGTTTGTTTAGTATAGCACTATCCGCCGATATTCGCCAAATGTTTCTTTGCATAGGGGTCCGTGAATGCGACCGTAGATTCCAACGCATTTTATATCGTTTCAACCCAAAGGAACCTCTAATGGTGTTTGAATTTAACCGCGTTTGCTTTGGTTTAAAGTCGAGCCCATTTCATGCGTTACGCACGGTGAGACAGCTCGCCCACGATGAAGGTCCCTCTTATCCTAAAGCTAAGAGGGCAATTGAAAGTGGATTATATATGGATGATTTTGTGTACTCGGTCGATAGCGTGGAGGAGGCCACCCTAACCACCGCCGAGGTTATAAAGCTCATGAAATCAGGTCAATTCGATCTTGTCAAGTGGACTAGTAATTCGCGTCCGGTTTTGGACACAATCCCACTATCACACCGTCTTTCGGCGATAAAGGAATTCGACGATTCTGATACACACAAGGTGCTCGGTCTGTGTTGGTCACCAGAGTCCGACGTGTTCAGCCTTAAGGTAAACCCGCCCGTAGAGAAGTGCACAAAGCGCACAATACTGTCATGCGTTGCTGGATTATGGGATGTCATGGGTTTCGTAGCTCCGGTGGTATTATACGCTAAGCTTTTGATTAAACAACTTTGGTTATTTGAATGCGATTGGGATGACTTGCCACCTGACAGCATTGTTCGGTTTCGGTTCGGTTTGCAGACGCCAGCGAGGAGGCTTACGGGGGCGTTGTATATTTCCACGTTCAGAATAATTGTAGAAATTCGATTAGCCTCATTAGTTCTAAGTCGAGAGTCTCCCCCCGTAAGGTTGTCTCTCTGGCGCGCTTAGAGCTTTGCGCAATATTAGTACTCACCAAGCTTATTACCGCAGTTATCAGCGCATTTAGGGACAGAGTTCACATAGAAAGGATATTTGCCTTTTCCAACTCCACCATCGCCTTATGTTGGGTTCATTCTTCACCCCACCGTTGGGATACATTTGTCGCGAACCGAGTGGCCAAGATACAAGACGAGTTAGGAACGCGGAACCTTTATCATGTGTCCGGTACGGAAAACCCTGCCGATTGTCTATCCCGTGGACTCACCCCGATGCAAATAATGGACCACCCGCTTTGGTTCCATGGACCTTCTTGGGTTCACTTGGATCCCTCGCAATGACCAATAACCGATTTCGAACCTTCGTCAGTGTCACAACCGCCGGAAGAGAAGAGACACGCTCTAGTGGCGAACGTTTCGAGCGAGGTTTCTCCAATCACTGCTTTGGCGAACCGCTTGTCCTCTTGGTCGAAATTATTGCGTAGTAATTTACGTTTGTCGATTCGCGAAGCTTTTACCGCGACGTTCGTATGTCTTAGCGTCCGATTACAACTAAGCCGAGTCGCTAGTATTACGTGAACTTCAACGTGCGCACTTCTCTGAAGAAATTACAAGATTACAATCGAATAGAGCTTGTAGTCGCGCCTTTCAACGCCTTAAGCCATTTTTACGGGATGGGATTGTAAGGGTAGGTGGACGCTTGTTCAACTCGCAGTTGAGCTTCGACCAACGGCACCCTATAGTTTTACCGTGTAAAGACCATATCACGAATTTATTAGTTGATTACCATCATAAATTGAATTCTCACGCTGGCCCCGACTTGCTGATGTCGATCTTGCGTCAGAATTATTGGATTCTTTCCGCACGTAACTTAATCCGCAATTGGGTGCACAGATGTATAGCTTGCTTTAGGGTACGTCCCAAGCCGTCATTTCCGGAAATGGCGGGTCTGATTTTGCTGGTCCGTTTAAGGTCACGCTCACTCGCGGGCGTGGTAAAGATCCACAAAGGCTTACGTCTGCACTTTCGTATGTCTAACTACTCGAGCGGTGCATATAGAACTCGTTGGTGATCTAAGCACAGCAGGCTTTATGGGTGCGTTTAAAAGATTTTTTTCCCGCCGTGGCCCTGTAAGTAAATTGTATTCGGACAACGGTACGAACTACGTCGGTGCAAAACGTATTTTATCAGAACTACATGAGCTCTTAGCTAGGAAGTATTATAATTCTGAGTTCGCTCACATTCTAGCCGAGAACTGCATCTAGTGGTCTCTGAACGTCCCAGCCGCAAGTCATGTTGGGGGCAATTGGGAGACTAATATTAAGAGTCTAAAGAGTCACTTATACCGAGTAATAGGAGATCAAATTTTGTCCTTCGAAGAGCTAAGTACTGTGCTCGCTCAAATTGAGTGCGTAATGAATAGTCGCCCACTTTGTCGTACGTTGTCTAGTGACCCCTCGGAGCCGCTGGCTCTAACTCCAGCACATTTTTTGAATTTAACGCCTTTGAAGTATTTGCCCGCCGTAGATATGGACGAGAACAAACTTAGCATTTCCGCACGCCATAAATTATTAGACAGGTTAGTGCAATCGTTTTGGAAACGATGGAGGATGGAATACTTGCATACTTTGCAGTCTCGGCAAAAATGTAACACAGCAACTGAACCTTTAACTGTGGGAACTGTGGTTGTGCTCACCAAAGAGAATACGCCGCCTCTCCATTGGCCATTAGGGATTGTCGAAGAGGTTTTTCCGGGTTCCGACGGAGTAATTAGGGTAGCTCGCGTTAAGACCACGGTTGGGTCTTACATGCGTCCTGTCGTCCGTTTGTGCCCCTTGCCTCTTCCATAGTTTAAATTAGCTTATAATCATAATCTAGATTAAAAATTGTAGTTTAATTTTAGGTTTAATCTTAGCGTTAGTTAGTTATTTGTAAGTTTGATCTTAGCTCTAGTTGTTTTAGTTATTTTTTGAAGGAAACCCTTCAAGCCGGGGGAGATGGTTGCGCGGAAAACCATTCGTATTTATTTTATTAGAAGGTAAGCTTGCCAAAGCGTTTATCCCTTTCCAAAAAAATAATAATCCTACCCTCCTATCGACACATCGGGGTGGTGGGGTGGGAGGGGAAAGAAGATAGTTCTAGAATTTCACGCGACCATTGCAACCGGAGGGAATAAAAGGCGCACGCGGCCTACGTGCGCTCTCTTCCCGTCGCGCTCTTCGTTGGGACCACACCGCCTCAGACAGTAGTGTCCTAGAAGGTAGAAGGCGCACCGCTAGTTCAACCGCATTAGCCCGGAGCAGTCGATTTCCGGGAGTAACCGCCTCACGTGGTGTGAGAAATAGTCGCGCACCTCTCTTCCATCGCATCACCGACAGGAACGCATCTCTGGGGCCGGCTCCAGGAGATCCACCAGAAGTCGCACCGCAGCAACAAGGCGCCCAAGCCACATGGAAACGACACCCCGGTGAGTGAATCCCACCTTAATTCATATTCATGCCTGCTTGATATAATTGTGTTATTTTAGTTAATCCGCTCCAATTTCATTTTCTCCTAATCAAGCAGGGTTCCTTCATAGGTTTTTTTTTGGCAAGCAATAGTTCGTTTTAGGGAAGAGCGAGTGCATTGTATGGGAAATCGCGTGCTATAGTCGCCATTTTGTGTAGACGGAAAAAGCAATTCGCCTATACAGTCCATTTAGGTTTAACATCTCGCGTAATAGGCTTAAGGCTCGACCGGGGAATTAGAATTCGGTAACCTTAGGCTTGTCGCTCCACCAATATTTTTAAAGATTAAATTAAGGAGAGAGCAAGCTTGACGAATCGGCACACAAAGATAGCCTAGCCACGGAGAAATTTTTGTGTGAGATTGCAATTAAACCCATTCAGCGCTGTTTGTACCAAACATTATTTTTGTGAATTTTGTTTTCTTAGGGAAGTCAAATTTATGTAGAGGAAGAAAATTTAATGGAATGAAATTACCTGGTAATTTTTTTAAACGTGTTAATGTCTGATTTTATATAAATGACTATAAATAAGTACGATTATATCTTCTAATCCTTGTAAGTAAAGTAAGTACATAGGTACACTCTGTTTGAGTAGAGTATTTTAATGATTTCTTAAATTTACGCGAACACTACCGTAAATAATAGTTTTAGAGTATTTTACTTAAATTTTTTTCATCGTGAATTTTTATCAGAAATTACTGTTTGACTTTATCTTAATAATAAAACATAGCTATCAATTATTGTAACCATGCGAGATTGTCAACACAGTCTTTTTCTGAAACATAGAGAAATTGCGCAGAAATCTAATTGTCTTTTTATTTAGATTTCTGTGAGAAATTGTGTCCGTACGCCCAAGGCATTATAGTACACCCAGATTACACCGAAAAAAGCAGCGAAATCTTTTAGCATTTATAAAATAGCTTATTTTATATTAAAGTACGTCTATGGTTTTACAAAAGGGTATCTTCTCAAATGATTGGTGTTTCGTACGACGAGACGTACAATACATTAAAATTCAGACCCTTGTTTCATTAAAATTACAATATTATATATTTTTAAGATCAAAGCAAAATATATATTCTTATATAAACGTTGTAAGCTATTGGAAGAGTATAGTTTTAATATAATTTTTAATTACTCTGTTTTGTTACTGGTCACATAATTTTTTTGTTTTATGTATTGATAATGATGTTATAAATTTTCCTTTTTTCTCATAACTTTGGAGGATGATAAAAATGTAGATTGTAGAAAGATGAAATTGTAGAAGGGCTTACAGATTACCTTATATGCTTATTGATGTGTATTATTCCAGATTTAAGGGATTAGTAAGCCGAAGTAGCATGAGGCCAGCCATATAAATCGAAGAACCGACAACCGATGGGGAAGAAAGATTCTCAAGTGGTAGGCTCGTCCTGGTAGGTGAAAGGTAGGGCGCCCCCCCCCCACTAAATGAAGTGACGACCTGGTAAGATACGCGGGAAGTCAATGGATGTAAGTGGCTCAGAACCGTTTTTTATGGAATTCCTTGGGGGAGGCCTATGTTCAGCAGTGGAGTTGTGAAGATGATGATGATGATTCAAGATGTTAATTTTATATCATAGTTATTTGTTATCTAATATTATTATTATCATAATTAAAAGCCGGCTGAGCTCAGGAACTGGGTGCTTGCCTTAAATTTTATACTTAGGATAATTATTATTCTAAGAATTTATGGCATGTGAGCAACTCAAGTTATTTCCCGTCAGAAACACTGAAATAATTAAACACATGTATTTTATGTGCTGTAAATTACGAGCTCGGGGTTGAAAATAAACATTTCAAGGATACCAGCATGCCTAATAAATAAGCATGCCTAATATTTTAGACGTGTCTAAAACGCAATCACGCGAAATCTCTGCTCAATGAGTTAAAAGATATGTCAGCATTGGACGTCGTGATTACTTTTAGAATTTAACATACACATGAGACTGAAAACCTCTATTAACGGTTACAGCTAAAGTAAAAGAATCTTTTAAATTAATATTTTCAAATAATAACGTTAGTCAAAACAGAAAAACAGAATTAAAGTTAATTTAGTTCTTAGCGATGTTAGTTTCGTATTTCTGTTCAAATGTCTACTAAAATTAAATAACGTCTATATAAATACTATTTTAATAAAAACTGAGAACACGCGGTGTTCTTATTGACGTTAAATATTCGCTAAAAACATAATATTTTGCTTGGATAAACAGTACCTACATTTTTTATAATTATTTAAGAAAGAGAACAATAACATAATTTTATTGTTATCTCTCTTAAATAATTATAAAAATACGTCCCAGTATTGGATACATGCCTCCTCTTTTTTGTGAGAGGGATAATAAGAAAGATTCCGGGCTGATCTAATGTATGTTGCCGGACTTTGAATGTTCTACAAATGTCCGTAGCGTAGCAACGTGGGTCTGGGAGGTCATGACCCCATACGGCAGATTTCAGGCACGCACGGATGCACGCACGCACGCACACAAACACACACGCACACACATACACACACACACACACACACACACACACACACACACACACACACAAACTCTTAAACTCCAGGCGGCATTAAGTCACACTACGCCATTGTGAGACGTAGAGATTTTCTCACTGATGTGAAGGCTGGAAGCTAAAAGAAATAGTGTTATGACTTGAACTGATAATAATTAAAAAGTAAATGAGAAATGATGGAATTCCGGACTCATGTTTTATAAAAAGTTGGACAATTTTAGATTAATTTCTGTTTTGTAAACAATATTAACCCCGTTGGTACCAAGATTTTTTCCTACATCGTGAAGGCAGTTTACATAAATAACTTGCAGACAGAGAGCAATTATTTTAAGGCTATAAAATACTTGTTCCGTGCAGGATTCGAGCTCACGAGGTTTAAGTGTTTTTAGCCATGGTGTTCAAAATACATACATATTTATCACTTCACGTTAATCGTTAAAGCAGTTTGTGAGCACGATGAATATTTGAATATTCAAGTATTTATTAACAAATGTTCTTCGTTCGTCACATCTTCCTACGTATAATTGACCTCGCTACACATAACATAAAATTAAAATAAGTAGCTGAAAAAGAAACAATATATGATTTTGTAACATACAATTAACAATACTTATTTTTAGCCATATATACGTACTTTTAAGTTAGTAATAGGATAAATTACACTTTGCTCCTCACTCGTCATATAAAACACAAAAATATTACCTACGTTATTTTTTAGTGTTTATTGACAGCGAATCAAAGAGTAGGAATTTTAATTATATATACACACCTAAATTAAAAACCCTAGCTGTTCTTTTATACTTTATTTATTTAGGGTTTTGGTTTGCAAAAAGTGGCAATGTTATTATAAAAACATTTAAATCTATTTATTAACCATTAATCTACACATAAACAATGCCTAGCTATTATGAAGTCTTTGCCTAAACACGCATTCCTACAAAATATATTTTGATGATTGGAAATGATTTTGCAACATGAACATAAAACATACTTAAAAAAATTACGGTATTCTCGCGCAGTGGCTTAGCAATGAGATGCATTTCTAAGGGACATAATATGGCTGCAGCGTCGCTGGTACAGCGATAGTATTAATATTAAATAATAGTAAATTAATAGAATAGAATAGAACGGAATCTTTATTCAATATAGATTACATGTAAAAGTTATAGAAAGTCATTTTTTACTTTTTCCATTAGTTCGGAAAAAAGTTAGAACCAGCAATAAACCCAGCTAAACTTTCTTAAACAATTGTTATGAAAACATTTAGAAGTAGCATGGTAGCAATCACCTCATTCCAAGAATTATTATCAATCATGTACTCTTTAGCAGTATAATAACGTAAACAATTTTTGCTTGATAAATATTATAAGATTTTCGATAGAAAAATAACTGATTCCTTTTAGTCGAGTAATCGGTATAACAAAACGATTAATAAAAACCTGCGTTAAAGAACACATTATAGTTGATGTGAAGAATCGACTCTCCGGGAAGTCTGCAGTCCGTGAATACATACAAGACCGCACCCGTCACTGTCAGATTTGATAGACCACAAATCGTTGCTAAAGAACACCTATTCCTTGCAACGATGATTCGCGGGTCTATTGAAATAAAAGAAACATTCCAATTTAGATAGAGAAGATGGCTGGGTGCCATCATCTGCTTGGGATCCTATTAATTAATAAAATTAAATCCCAACCCAAGCACACAATTGCAAGACTTCAATATACTATATAACTTATAGTATATTGAAGTCTTGCAATTGTGTGCTTGGGTTGGGATTTAATTTACTGCGTAGATCGGAACTAAAAATAATGATTTTAATCTGGAGGCAGCCGTGGTTAACCATGACATTGGGACGTCGAACACCTTTGTCCCACTCGTGACCATTGGTGCTGTAAAGTGCTCGAAACGTCAGGGATATTAAAGTTAATATACGCGATATAATACGTCTAGAACTTTACAAAAGGGTCGGATTATAAAGACAAAGAGAAAACAGATACCTACTATACATAAAATTTTCTAAACCTTTGAAAGGTAGGGAATATTGAAATAAAGTTATTTAAACAAGGTCAATATTTCATGATTTCTCATGTTTACGCGAACACTACACATTTAAATAAAACTAGTTTTTACGGTACTATTGTTCGTACAATGTGGACGAACAATAGTAGTTTTTATGTCATAATATATTATCCCATTATTGAAATGAGAAATTGGACGTCAAAGTGTTGAGTCATTCGTTACAGTATATCAAATAGCTGAATTTAAGCTCATAAATTGCCCCAGGGGAGAAGGATATTTGCCATAGTTGCCACGCTTGGCAGGCGGATTGGCAACAGCAGTTTTGTTGTTATCATTAAGTTGTTATCAGGAAGATGTTGCTGCCCATATTCTGTTTCATTTCTTACCGTCTCTTCTTGACATGGGGTATTATGTGATATGGGCTAGTGAATTATCTTAAGCTACCACTACACGGTGGTATGGACGTCAAAGTATATTTGTAATAAATCAATGTGGGTTTATGATGTAGGCATTAGAAAATCACCCCGTCTCAAATGACCGTCAAAATATGAAGTAACTTACCGAGTTAAGAGTATCGAACGTTTAGGTTACTTTATTCTTCTTTACAATTGTAAGTGATTGTTTGATGATTATTGCACCAGATAGTAATTTGGGATGCAGCTGAAGATTTTTACGTGGTAGAACCATGCTACAGTTATATTAGTAGTATAGTTGTAGCACAAATGAGTCGGCTCGACCGGGGAAGGACCACGCTCTCACAGAATACCAGCGTCAAATAGTAGTTTATTGCTGCTGTGTTTCATGTGATGAGTGTAGAGAACCGGAGACCCATTTTACTGGAAACGAGGCATTCCACCTAAGTCCTCGCGGATGATAACGCATCTGCATTTTGATTCGTAATCGAGGATAGATATAGATGTCTATGGACCACAGCAATCACTTACTATCAGCTGGGCTGCGTGCTTGTTTGTCACCCTATCCTATAAAAATAATATTATAAAACGCGTTGACTTAGCTTAAGACATGGCCGAAGACACCCACATTATAATCGGATGGAAAGACAGATGCTGGCTAGTTATTGAACCTCATTTCTGTACGCATTAAAAACAACGAAGTAAACCGTTCGGTTTGAATGCGTTGTGTGTCGAAAACAAAGGGGTGGAGACTAGCCGAGCATTCGTGGTCTGATGATGGAATGGAGAGGTAGGGACTGTAATATTCGAAAGGTGTATGAGGAGAGGTATAATGTTGTAGGGTATCAATGAGAAGGAGACGTATTGATCTGCCTAGGCTGTCTAGGACTAAATAGATTACTCTTAATCTAAAATTAACAGGAATACAATACATCCTATCGTTGGGCTATACTGTACTACAAACTTTTAAGAAAATATTTGTTCTTAACTTTTCGTGTCTTGTTGATACCTAGAAATAAGGATATTATTAAGAGTGAGCGTCCTTTCTTTAATTTTTTCTTTCTCATTATATGATCACATTATTTTATTTTATCAAGTTGTTCTTAGCTAATCAATATTAAGCATCTTACAATGGATTTCCGCAAATAACACCTGATTCTATTAATTATCTTTCGATATTGACGTGCATTAGATTTTACAAAACATGGTTTGACGCTTCTGCTGCGCACAGTGATGGAATTCTATTTTTATCTCCAACTAGTATAAAAAGATAAGGTATAAGGTATTCTTCAAGGCAAGTCTTTCATATACGCTGATAGTAACAACGGTGGTTTTAGCTGTTAAGTATTCAGCATAAACTAATCGTCACCTCCGTAGTAAAAAGTATCCATTAAGATTTTTCCAAGATAAAAAGAAAATTTTAGCAATTAGCTTTAGCAGTCTATTTCTCTTGATGAGATGATATTCGACAGGCCTGTTGGTCTAGTGGTTAGTGACCCTGACTGCTATGCCGGAGGTCGTGGGTCCGATTCCCACCCGGGACAAATGTTTGTGTGATGAGCACGATCATTTGGTCTGTGTCTGGGTGTAATTTATCTAAAATATTTATGTATTTAGAAATATGTAAGTATGTTTATCAGTTGTCTAGTACCCATAACACAAGCTCTGCTTAGCTTGGGACTAGATGGCGTTGTGTGATGGTTGTGGAATATTATTATTATTGTTATACCTCACTAAGAGGTGAAGCACATAATATCCTCGAGTCCGTAATCATTTCGACCACGGCAGCCAGTTTCAACGGAGACCAGCCGTCTGTATAGGACATGATTATAGTGCACGAGTGAGTAAGCAAACACAGGTGCACTCTCAGTTCCCTTACTCTCATAGTCCGATGGGACGACAAACAGCCACGGCCGAAGAGAGATCTAGTACAGGACTGACGGCTGTTCTGTGCTACTACTGAGAATTTGTTGTCAGAAAAACCTAATAATTTGATTTCAGCCCAACTCGAGCTTCGAACTCGGGACTTCGTGATCAACAGACTCGTTTACGGCCACTACAGTAATGAGATACATCTTAGTCCTCACGGGTGACAACACATCTGTATTTTTTGTGGAAACTCTATCAAATATCATCCCAATGATGCAAACAATGGGCATTTATTTGTTTAGATTACCGTAAATAACATTATTTTATACGAATTTTAATAAACGTTGTACTGTTCAATATGATTGGCAAACATTTGATGATTTACTCAAGTCTTTATAATTTTGTATTAAAACGCTCGGAGCCTTAATCTTTTCAATCTCAAAAATTTGAATAGAACTTTTTAGCTTTTGTTTCCGTAAGCGTATTTTCCGCTCTTCAAATGTTTAGTAACAAAAAATGCCACTGTTTCTGCGTGATTAACGAGGTAGGTAATTTGAGGGATAAAGGTCTCCAGCATTTCAACAAACAAAACAAAGAGGTAAGGGAATTAAGTAATGAGACAAAGAAAACAAAGGTAAAGGATTTATCTTGTTAGTGTCTGTTTACAAATCTTGATGTGAAAATAAATGTGACTTACTAAATTAATGAAATAAACATTTGAAGTGCTTGAATTCCGCTACTAATATTGCGTCACTTGCACACATTATGGGGTTCATTCTAAGTGTTGATAATGGTGACCAATTTTGATTACTGCTGTTTCGATTACGAATTTATGCAAAACCATGACAAATGTCCGATACACATACATATGTGATAAATAGGTAGGATTAGGGAAAAAGATTTAGAGTTGATTGGAATGTAGTTCAATATAGAAGAAGGTAAACATTACATAAAAATTGAAATAATACTAGTTTTTGCGGAATTTATAGCGTATATTTAACTTTTTAAATACCCGACGTTTCAAACGCTTTACAGCACTCATGGTCACGGGCGGGACTGAGCTGTTCAACGTCCATATGTCATAGTTAACCGCGGTTACCATAGATAACTATGACATATGGACGTTGAACATCTCCGTCCCGCCCGTGACCATGAGTGCTGTAAAGCGTTCGAAACGTCGGGTATTTAAAAAGTTAAATATACGCGATAAATAAAACTAGTATTATTTCAATGTGTAGTGTTCGCGTAAATATAAGAAATCATTATTACATAGAAATATCATTGACAGTTGGACGTGTGGAGACAGAGTACGGAAATTTGCTGCCCCACTTTGTCCCATTGGTGTCTTACGTACTGGTTATGGGAATGGGAGTTAAGATCTTACAGTTAACAATAAAATATAAAGTATAAAATGTCTGATACAGCGATCACCTTGAAGCAAATATGTTGTTCAATCACATTAACATTTGCATTAAAACATTTAAAAAAAAACAATATTAAAATCTATAGTTTATTTTAGGTTTAGTAGCATACGTAGGTTACGTAGCGTGATATGATTGCAGAACGAATGAATGGGTTGGCCCGATCAGGAAAGAACTACCAGCACTATCAGCACCATCAGTAGTAGTGTAAAATAGTAGCAGAATATGCATTTCAAATACAATACTTTAAAAAAAAGAGAGAAAAATAAATCTTTTTTTTATAGAAGGGGGGGGGGGGCAAACGAGCATGCGGCTCACCTGATGTTAAGTGACTACCGCCGCTCATGATCAACCGCAACACCAGGGGAATTGCAGGTGCGTTGCCGGCCCTTTAGAAAGGAGTAAGCTCTTTTCTTGAAGGTCCCCAGGTCGTATCGGCCCGGAAAAATCGCCGGTGGTAAACTATTCCACAGACAGGTTGTACGCAGAAAAAAAATCCCTTTGAAACGAACAGTGGTGGACCGCTAAGCAGATGTGGATGGTATCGGGATGTTTGCCGCGTAGTGCGTTCACGAAATTTGACGGCTGGGATTAATCCGAACAATTCCTCAGAGCACTCCCCATGGTATATGCGAAAGAAAATGCAAAGAGATGTACCTAAGTTAATAACTACAATTTTAATTCATGTCTTTGGTTATAACTCAATATAAATGTTATTACTCTAAGGACTATCAAATTTTTTTATAGATAATTCACTTACCAAACTTTTCATTGTATCGACCGTTAAATAAGAGCACAAGTGTCAACATTCACTCTACCCTTTTTACCTCTTTATTGAACGTCTTCTAAACTACAAACATCAGTTATTTACCGTAGTTAAGTAAAATTGCTCAGAAGGTATTATTTTTTATTAAAATAGGTCAATCTACAGAAAGTATATTATGTTTCGTATGGTTAGTGACAAGAATAACGAAACTTTAAATTGCTAGTTAGGCATTCTATCCTAGTCCTGAGCGGTAACAATGCATTTATGTTTTAATTATGTGTATATGCGTATGTATTTTAGTGTCCAATAGGCTCAGTATCTTTTTATCATAAGGTACACTGAGAGCTCATTTTAACTCTTTTTTTTAAACGTTACCTACACTCTATAACTAAGTAACTAAACTAACGTAACTCTCTAAGTAAGTAACTTATACTAGGATTTTCTCCTATACCGTGGAGGCAGTTTACAAACATAAATTTCACAAGGACAAACATCCAGACCCGTAACAATTACTTGTAGACTATACAAATACTTGTTCCGTGCGGGATTCGAACCCGCGGCCCTTAGCGCTATAACTCATTGCTAAGCCGCCGCGCCACGGAGCCGTTCTTCCTTGTTTAAAAAAGCTTTTTCCAACATTAATTGTTTTTAAATCATGGTTTCTTCCATTAGGGCCTATAAAAGTTTACTGCTGAACGTATGCATCCCTCAAAGACTGCCTCATGAGGTTTCATTTGTTGCCAAGGTGCCAAGCGGCAAGCTTGGCAAGCGGGTTGGCAACCGCAGTTTTTTTTTATTATTTTGAGTTGTTATCAAGGAGGTGTTCATCTTATTTTTAATTTTTACTCTGTCGCCCATTACGACATCCTCGGGAAGATATGGGGAAGTGGATATCATTACACCGCCATTACAGAGTTAGCATCGTGTTTTAAATATGATTATTTTTCACAAATTTTATACTTTCTGTAGATTGACTTATTTTTTCTTTACGTGGTAGAGCCATGCTGCAGTTATATTAGTAGTATAGTTGTAGCACGAATGGGTCGGCTCGACCGGGGAAGGACCACGCTCTCACAGAATACCAGCGTGAAATAGTAGCTTAATGCTGTTGTATTTCGTATGGTTAGTGTAGAGAACCGGAGACCCTTTTTACTGGAAATGAGGCATTCCATCTTAGTCCTCACGGGTGACAACGCATCTGCATTTTGATTCGTAATGGAGGATAGATGTAGATGTCTATGGGCCACAGCAACCACTTACCATCAGGTGGACTGTGTGCTCGTTTGTCACCCTACCCTATAAAAATTTTTTTTTATAAAAAATAACACCTTCTTAGCAATTTTACTTAACTACTGTAAATAACTTATGAACGTAGTTTAGAAGACGTTCAATAAAGAGTTAAAGAGAGTAGAGTAAATATTGATACCTGTGCTCTTGACGGTTAATACAATGAGAAGTTTGGTAAGCGAATTATCTATATAAAGTTTTGATGCGTCCTCTGAATTCTCCCATGCACAAAAAATATGTTTTATAAGCTCAACTCCAGCATCGACAAACGATGCCGGATTTGAGCCGCATGTATTAAGCAATTTATTTAAATTAAAAAAAGTTAACATCCAATGTAAAATAATTTTTTCAAAAATTTTACTTGATGTTGGTAGTACAGAAACTTCAAGTTACTACGCTTTTTTATGGAATATGGGTGACAAACGAGTACACAATCCAACTGAGATAGTCATTTGATGCTGTGGTCCATATTATTAATTTATTCTGAAATAAGAATCTAATCAGAATCTGAGGACTAAGATAGAATGCCTCGTATCCTGTAAAAAGTTCTCCGGTTCTCTACACTCATTATACAAAACACAGCAGCATTAAGTTGCTATTTTACGCTGGTATGTGAAAGCGTGGTTCTACACCGGTCGAGCCAATCCATTCATGCTACAACTACAAACCATTATACCACCGAACTTAAAATACTTTGGTGACAGACAGCAGAGTTAAAGATGCAAGACGTCTGATACTGGATAAGTCAATATACCTGCTCAGCGAGATCGATCAAGGCAAATCCTCCATGTAACGCGAGAGGCCATGTGTTAATGATTGATGTAGAAGCTGTATCTCAAAATCTATCTTATTTGGTGGGTTATTTTTATGAGTGTCGGTCGTCGCTTATGAACAACTGCAACACCAGGGGAATCGCAGGTGCGTTAGCGGCTTTTAAAAAGGAGTAAGGGCGTTTCTTGAAGGTCCCTAAGTCGTATCGGTCCGTATAGATTTGAATTGAAATTTCAACGATCCGGCCCATGAGTTATTTACTGTGCGGATCATGTTAAAAGCCTTTAGTTATACCGAATTTGTTGGTTGGCTATTAAACTTTTAGTGTATTCATACATCGCTGCTTAAATTCAAAACTACCATATATAAAAAGATAAAAATTTGTTTTATTGTATAATTCATTTTATAATCTATTATATTTATACCTGAATCGAAAACACCCGTCGATTTCGACCTTAAAACACCAAAAAGATACGAAATATTTGTTTTGAATTTTGACCTTTTGCGACAAACTTCAATTCAAAACCGCCATATTGTAAGTTGTTGTCGGGCTGCCTGCGTGAATGCACGTTTTCTTGAATCCAAACTACCACATGTCAAAAAACCATGTAAGTTTGATTCATATTTTATAATCGAAAGCACCATATTACGGAATGTGGTTGTTTTGAATTTAAAATTCAAAAGTAGACAATTTTATTTTAAGATAAAAGAACCTCATTTTGTAATACACTTGTTTTGCTTAAAAAAATACACAAATATTCAATTCATTTATCAACAAAAGTGCTGTATAATGGAATACGTTTTTTTTTCATAAATTTTTCAATGAAAACTTTTTAATATTTTTAAACTAAAACTCACTGTTTTGGTATAATGTTGTTTTGATACATAACGATATTGAAAATAAATAAAATATTACACTTAAAAGTGGTATTTACTAATCGGCTCCGTTTTTAGAAAGATTTTTGAAATTTTATTGCTCTGTAATGTCTTTTATGTTCCCTGAATACTCAAAAGGAGAGTAATGTGTTCGTTTATTAGCATTATGTCATGATTTTTAACATTTTTGTACCCATTTTTTGTTTAAAATTAGTAATAAAAGTATAAAAGCATAGTTAGTGATTAATTAATGATATTTGATATTTAGTTGGAGCTTGGGAGTCCCGTCAAACACCTAACAAAAAATAAGTACATCATATTATATTTAATAAAACATTTATTAAGTTCATCTATAAGTGATTACGAGTATTAACATATCTTTACTAACTTTAAAGAGGTTAAGTTGAATGAAGTTATATCTGGAATTAATGGTCTAATACTTAAACTTCTGCATTACTTTACTTTGGGGTCCGAAAAGCTGTTGCTTACTTACTTACTTATCTTCACGCACAATCCCTAACGGGGTAGCCAGAGAGAACAGATCGCCAAGTGTCACGATCCTTACATACCTCTTTCGCTTCTTTCAGGTTCATTAACTTCTTCATACATGCACGTCTAGGTATCCGAGTACTCTTGACCCTCCCCTCTTCGAGCAATTTGCTCACATGGTCTTCGAAAGTTAGTCTCGGTCTACCTCGACACCTTTTAATATTTACTTTCGCTCTATATATTTTCTTCACCATTCGGTCTTCACTCATTCGTTTAACGTGCCCAAACCATTGGAGTACGCCCCTATCAATTTTTGTGATAAGGTCATCTTTCAATCCTGCCATATTGCGAATCTCTTCGTTTCGCTTTCGGTCGGCTATGGTAACGCCACACATTTTACGAAGAGATCGCATCTCCACTGCATTCAACTTGCTTTTATGCTTCTTCTGGCATACCCAGGTTTCGCTGCCATATAACAAAGTCGGTACCAACACTGCGTTATGTATTGCAAGGCGTGCACTCTTCATCACGCCTTGCTTTTTTACTAATGCATTCAGGGCACCATTGACTTTGTTTCCGGCAGCGACACGCCTATCCACATCTAAATCACATCTTCCATCCCGGCTGAAAGCACTCCCCAAGTATACAATTTCATTTACCTGTTCTAGACATTCCTGATTTCAAATTTTAAAGCTGTTGCAATCATAATAAAGGTGATCTCGTGGAGCAAAGTCTTGGGTAGTATTATTAATTCATATTATTATTACAGTACTCATGTTTTTGTTTTATTTGTTACGAATAGAGTTTGCGATGAAAGTGGCAGTCCAGGTAAAACACCAAGAGGTCTATGCACATTCAACTATAATTCTAACACAATGCCGCTTGAAAATTCACTTGAAAATATATCTGAAGAAAATGATGCAGTGGATCTAAATGATGTCTCCACAAATTCTATTCCGGACAGCAGCCTGATCTCGGTTTCTCAGTACTCGATGAAATGGATTCATTTTCGTTTTCAAACAGCCCATCGAAAAAAAAATGAAGGTGATTCTGTACACTCAAATATCAAAAAAAATATATCAAGAACACTCAAAGCATCGCCTATCTATGTACCAGATATATAACATTAACACGTCAAAAAAGAATGGCACTCCGTACAATGTAAAGGAACTCACTCACTCACGTATGAAGATTTTTACAATTTAAAACCGTTAGCTACGGGAAAATACACGACAAGTGAAGACGGAGAGAAAGTGAAAAGGGCAGATATTAAAATTATGAAAATCACCATGGACAACAGAGATACATTTTTATTCAAAACGTCCTATGAGGATAAAAACTTTAAAAGGGTACACACATTGAAAAAAAACTAAGACTGAAAGTTTCGGAGACATAAAAGCAGGGCATCATAAAATTAATAGAAAAAAATGTGATACCTAAATATTATGAAAGCTTTTATGCAAATCTTTAGATTTTCAGTGCGTATTAATTTAATTATTTTTATTGAAACTATTTTTTAAGATTGTTATATTATTTAGTTTTCATAGAAGTTTTTAGTTAAATAGAAAAAATAACAAATTGTGAAGATTGTTTGATTTTATAACATTTCATTTAACTGATATTATTTTAAAAAATATTATATTAATATTAATAACTATTGTGATCTTCATGGTTATGAATAACATAGTAATTACTAATAAATAGCAAGTTGTGACTATGATAAGTAGATTAATTATAAAAATATCTATTTACTGAATGATCTCACAATGTCTAAAGCCTTTAGATTAACATTTTAGCTTTTGAATGAGAATTTGTACTTTTGAAATAATAAACAGATGTTGTTTTTAAGCGGAATTACGTAATAAAAATATCAATTATTTCAAAATGATGCTATATTTTCATTTACAAATAAACTTAACGACTTATGTCTCTTATTTAAGAAAATAAATATATAAACCCTGATTTTTTTCGACTTGTGGCTTTTATTTAATACATTTCAGGGTCACTACACCTTTAATTTATATCCAAAAGTAACTTATCTGCTTTTGTATGCTTCTTTCTAAACATAAGTAAAGAATTACTAATTTAAAGTCATTAAGGATGAAAATACGCATGTAATGATGTATTACGCGTTCCAATCGGTCGTGATTTGTTTGAGTTATTTAAAAAATAAAATCTAAAAAATTTCAATTGGCTCTCTTGTAAAATTAATATTTTTTGGCATGTGGTAGTTTTGCATTTAAGCAGCGATATCTTCTTTCTTCTTTATCAGTTCGAAACAGTCAGCTGTTGGACATGGAAAGATTGATTATAACGAAGGTGGACACACCTGTCCACACAAGAGAAAAATGCTATAATCGATTTGTTTGCATTTTTGATCGCAATACTAGACGACTGGCATGTTTGAAACCACTTCCCGTCTCCATACTGAGTAAAAATTTATATTCAAAAACTATTAAGATATAAGATTGCATACTAATGCAATCTTATATCTTGATGGTCCTTGATTCCCTATGAAGCGATCTACTCTTAAAAATATTTTCTAATTTGTCAGTATTGTCAACTTTTTTTAGAAAATATTTTTTTAGGAATAGAAAAGGTGGTAGATAATTATTTATTTTATTAGCGACAGTAAATTTTATTACTTGGTTGTTTTCATGACCAAATAAAAGTGGGTATTCATTAGAAACAACGTCTCCTGAAAATATATCTCAAACATTCAGTAACAAGAAAACTGTTTTTCCGTGATTAATGAGAAAGGTAATTTGTGAGTTAGAATTAGAAGTCCCTAGGCATACAATGTGCGGCGGACTTCAAAGTACTCGAATTTTTATTTTTCGGACATGCAAGCTTATTTTTTTTACGGTTTTTACTTTTCCCTTAGAGTGATAAATAGGCGCTCAAAATCTCATTAGTGTTGGTTAGGATCAAATTCAATTTGCTCATGTGCCGTAAAATTTAAGGTGAGCGATTTATGTTATTTTTATATTGTTACTTAGCTATTCTATATGCGGTAGGTTCACTTTTCCGTCTAAGTGTTAATATTAAATTTTTCCTGTTTGTGTTGTTATGTACCACTGCTTCGGGTTATAAAAGATGCAGTAAAATTACAGGCAGTAAGGCATATGATCTTTTTTCTCAGGATCGACATTTTTAAGTAACCTTTTTCGTTGGCAATTGGTAATAATTATTGTATCAGTGTTGGAGGCGTTAGACTACTCCATATCACTCTGTAGGTGTCGTTAGAGGTGACAGAGGGAAAGTGAAAACGGAGATGGTTATCAGCATCTCCTGCCAAGGTTTCCATGCCAAAATTGGCGACCGTGACAGGACAATATAGCAAGAAAAAAGACGATTTTTCAAGACGGTTAGGACGCCGGTCAAATATTACGCCGCAGACATCTATCGTCTCAAAAACTTCACCACCAAGGGATATTTTAAAGAATAAGCCATTGCAGTTATCGCTGGACATCGATCAGCCTTCAACATCGCTCCGCGTCGAGACCAATGCAGCTAAGTAGGCACTAGAATTTCGGATTTTATAGACTGGAATTTATAGGAAGACTTATAAGAAGCTATAAATTCCTGTGTATAAAACCATAAATTTCCATTTTATCCTTATTTCTACTTGTGCTTTATTCGTTTGCAATACAATACGTTATAATTTTAATACTTTAACAGAATATAATCGTCACATTTTATAATCCTTCAAAAATTTCCAATATTTTTTTTGCAAACTGAGTACTTTCATATCGTTACATTTCTTTGTACGAAAAATTTTATTCTTTTATTCCGTACCTATTATCTCTCCTTCATACATATTATTTCTAAAATAAAATTTTCACCACGATTTGCCGAATATTCCAGGGTACGAGCTGTAATCGTGCAATAGCGTTGCAGGGCAAAAATTGCTACTCCTGCCTACCAGGTAACGTCAACAGCTAAGATTCATATTTTTATTTTTAGAATAAAACCACTTATATTCATTTCATTGCGTATAATTCACTTATTTTTAATACCCGGCGCAACCGAAACGTCGGGAAGTTTTGTTTTTTATTGTCCTTCATCATAACACAATTTATAAAATTTTTATACAAATTGAAATACACTGATATTAGGTTTTTAAAATTAATTTAAAATTTAAAGTTTACATTTTCATACCTTTTTAAGTATTTAATTTGCAATTTAACTTTACAGATGAACGAAAATAAAGAATTGGCTACTGAAATAAGTACTAAAAACAAGAAACATTTGCAAGATTGCTAGTAAAAAGTAGTTCTATTAGGGGAAAATTAACGAAATTTAAAAATTATTGGACTAATTTATCATCAAAAGGAAATTTTACCGCAATCGAATTAATGGAATTAATATGAAAACTTAACAAATTTGAAACGTTATTAAGTAAATTTGCTGACTTGCAAACTCAGATAGAGGTGTTAAACTCGATTAATTTAGGGAGCGGAAGTGATGAACGGGACAATATTGAACAATAGTTTTTTTTTCGAACATTGACATTGCTCAAAATATTATAAAATGTTGTCAATCTAAAAATTCTGTTAATTAGTGCAATAACGAACCTAATTTTGTAGCCGTTCTTCAGCTGGTTGTAATGAACACACGAGGTTAATTTTAAATTGCCTCAAATTCAAATCGTGAAATGTGACGGATCGTACTTTCACTGACTCGAATTCCGTGACACACTTTTATCGCTTATTCATAATAACGAGCGTATCCCACTTACACACAAATCGTTCATTTGTTTTACAAAAAACAACGCTCTCACCTATTTTTATATCTAAATTGTGAACCTGCAATTAAAATTTTGGCAAGCAAGCGAGGAAACTATGGAAAAATGGCAACTATGACAAAATCCTCCATATGAAACAATCTAGGAGGCTTTTGTTCAGTCGTAGACTTTTGTTCAGTCGTAGACTTTTGAGAGTGCGTAATGAATAAATAAATAATCACAAGTGCATAGACAAGTGTACTTGTACATGCAATAAACATAATAATTTTATAGATTGTTTTTTTATACTGAAAATAAATTCCATACTGTAAATCATTAATTTCCTTCTTGCATTGGTAATTTTTGTTTTGTTGGCTGTATAAAGAGTAAAAGATGCAGCTTTTTACTAATAGGACACAATAAAACTAGCGACAAGCTTCTCTTGTCCCTATTATATATATATATATATATATATATATATATATATATATATATATATATATATATATATATATATACAGAATGTGTCCCACATATATGCAATAAATGAAACCACAATACCTGGTAATAATAATATATACCTGGTTGACCGACGTGTATTTTGGAAATTATATTTAGATACAAATTACATACTGATGAAATATAAATAATATTTTTGGATCTTAGCGACATAACAGAAAAACGGAACTGGTTATTTGAATAAAAAATCATGAGTGCAATTATTTTAATTTAAATTTTGGTGTTTTTAAAAAATACTAAAAAAAGAGCTCGAAAAAATAGATTTTCTCAAAAAAGAAAGGAACTTGAAAAAAATTTAAAAAAGTCGGTCGGTCGGTCTGGGCTCGAACCGGGGTTTTTCGATTCTATGACCGACCATTATACAAATTAAGCTATTTATAATTAATAACAATGTGTCAAAATTTACCTTCTTATTCTAACGATATTGTACCAGTTTTTCATTGCCTAAAACACGGACAAAAAGACATTTTCTAAAAATAAATCCTAGCTAGATCGATTTATTATCCCCGAAACTCCCTGGACACTAAATTTTATGAAAATCGTTGGAGCCGTTTCCGAGATCCCGATTATATATATATATAGTTTTCTCATCTGGTTGGGTTCTGTAAATATACAATTATAAATTAAAATGGATATATATATATATATATATATATATATATATATATATATATATATATATATATATATATATATATATATATATATATATATACATAAGTATCAATAAAATAAAATAAAAATACAAAAATACATAAATAAATAAAGACCCAACCAGATGGAGGCCCTCGGCAGGGGAGACCAGACGGCCGAGGGTTAGGAGGAAAGGGAAAGAAACCGGCGGACGATGCGGGCGGTATCGAGGAGCACTGCCCTCTGCATTTGAACCCGGAGCGGTCCGTCACAGAGTCCCAATCGCCTCAGATAACCCGAGAGGCTGACTGGGATTAGTCCATTCGCAGAGACGACTACAGGAATTATTTCGGCCGGCATACCACCCCACATGTCGGTCACCTCGTGAGCCAGGTCCAGATACTTTGATTGCTTATCTATTTCGGCTTTCACGAGGTTTTCGTCATACGGGATGGTAATATCGACCAAAAATATCCTTGACTGTGCCCGGTCAATCAGCACAATATTAGGCTTATTCGCAAGAATAGTCCTGTCTGTGATGATGGCCCGGTCAAAGTAGAGCCTGGCGCGGTCATTTTCGAGCACTGCTTCCGGCAAGTACTTGTAATATGGCAATTTCCGGTCCACGAGACCGTATTTCAGAGCGAGCTCCTGGTGTAGAATTCTGGCTACTAGGTTGTGCCTGTGCAAGTACTCAGAGTTAGAAAGCGCTGAACAACCGGAGATGACATGCCTAAGTGACTCCCCGGGATGGCGACAAGCTCGACAGACGTCGTCGGTGCCATCCTTTAGGATGTATCTCCGATAGTTGTTGGTCTTAATAACCTGATCCTGTATTGCACAGACAAAACCCTCGGTTTCCCCGAAGAGGTCACCGAAACGTAGCCAGTTGAGGGAGGCGACTGTATCTACGAAGGGCTCATGTAGAGCCCTATAGTACCTCCCGTGGAGCTCTTTCTCCTTCCATACGGTCTCCCGGTCGGAAATGCTAAGCACTGCTGGGTCCTGCCATTGCTCGTTGGCTAAGGATAGAGGGGTAAGTCCTTTATCACTAGAAATGACGTCATTATGGGATGAATCATCCGATCTCGCCAGGAAGTAATGACGGAGGCTGCACACTTCGGATTATGCATGGTGAGCGCGCTCAGAAAGCCACGCCCACCATGCTTTCGCGGCAAGTACAGCCTCATTACCGACGATCTCGGATGATACATCCTATGGGACGTCATGGTAGTGCGGACTTTTCTATCCAGGGCGTTAAGTTCAGCCTGACTCCACCTGAGTACGCCAAAGGTATACATAAGGACAGGTATGACCCAACCGTTATATGCGTGTGTCTTATTCACACCGGACAAAAGGCTATTAAGCACTTTGGTCAAGCGTGCATAAAACACGTCGCAAACTGA
This sequence comes from Parnassius smintheus behrii, assembly GCA_036936625.1. Taxonomy (NCBI): domain Eukaryota; kingdom Metazoa; phylum Arthropoda; class Insecta; order Lepidoptera; family Papilionidae; genus Parnassius; species Parnassius smintheus. Next base: position 20,686,800 of record JAUPFT010000004.1, on the reverse strand, counting down.
CTGTTTCGTACCAGCCTCATCGATACCGATGTTCTATGACATACCTAGGTATCGGTATGTTTCAGCCTCGGAAAGGGTCCTTAAGTTGACGGGCATAGATAAATCTATGCCCTCAGAGTTAGCAACCCTTCCCCTTTCAACATGGAGGACCGCACACTTATCCGTCCCTAGCTCCATTCCAATGGAACTGCTAAATTCACAAGTGATTTTTAGCAATTCCATAAGATGGGAGCGACTGGAGGCGAATAACTTGAGGTCATCCATATAGAAAAGGTGGGTCACTTTTGTCCCTCCTTTCCGTAGCTGAAATCCTCTCCCGGATCCCTCCAGTAAGGTACTGAGAGGGTTCAGGGAGAGGCAGAACCAGATTGGACTCAGACAATCGCCCTGGAAGATACCCCTTCTTATCCTTATTTGGTTCTCCGCAGCCATCATCCGCTCACCCAGATGACAAAGGATCGTACTTCACTGCCCCATACACTACTCGAGGAAGTCTCTCACTGTACAGTCTATCCTGTACAGCTCGAGGACTCTCTTTAGCCATGTATGGGGCACCGAGTCGAATGCCTTTCTGTAGTCTATCTAGGCGGCGGAGAAGTTCCGACGGTTGCGTTTCACCACTTTGCCAATGACCGCGTCAATGAGGAGTAGTTCCTTAGTTCCACGACCACCACCCCGACATCCATTTTGAGCGCGTGACATCACCTGATTTAGCTCCAGGTGACGAGTGATTCTCGCGCTCAAAATGGATGTCCGTGTCTTATATATGGTGGGTAGACACGTAATGGGGCGATATTTGTTCGGGTCTGTGGTAACCTGGTCTTTAGGAACCAAATGAGTGATCCCAGTAGTGAAGAGGCTAGGGAGCGACTTCTGGTTTAGAGCCTCTTGAAACTGACGGGCGAGCACAGCGTGACACACCATGAACCCCTTCAGCCAGTAGTGATGCAGTCCGTCGAGTCCCGGACTTTTCCAGTTCGGGGCTCTACGGACTGCCTCAGCTACGTCATCCGGCCATCCGGTGTCCATGGGCGTAATACTCGCACACTGACTCGCCACAACTTCCGTCCAAGGGCCCTCGCTGTGGTTTACGGGCTCTGAACACAGGCCACGCCAAAATGCGACAGTGTTAGCCTGATCCAGTCCTGGGCCCGCTTCACACACCTCTGGTCGCTCCAATGATTTGTAGAGCCTCTTCTGATCACTCTGGAAGAGACGATTCTGGTTTAGTCGCCTTGACCTTTCGGTAAATCGGCGAATCCGCTTCCCCCAAGCAGCAATCTTTTGCTTCAGGTCGTCTATGCGCTCCGTTAGTTTCTGCGTGATATCCGGCTGGGACAAACTGATATTTGTCCCAGCAAAAGCCATTCTAACGGTGCGCACAACCCTCGTTCTATTATTACCCGACCTGAAGCTTATCAGTCTGCCGATAAGGGCCCTTGCCCTTGCGATACTGTCCTCAATTCTTTTTCTCCAGGCTGGGATGGCGCTACTTTGTTTAGTAGTGCGTCCAGCCATGGGAATTATAGGGGATTAAGGCATATTAAAGGCCAATACATGGGACTAATGCGGACGATGCGGGCGGTATCGAGGAGCACTGCCCTCTGCATTTGAACCCAGAGCGGTCCGTCACAGAGTCCCAATCGCCTCAGATAACCTGAGAGGCTGACTGGGATTAGCCCATTCGCAGAGACGACTACAGGAATAATTTCGGCCGGCATACCACCCCACATGTCGGTCACCTCGTGAGCCAGGTCCAAATACTTTGATTGCTTATCTATTTCGGCTTTCACGAGGTTTTCGTCATACGGGATGGTAATATCGACCAAAAATATCCTTGACTGTGCCCGGTCCATCAGCACAATATCAGGCTTATTCGCAAGAATAGTCCTGTCTGTGATGATGGCCCGGTCCCAGTAGAGCCTGGCGCGGTCATTTTCGAGCACGGCTTCCGGCAAGTACTTGTAATACGGCAATTTCCGGTCCACGAGATCGTATTTCAGAGCGAGCTCCTGGTGCAGAATTCTGGCTACTAGGTTGTGCCTGTGCAAGTACTCAGAGTTAGAAAGCGGCGAACAACCGGAGATGATATGCCTAAGTGACTCCCCGGGATGGCGACATCGACAGTGCTATCCTTTAGGATGTATCTCTGATAGTTGTTGGTCTTAATAACCTGATCTTGTATTGCACAGACAAAACCCTCGGTTTCCCCGAAGAGGTCACCGAAACGTTTATTATAATTATTATTGTATTTTAAATATGACATTGCTAGTGTGGGTCTAACGACAGGTAACAACCAAATTTGCAGTCTCTCTGATGATCATTAAATACTGTAACCCATCACCACAAAATAGTATAATCACTACAATTTAGTGAACACCTGCAACCAACATTAAACAGACGGCTACATATCCGTTGTCAGCTCTGAGGAATAAGATGGAATGTCCCACTATTGTAGCCACTCAGGCACACTTGTAAGCAGAAAAAAGGTCATCCTACCACTTAGAAAAATTTGTTTACCCAGTTGTACAAAATATGTAAGCAGATGTATACATGGTAGATATACTTCCAGGAAGTGCCTTTTGGGTAAAAGCATATTGCATTATTTAAACGGGATTGGCACAGCGGACTTAATTTTTTTCCCGAAAATGAGAGCAAACCTGGTATGAAATGTTTAGAATAATATATTACTATTTCATAAAATAATTGTAAATTGTTATTTTCATTTAAATTGTTTTTAAAATGTTAGGACACGTACACAAAGATAAATTTAAAGTCGTTAAATGTATTAACACACGGTAAATCCAATCTACGAAGAAAGTTGGGCAGGATATAAATTCATATGCTAATGTGGCAATGCATATTATCACAGGTATTTAGAAAATGTTGTCTTAATGTGCGCGGATTATTTTATTGTAATACGAGTATTACTCATTATATTATTTAAAACCATTATCATAATATAATTACTATCTATGCTTGAATCATGAATGAAGGTTTTCGACGTGGTAGAGCGATGCTGGAGCTATATTAGTAGAACAGTTGTAGCACGAATGGTTCGGCTCGACCGGGGAAGGAATACGATCTCACAGAATACCAGCGTAAAATAGCAGCTCAACGCTGCTGCGTTTCTTAGTGTTAGTGTACAGAACTGGCGACCCATTTTACTGGCGAGGCATTCCATCTTATTTCGGGTAACAACGCATCTGCATTTTGATTCCTAATCGAGGATACATATAGATGTCTATGGGCCACAGCAACCACTTACCAACAGGTAGAATGTGTGCTCGTTTGCCACCCTTATCCCTATAAAGAAGTATTTAAATATTAAAAAGCATGTGTAAAAGGTGGTTACATTCCCATAGATGAGTTGCCACCCCTGAGGAATAAGATGGAATGTGTCATTTCCAGCAAAAAGGATCTTCGGTTTTCTACACTTTTATCATACGGAACACAATAGTACTCAACTGCTGCTTTACAATGAAATTCTGTGAAGCGTGGTCTTACACAGTCTGAGCCAACCCATTTGTGCTAGAACCATAATTTACCTGCAGCGTGATTCTAGCATATGTGAAAACGGGTAATTTTTTCCTTTTATGTTGAAAAGCATTGAAATCGTTATATCTTGATTTAAAGCAGGTTAAGATAAGGTTTTTGAGAGCCCATTGCAAATGATCCTTGTCAAGCGAAACACCTTTCAAGTGACTTGAAGTTTGATATTCAACGCAAAATTAGCGTAATTTGTATTGCGGATCAGAATGAAATATTTCAAATATTTAATTTTAACAACATTTTGGTATTTAAAGATTAAGAAATAGTTTGAAGAAGTATAAAATTAATATAAAAAAATATAAAAGCCGCTGAGAAATGAAGTACAAATAAGAAAAATGGTTGTTAAACGTTTGAACTAGCTCGTTCTTTTGTTGCTTTTCTCGTGAAGTAAGTACAAGAAACTTGTATAGTGGCTTTTGTTGCAACGTGATTATTTTTAAGGCTTGGGATTGGGGTGTATAAATACAGTACTTGGCAAAGGAATTATAAGAATAAGATTTGATATATATCCCAAAGCTTATTAAGGCAGATTGTAAATATGTATATATATAATAGAGGTATATAGTAGAGAGATCTGAGTACGACTTTGCCCTGTTATTTGGTCTGAAACAACTGGTTACTTAGCCCACGCGGTTTCCAAATGTGGAGGATCTCACACCTTCCCTGTTGGATCTTCTGCTTACCTCTCACCCGGGCTGTCACGTATACGTCCATGGCCTTCTTGGCTCTTCGGATCACTGTCTGGTCAGGAGTATAAAGCCCGACAAACACTCATTGCAGGCACGTTCTGTAGGCTGCCGCCATGTGTGGCACTATAGATTAGGTATCGGACGCTGGCTTTTTCCGCATCTTACCCATGAGGGATTCTTTTTTGATGATCCCAACATCTTTGCTGAGTGTCTCACCGATATGATACTTCAAGGGATGGAACTTTTCATTACCACCGATGGACTATAGTATAAATCACAACCCGAACACTGCAAGACTTCAAGAAATTATAAGTTCTTTCTGAGTAGATCGGACCAAAATATTATAATTTTTATCTAAAGGTAGTCGTGGTTAATTACGACATTGGGATTTCAAACACCGCATTTTCCCCGCGAGCATTAGTATTGCGAAGTACCTGTATATAGTAAAGTATATAGAAAAACTGAAGGCGTCTACTGGGTCTACTGGGGAACTAGGTTGCTGTACAAATTTGTTCATCACCTTGTTAATAAATTCAGTATCCTCTTCTACTCTTTCCCTGTGAACACTGGGCATGTCGCGCGGCAGCGGGAATGAGCTTGACAAGCTGGTAAAAATTTTGTATTCCAATATGTCTAATAAAAAACTTTATTAAATTTTACGTTCGTCACACTAGTTTTTGATTCACGTCAATACTGAAGTTATTATAAAGAGAAGTTCATAGCGGTTTTTCAAGTTCCCGAGATTTCGTGCGCTCGTTTTTACCAATTACACACTTAGTTAATTATTTTCGAAATTAAACCTGTTCGGGGCAATTGGAGCAAAAATTCAGAAAATTCAAACCTTAACGCCGAAATCTAAAGAGCAAGGCCAAATTTTCCACAACCACTTAGAAAAGCCGGCCTTGCTTCTACCACTGCTCGAAGAACGGAAAACCAATGGGGAAGAAAAGTTTTTGAATTGCAACCTCGTAACCGTAGTGTAGGACGGACCCCCACTAAATGCTGTCACGACCAGGTAAGAGATGCAGGAAGTCGATGGATGCAGGTCACTCAGAACCATGCTTTGTGGCATTTCTTTGGGGGAGGCCCAAAGCCCGGTTCCACAGTTGACTTGAAAAGGGCTGTAACGATCATGATGGTGATGATAAGAGCAAAAAGTTTTATAAGAAAATAACATTATTTTCTTAGTAACGGAAAACCTACCAGACTAATACAAATTTGAAAATGTACTCTATAATGCGATTGTTAGTTTAAATGACGTACTTCAGAACAGAGGCGGTCAGAAATTTACTCGTTAAGCGTAATGACGTCTTTTTCTATGTCATATAAATCTTGTTTATTTTTAAAGGGATTTGCTTACTTTTTTTACTTTTTGTATAAGTATTTCATAAATAATAATAATAATAACTGACGAAATAGTTAAGTGACAAAACTGCTACGTCGGTGCAGTCAGTCAGCGCCTTGCCAAGAGGTGTGAGCGCCGTGCCTCGGCAGTACTCAGGGTGCAAAGGCCTGTTTGTGCTTACGGCCGTAAAATGATAACGGGCCTGGGCGTCTCCCGTTAATTGGCGCCCAAAAATGGATGATGGATATGATTAGAAAGCGTATAGGGCCGCTGCCTGGGGGTCGCCGGGGCGCGTCTGGAGCTGGCGCTGGACGCGGCAGCATGCGGGCCGCCAGCCGAGCGCGAGGAGCTGCAAGATCACCTAGCAGCCCCCCGCATCCATCATCCCCACCAGACGGCTTGATGTCGGCAGGGTCCTCTCGGACTCGGCAAGCGGCATCCGCCGCTGGTGGAGTGCGCCGCATGCGTTGGACAAGAGATACGAACGCAAACGCATTGCGGGCGTACTATAGGGCGAAAGGGGAAGAAACTAAGGGGATAGCGTATCGGGCTCGGATGCATTGCTTTTTTGCTGAGCTGGAGCCGTCTATTCTCGTCACGGAACAAAACCTGGCAGACCGAGTTCGGTACATCATGCACTCGAAAATATTTGATGATGCCGAGCTCGAATGATTACGACGTGAGGCCATTCCCTCATCGAATGAATTGGCGACGGCTGGGGATGCGGCTCCTCAGGCGACAGAAAAGCTGCCACGCGTAGAGGCCACCATGGATCTTCCAGTTGTGGTTGATTCAGACGATGATGAAATGGTCTCCCATGAACTAGAGCAAATGAGGAGTATATTGGAAGAGGCGATTTTGGAAACGCGCAGCATGCCTCTCGAAAATCGACCGCGACTTCCCCGCATACCCCTAAGCAAACGAAATCGGGCTGTCGTGAGGTCTCTTAACCCTATGCTAGTAACCTATTTGGAAGCCAGCCGGGACCTTTGCGAGACGGACTCAGTTCTTTTTGGCGCCGCCTTGCCGTATTATTGGCGCCAAACTTCCCGTGGCTGGACGCACTACTAAACAAAGTAGCGCCATCCCAGCCTGGAGAAAAAGAATTGAGGACCGTATCGCAAGGGCAAGGGCCCTTATCGGCAGACTGATAAGCTTCAGGTCGGGTAATAATAGACCGAGGGTTGTGCGCACCGTTAGAATGGCGTTTGCTGGGACAAATATCAGTTTGTCCCAGCCGGATATCACGCAGAAACTAACGGAGCGCATAGACGACCTGAAGCAAAAGATTGCTGCTTGGGGGAAGCGGATTCACCGATTTACCGAGAGGTCCAGGCGATTCAACCAGAATCGTCTCTTCCAGAGTGATCAGAAGAGACTCTACAAATCATTGGAGCGACCAGAGGTATGTGGAGCGGGCCCAGGACCGGATCAGGCTAACACTGTCGCATTTTGGCGTAGCCTGTGGTCAGAGCCCGTAAACCACAGCGAGGGCCCTTGGACGGAAGTTGTGGCGAGTCAGTGTGCGAGTATTACGCCCATGGACCCCGTCATCATAACGCCGGATGACGTAGCTGAGGCAGTCCGTAGAGCCCTGAACTGGAAAAGTCCGGGACTCGACGGACTGCATCACTACTGGCTGAAGGGGTTCATGGTGTGTCACGCTATGCTCGCCCGTCAGTTTCAAGAGGCTCTAAACCAGAAGTCGCTCCCTAGCCTCTTCACTACTGGGATCACTCATTTGGTTCCTAAAGACCAGGTTACCACAGACTACCTACACATTACGTGTCTACCCACCATATATAAGACACTGACATCCGTTTTGAGCGCGAGAATCACTCGTCACCTGGAGCTAAATCAGGTGATGTCACGCGCTCAAAATGGATGTCGGGGTGGTGGTCGTGGAACTAAGGAACTACTCCTCATTGACGCGGTCATTGGCAAAGTGGTGAAACGCAACCGTGGGAACTTCTCCGCCGCCTAGATAGACTACAGAAAGGCATTCGACTCGGTGCCCCATACATGGCTAAAGAGAGTCCTCGAGCTGTACAAGATAGATTGTGCAGTGAGAGACTTCCTCGAGCAGTGTATGGGGCAGTGAAGTACGATCCTTTGTCATCTGGGTGAGCGGATGATGGCTGCGGAGAACCAAATAAGGATAAGAAGGGGTATCTTCCAGGGCGATTGTCTGAGTCCAATCTGGTTCTGCCTCTCCCTGAACCCTCTAAGTACCTTACTGGAGGGATCCGGGAGAGGATTTCAGCTACGGGAAGGAGGGACAAAAGTGACCCACCTTTTCTATATAGATGACCTCAAGTTATTCGCCTCCAGTCGCTCCCATCTTATGGAATTGCTAAAAATCACTTGTGAATTTAGCAGTTCCATTGGAATGGAGCTGGGGACGGATAAGTGTGCGGTCCCCCATGTTGAAAGGGGAAGGGTTGCTAACTCTGAGGGCATAGATTTATCTATGCCCGTCAACTTAAGGACCCTTTCCGAGGCTGAAACATACCGATACCTGGGTATGTCACAGAACATCGGTATCGATGAGGCTGGTACGAAACAGTCAGTTTGCGACGTGTTTTATGCACGCTTGACCAAAGTGCTTAATAGCCTTTTGTCCGGTGTGAATAAGACACACGCATATAACGGTTGGGTCATACCTGTCCTTATGTATACCTTTGGCGTACTCAGGTGGAGTCAGGCTGAACTTAACGCCCTGGATAGAAAAGTCCGCACTACCATGACGTCCCATAGGATGTATCATCCGAGATCGTCGGTAATGAGGCTGTACTTGCCGCGAAAGCATGGTGGGCGTGGCTTTCTGAGCGCGCTCACCATGCATAATCGTGAAGTGTGCAGCCTCCGTCATTACTTTCTGGCGAGATCGGATGATCCATTCTATAATGACGTCATTTCTAGTGATAAAGGACTTACCCCTCTATCCTTAGCCAACGAGCAATGGCAGGACCCAGCAGTGCTTAGCATTTCCGACGGGGAGACTGTATGGAAGGAGAAAGAGCTGCACGGGAGGTACTACAGGGCTCTACATGAGCCCTTCGTAGATACAGTCGCCTCCCTCTACTGGCTACGTTTCGGTGACCTCTTCGGGGAAACCGAGGGTTTTGTCTGTGCAATACAGGATCAGGTTATTAAGACCAACAACTATCGGAGATAAATCCTAAAGGATGGCACCGACAACGTCTGTCGAGCTTGTCGCCATCCCGGGGAGTCACTTAGGCATGTCATCTCCGGTTGTTCGGCGCTTTCTAACTCTGAGTACTTGCACAGGCACAACCTAGTAGCCAGAATTCTACACCAGGAGCTCGCTCTGAAATACGGTCTCGTGGATCGGAAACTATTACAAGTACTTGCCGGAAGCCGTGCTCGAAAATGACCGCGCCAGGCTCTACTGAGACCGGGCCATCATCACAGACAGGACTATTCTTGCGAATAAGTCTGATATTGTGCTGATGGACCGGGCACAGTCAAGGATATTTTTGGTCGATATTACCATCCCGTATGACGAGAACCTCGTGAAAGCCGAAATAGATAAGCAATCAAAGTATCTGGACCTGGCTCACGAGGTGACCGACATGTGGGGTGGTATGCCGACCGAAATTATTCCTGTAGTCGTCTCTGCGAATGGGCTAATCCCAGTTAGCCTCTCTGGTCATCTGAGGCGACTGGGACTTCGTGACGGACCGCTCCGGGCTCAAATGCAGAAGGCGGTGCTCCTTGATACTGCCCGCATCATCCGCCGGTTTCTTTCCCTTTCCCCCTTAACCTTGGCCGTTTGGTCTCCCCTGCCGAGGGCTTCCATCTGGTTGGGCTTTTATTTATTTATGTACTTTTGTATTTATTTTATTTTATTGATATTTATGTATATTTATCTTTTCATTTTCATTTATAATTATATATTTATACATCCCAACCAGATGAGAAAACTATATAGATACCCCACATAATAATAATAATGTAGTTCAGACCAAATATCGGTCACAGCGGCCGGTCCCAACGGAGACTAGCAATCTGCGCAGGACAGGAATATAGTGCCTGCCTGAGGGTATGCGCAATAATAGGTGCGCTCTTTATTTCCTCAATTTCATTTTCCATTAGGGCTGTGATTCGACATGAGAATAGGCGTAGGATCAACGGATTTACGAGCTTTCCGAGGCACGTTGGTGTGCCTGACGGGCGAAACTCTCCGGAGTAAATGTTGTCGAAGATACTTCGCGAGTCGCTCACGTCCTACACCTATAGGTTCCGGTGGGTACTTTCACTGCCGTCTTTGTGGGTGCCGCTGAAATATTGTGGACTGTGGTTCAAATCAAAATGCACGATTAACAAATACAAATAGCAAGGTAGTGGCCAGCGGTTCGACTGATTGATTAGTCGCGAAATTTTATAACTATTGATCACGGTTGTTAAACTACGGTTGTTCACTATTGGTTGGTCACTGTATGTTTCAAAAGATTTCTTTAAATTGTACGGTGGTATCCAAGATCTATTGGTAGTAGCTGGTTTTCTAACACTACTGACGAGCAGCTATTATCAACTAAACTAGCTGATTTTATCACTTGTGTAACTGCGGATATCAGTTACGACCTTTTTCGGCTAGCTAACACTTTCACTATATGCAACTGCGAATATCAGTTACCACCTTTTTCGGCTAGCTAACACTTTCACTATATGTAACTGCGAATATCAGTTACGACCTTTTTCGTCTAGCTAACACTTTCACTATGTGTATCTGCGAATATCAGTTACGACCTTTTTCGGCTAGCTAGCACTTTCACTATTCACTATATACTGCTACTAGTCACTTTAGCTACCACCGGATACCACTCACTTCACTTCACTTGTCACTGGTAGTTCTTCACACTACTACTGGTACTGGGTCCCGAGCCCCTAAGGTAGACTTTGGCAATACTTTACAGTGAGCCGCTTGCCATTTTCCGTTTGCTTCTTTATTGCATAAACTTTTCACTATACAAATGGCATAAATTGCAATATTTTCTATACAAAACTAATTGCTAACATGTTATGCATCATTAAATCGGTAGTCCGGCACTTTATTAGTATATCATAAAGGTTACTCAAAACATTAACATTGTAAAAGGTTATTAAACGAAATGTCCCAAATTTTCATAATATTTGGGTACATTAATTCTTTGATTTTTATATATCTACCAAATGCGTTTAATTAAACAAAAATATCCCTACACTTCTTTAATCTATAAGCCATATGCTAATTCAATGTCATATTTATAACTCTTTTAGAACATAAAATTATTTTCCTTATTTTAGTATGAACTATTACGCAGTTAATTAAAAACTTTTAGAGAGTTCCACGATAAGACGCGCTGTGATTGGTCGATTTTTTAGTATATAATAAAAGTTGTTTATATTACTTGTTATCAAAACGACATTCTATACAAATATACTAAGAGTTATAAACATGCTAAATAACTATATTAATACACGTTTTCACTCAGTTTTGTCGGTAATTTCATTATTAGTACAAAAACAATATTCTTAATAACTTTGTTTCTTAACGTTGTTAGTCCGTCGCGAACATCTCTCCCGCCGTGCAGCGTCGCGACGATTTTCTCACAGCGGCGCTGCATCCATTTCGGTGAGCGACGTTGCTTCTACTTCGGCAGCGGCATGAGTTTCCTGGTTGGTCTCTTGATTAGGCCGTTTGCTGTGCGTACCTCCACAGTGCGGATCTGTCCGTCCACACCGGGGTAAACAGCTTCCACCCTCCCTCGTGGCCAGGTGTTACGAGGTAACTGGCCGTCAGCTATGAGGACTGGATCGCTCACCTAGAGATTGGGACCTCACCCATGGGCCTCCCGCCGGTTTTGATGTTCCGGTAAATACTCTCGGACCCAACGCTGCCAGAACATGTCAGCGAGTATCTGGGAGCGTCGCCAGTGTCTTTTGCTATTCATATCCTTTTCATCAAATACTCCAAGTGTCGGCAGTCTCGCAGATCCTCCTAAAAGGAAGTGATTTGGAGTGATGGATTCGTCGTCGTCGCTGTCTACAGAGATGTGAGTCAATGGTCTGCTATTTACTGTGTACTCCACCTCGCTGAGCAGCGTGGCTAATACTTCCTCATGCGGATGTCTCTCATGAAGGGCGGTGAATAGTGCAATCTTCACGCACCGTATGAGACGTTCCCTCTTGGTTGGTGTTTTGTGCAGCCAATTGATAGGAAGTCGGGCGAGCTTTAGGTTGAAGCTCAGCTGATCAGTACCCGGTTTCCAGATTAATCCGAGTATCTTTTCCTCGGTTCCTTTGTTTCCCAGATCGACTGACTCAGATGCTTCATGGTCAGGTTCTAATTCTTTTACAACTTCTGGTGCGTTGGAAACCCATTTTCTTAAGGTGAAGTGCGCGTTTTTGTGTATGTCGCGTACTTCCTTCGATATTCGCATTGCCTCTTCCAGAGACTGGAAACTGTCGAGATAGTCATCCATATAGTGGTTTTGAATGATAGCTTCTACGGCTTCTGGATACTTGTCTTTGTGTTTTTTAGCGTTCCAGTTCTTCGCAAATATGGCTGTGCAGGGTGAACTGGCTGCACCGAAAATGATCGACGTCATTCTATATTCTTGGGGAGCTTCATTACGTCGATCCCCTCTCCAGAGATATCTTAAGGCATCTCTGTCTTCGGGTCTAACTTTGACCTGCATGAACATTTCGGCTATGTCCACGGAGACAGCGATTTTATGGCGGCGAAAACGCATCATGACCCCTGGTAGTGATTGCAGTAGGTCTGGACCCGTGAGCAGGAAGTCGTTCAACGACACCCCCTTTGTTTTGGCTGCGGCATCGTGTGCTATTCGAAACTTCTCTGGCTTCATTGGGTTATGGACGTCGAAATGGGGTAGGTACCATGTTCTTCCCGGTGTGCTAGTTTTCGGTGCTATCTCGGCGTATCCTTTTTGTACTAGGGAATTCATTTGTTCATCATACTTCCTTTTTAGATCTTCGCCTCGATCTAACTTTCTTTCAATGGAAACGAGCCGTTTTATTGCTGTTTCATAATTACCAGGCATCTCGATATCCTTTTCCTTCCAGAGAAGCGCTGTTTCTATGTGCCCGTCTTGTAACTGACGGGTGCTGCTATTTAGTATATCTTCAGCTTTCTTCTCTCGGTCGGAGTCTTGTCTTCTCGGATTGATAATGAGAGATTCCAGCGCGAAATATTCGCGGAGTTGGTCATCTATAGTTTCCTCGCTCTTGTGCAGCTCATTGGCCGCGTGGACGCGCTGATACGGGGCTTTAGTGTGTGCCCCGTGTAGCACCCATCCTAATTCTGTGAGCGAGGCGATTGGCTGGTGCGGTGGACCTCTACGGATTTGAGTGGCTATCAGAAGTCTCCAATTGTCCTGTCCTATTAGGATCCTTGGGTTGCCGGAGTCATATATTAGCTGCTCCTTTAGGTCTTTCAAGTGGTTGCACTTGTCTATGTCTACTGCACGCACAGTCTGTGGCCCCAAGTTTAGGCTTGCAACCGTGCGTGCTCTGAATGGCGCCCTTTTTCTGTGGAGACTCTTCAGCGATACTTTGATTCTTCGGGATTCCGGTGTATCGAGGGTAGTGTTCCCGATAGCGGTGATCTTAAACGGGTCCAACCGCCTTGTAGCTCCAATTTGTTTGGCAATCTCTTCATCCATTAGTGAAACTGTTGACCCATCATCCAGCAGGGCGTGTGTGTTTACAGGTCCCGCCGGTCCAATTACTCGCACTGGAATTATTTTTAAATATGCTTGATGCTTTGACACAGCGAATGAGTTAGCTACGGTTTCTTGAGGTTCTTTTTGTTTGACCTCAGTCTTCTCCTTTGTATTGTTATGGAGAAGTCGATTGTGTGTCGCGGTGCATCCTTCTATTCCACACTTATTGGTTTTGCATTTGTGTGCCTGATTTCTATAGCGTAAACAGCGGAAACATAAATTATTTTTCTTTGCGAGTTCCCGTCTTTTGTTGATATCTGCTTCCTTAAATTTTTTACATTCGGATCCGTAGTGACGCTCCTTTTCGCACACTCTGCATTTTGGAGACGCCTTAGTAGTAGCCGCGTGTGCTCTATGTACTGAACGATTGCTTCGTGCTTCGTTTATAATTTCTGGAGGCGCAAATACACTGCAGAAGCGAGCTTGCTCGGTAATAAACTCGCTGAAGCAGCCGAGGTCTGGTCTAGAGTCATATTTTTCGGTGTAGATTCTATACCACTGGGCACGTATAGAGTTTGGCAGTTTGTCGGTGAGGTGTCGTAGCAGCTCTGCGTTGACGAGGTAATGATCTCGCTTTAGGGTTCGAAGAGTGACGACGCTTCCCCTCACTTTGCTCGCGAATTTGCAAATGTCTCTGGGTGCTTCTGTACAGCGTGCTAATCCTCGTAACTTCTCGGTTTCTGCTTGCGCAATTGAATCTGGACGCCCAAATTGTAACTCCAGTTCTCGCATAATCTCATCTGGCTTAGCATGCCCAATAAGTTCTGAACTGACTGTTTTCAAGGCTCTTCCTTGTAGACTTTGTCTTAGTCTAGCAGTGTTTTCAATGTCATAGAAGTAGCTTCGGGTTGTTTCATAAATGGCACGGAATGAAAGCCACTCGGTATGTGCTCCGCTAAAGCTTGGCAGTGTCATTATAGCTTTCGACGCTGCGAAAGTATGCGACAATAGTGGCGCACACTCTAATTTTGATTTGTCAGCGAGCGCGGCTATAGCGGATGTGAGCTCCGATATTAATGGACGGAGCCCACTGTCTTCACTTATGACAGGTTCCTGGCTAGCTTTCTTTGGCATGAGATCCTTGGGTACGTCTGCTGGATAGTAATCCTGGTATGTGAGCTCTGATACAATCGGTAGGAGCCCCCTGTCTTCATTAACGGTGGGTTCCTGGCTGAGCTTCTGTGGCATGGGATCCTTTTGTACATCTTCTGGATAGGAATCCTGGTTCGTGAGCTCCTTTTGGGGCTCACTGAGGTCGACAACGTCCGGGGTTGGCTTTGTGACGATTTTATTAAATGGCCTTCCCTCCGGTGATTGCGCCTTGATTTGACTTTTGTTTGGCTACAGAATTTTCGAGCCAAGATCGAACGTACTCACTTTTGGAGTGATCATCTTCATCATAGTCGTCTGATTCGTCTTCTTCTTCAGCCATCTGTAAGGAGATCTGCGCAAGTTCTAGTTTGATCTTCAATACTTCTTCACGAGCCTTCAAAATTCTTCTATTGGCCGAACAGTCTTCTTTCACTTTGTACTGCAATCGGTGTGACCCGTCGGTGGCTCTTCGGTGTGGGTGTCTTCCCGGGCTGTTGGCGATGATGCACGGCTAAAGTCATCGTTGCCTTCTATATGTTCCCTCTGCTTCGTTGTGCGGGCCGTAGTGGTCAGCGCGGGCAGGGGTATCCTCCCCTCGGGGGAGCAGCATGGCGCCTCAGCGCCCTCTACCGTTGACGGTGAGCGTGGTGGCATCTGGTGGTGGACGGCGGCGTTACTGGCTGACAAACCTCCTTCCAGACCGACGGTCCACGCCTTGGCTTCCCTTCATTGAGAACGGGTGATCGGCATCTTGAATCTGAAAATTCAGCGGTTTTAATACGGTGGTGACTATTTACCCGGTTCCGAAATACAAACGGATATATCCTGCTCGAAGGACCAACGAATGTGCCGGACGGGCGAAACTCTCCGGAGTAAATGTTGTCGAAGATACTTCGCGAGTCGCTCACGTCCTACACATATAGGTTCCGGTGGGTACTTTCACTGCCGTCTTTGTGGGTGCCGCTGAAATATTGTGGACTGTGGTTCAAATCAAAATGCACGATTAACAAATACAAATAGCAAGGTAGTGGCCAGCGGTTCGACTGATTGATTAGTCGCGAAATTTTATAACTATTGATCACGGTTGTTAAACTACGGTTGTTCACTATTGGTTGGTCACTGTATATTTCAAAAGATTTCTTTAAATTGTACGGTGGTATCAAAGATCTATTGGTAGTACCTGATTTTCTAACACTACTGACTAGCAGCTATTATCAACTAAACTAGCTGATTTTATCTCACTTGTGTAACTGCGGATATCAGTTACGACCTTTTTCGGCTAGCTAACACTTTCACTATATGTAACTACGAATATCAGTTACGACCTTTTTCGGCTAGCTAACACTTTCACTATATGTAACTGCGAATATCAGTTACGACCTTTTTCGGCTAGCTAACACTTTCACTATGTGTAACTGCGAATATCAGTTACGACCTTTTTTGGCTAGCTAACACTTTCACTATTCACTATATACTGCTACTAGTCACTTCAGCTACCACCGGATACCACTCACTTCACTTCACTTGTCACTGGTAGTTCTTCACACTACTACTGGTACTGGGTCCCGAGCCCCTAAGGTAGACTTTGGCAATACTTTACAGTGAGCCGCTTGCCATTTTCCGTTTGCTTCTTTATTGCATAAACTTTTCACTATACAAATGGCATAAATTGCAATATTTTCTATACAAAACTAATTGCTAACATGTTATGCATCATTAAATCGGTAGTCCGGCACTTTATTAGTATATCATAAAGGTTACTCAAAACATTAACATTGTAAAAGGTTATTAAACGAAATGTCCCAAGTTTTCATAATATTTGGGTACATTAATTCTTTGATTTTTATATATCTACCAAATGCGTTTAATTATACAAAAATATCCCTACACTTCTTTAATCTATAAGCCATATGCTAATTCAATGTCATATTTATAACTCTTTTAGAACATAAAATTATTTTCCTTATTTTAGTATGAACTATTACGCAGTTAATTAAAAACTTTTAGAGAGTTCCACGATAAGACGCGCTGTGATTGGTCGATTTTTTGGTATATAATAAAAGTTGTTTATATTACTTGTTATCAAAACGACATTCTATACAAATATACTAAGAGTTATAAACATGCTAAATAACTATATTAATACACGTTTTCACTCAGTTTTGTCGGTTATTTCATTATTAATACAAAAACAATATTCTTTATAACTTTGTTTCTTAACGTTGTTAGGCCGTCGCGAACCCGATTATCACTGAAAATTTCTTATCAAAAAACCTAATAACTGATTTTGGTCCGAACCAGGTTTCGAACTCAGGACTTTATGGTCAGCAATCGCGTTTGTGATCACTAGATCAACGAAGCAGTTTTTTACAAAACGGAAGAAACAAACGACTTACGTTACACCTGATGGCAAGTGGCTACTGTAGTCCATGGACACCTGCAGCCCATTTCGAACAAAGGGGGCTATAGATGCATTGCCAGCTCTGAGGACTTAAATGAAATGCTTGTAAGTATAATGGATCTTCAGAACACGGCAGTGCAGTGCAATTCCTGCTGTTTAGTGGATAAAATAGGTAAGAGGGCAATGCCTACCCAGATTGAATTCTAGACTAAAAAGAAATCCTACCACATAGTGAAGTTGTACTTTTTGATATCTTGTAGATTTTAATGCGAAAGTTAAATGTTCTTGGGTGCTATATTATATTAAAATATTTTTATAGCCTTGCGAGATTAATCCTAGAGCCTGGGTTATAGCTAGTATTAATGCTAGTAGTTATATAATAGCGTTTGGCGAGGCGTAATCTTTATTTTCGCAATTGTCATATCTTTTAAGACGACGCATATATTGAAACTCTTTTAATGTACGGAATCGCTATTATTGCTAAAAAAAATTATGAAAATTGAACATACGAGCAAGGGTTGTGTGAAGACAAAAATGCGAATTTTAATAACGGATTAAATAAAAAAATTATAATGATAACACTAAATTACTATTTAAACGCGAGATTTCATAATTAAACCGTGTAAAGCTTATATCGAATTAAAAGTTTATTATTTGGGAGGGAATTTCGGGACCACATTTCAAAAGTTCTTGCGATCTACGTCTGCCGAAACACCTTTGAAGCTGGACGTATGTTATTTTTTTCTCCTATTTTCCCCGCTTTAGTACTAACTCGTTAGAAAATTGCGGGAAGCTAGGTAGCAATTTTATACCCACACCGTACTAGTTGATATTAATTTATGTCGTCCCCACTCAGAACATTGTAATACAAGTAAGGGTAACATTACACAGACAGTACATCCGTCCGCTGTTGTTATTAACCAGTAGCACTATGCTGCTATGTTCTGATGATTATATATTCTGGGAAAATGTAGTCCTTTCTTAGTTTAATGGGTCGGCCATTCATGTTGCAGCCATAATGTAATTGCAGTATGTCTCAACTAAAGCGGTTTGACTTACTAATGGTGCGAGGTTTTTTTTATAGGATAAGGGTGACAAAAGATTACACAGTCCACCCGATGGTAAGTGGATGCTGTAGCCCACAGACATCTACATTTAACCAGGATTAGGAATCAAAATGCAGATGCGTTGTCACCCTTGATGACTAAGATGGAATGCCTCGATTCCAGTAAAACAGGTCTCCGGTTCTCTACACTCACTATACGAAACATTCTGTGATAGGGTGGTCCTTCCCCGATCGAGCCGACCCATTCATGCTACAACCGTAATACAGCTGAAGCGTACCTCTACCACGCGTATTGTGCGAGATGCATATTTTTTGTGAACGCATATGTTTG
This sequence comes from Parnassius smintheus behrii, assembly GCA_036936625.1. Classification (NCBI taxonomy): domain Eukaryota; kingdom Metazoa; phylum Arthropoda; class Insecta; order Lepidoptera; family Papilionidae; genus Parnassius; species Parnassius smintheus. The sequence continues at coordinate 20,668,573 of JAUPFT010000004.1, read as the reverse complement.
CATATTATCCAATCGCATCTATCAAGGGAAGTGCTCAAAGGAATCGTTCATACTCATTTCAGTTGCAAAATTTCACCATCACATCTTGACAAAGTTTTCTTTCTCCTATAATTTCATTCTGGAATCGGCTACTACTTGAAATTTTTCTAGATCGATACGACTTAAGGACCTTCAAAAAAGGACCTCCGTCTATATAAAAGACCGGCAACGCACCTGCAATCTCCCTGGTGTGCTCGTACGCCCCCTCTTCTATAAAAAGGCCTTATTATGGTTAAGGGTTCAGACTACAAAGTCTGAAAGTCGTGGTTTAGAATTTGCCATTTGGGCTGTCTTAATCACTTCTAACACAAACGTTTTAAGTTTATTTGTTATTATTATTATGTAAAGAAAAAAAAGAAAAAAATATTCATTACCTGTGTAATGAAAAATATGTTTTAGCGACTTGTTTAGTAGTTTGTAGATTTTATGTTCACCTTTAAGCAAATTATATTGGAATTACTACTTGTTTTTATTATACTCTCTTCAAGATTTTTTTTCTGACATGGTGAATAGAATTTCCGTAATCACATGATGCAAAGTTAAATGTGAAAAAAAGCAAACCGTTTTACGTAAATGCTCTGAATCGCATGTCAATTGTTCTCGTCTTACACATGGCTACGATAATTCGTATCGAAGTTCGTAACTTAATTTCGTATCCAGTATTGCAGTATTACAATTTTCAGGATTGAATTTACATATTCTTCATAATATATTTTTTAATATAAAGAAGTGTGTCGATAAGAACACAGTCCACGCGACGGTAAGTGGATACTGTAATACTATTATATTACGAGGGTGGATTGAAAAGTACTCGGCCTAACCAAGAAAATAAACACATACTAAATCAGTTATATTTTTATTTTTCTACATAATCACCATCAAGTTCAATACACTTTTGCCACCTCCCCTTCCAAGCATTTAGACCGTTGAAAAAAAAATGATTCTTCCTTAGAGTCAAAATATGCGTCTACAGCTGCTTTGACCTCGTCGTTTGTCGAAAATCTTTGACCTCCCAAGTGCTTTTTTAGGTTAGGGAACAGAAAGAAGTCTGATGGTGCCAGGTCAGGTGAATACGGCGGATGCGGTAACAGTTCAAAGCCACAGTTGTGAATTTCAGCCATTGACTGTACTGACGTGTCAACACGGGCGTTATCTTGATGAAACAGGACTTTTCTTCTGAGCATTCCTCGACGTTTTTCTTTTATTTCCTCTCGTAAACGACGTAGTAAGGTGCAGTAGTAATCAGAGTTTATAGTCTGACCCCTTTCAAGATAATCAATCATAATCACACCTTTCGAGTCCCAGAATACTGAAGCCATCACCTTATTTGCCGACAAAATCGACTTAGCATTTTTAGGGGGTGGTGAACCAGGTCTTCGCCACTGTTTTGATTGTTGTTTTGTTTCCGGTGTACAGTAATGAACCCATGTTTCGTCCATAGTAACAAAACGATTCGGAAAATCATCTGCATCGGCTTCAAATAACTCCAAACAGTCGCGTGAAATAGTCAATCGCGCCCTTTTTTGTTCAACTGAAAGCAGTCGCGGAACCCACCTCGCAGACACCTTGTGGAAACCCAACTCGTTGACAATGATGTTTTGAGTTCGTTCATAAGAGATGCCTATAATCTCGGCTATCTCTCTAATTTTTAATCTGCGGTCTCCCATTATTAAATCAAGTACTTTTTTAATATTTTCGTCAGTAGTTGACGTCGAAGGCCTTCCAGAGCGGGGTTCATCTTTCACACTCTCTCTACCACGCTTAAATTCTGCTATCCATTTTTTGACGGATGAATATGACAGAGCACAATCGCCTAATATACTAACCATGTCATTATGGATGGCTTTTGATGATAGCCCCTTCTTATGGAGGTACTTAATGACGGCACGCTGCTCGATTTGCTCCATTCGCGGAAATTATGTCCGATTACTTTGTTAATAAATTTATAAAATCACAACTAATTATCGCACACGTTTCGAACTTCACACAATGAACTAGTCTGAACTGAACTAAATAATGTGGGTAGATTTGATTTTTAGAATTGAATGGATCCGTGTTAGGCCTAACGGCCGAGTACTTTTCAATCCACCCTCGTAAATATACCCGATAAAATCCGTAAAAACTAATATTATTTCAATGTGTAGTGTTCGCGTAAATATAAGAAATCATACTGTAATACTGTTGCTCTATGTTATGCTATTTTTTTGTGTGACAAACAAGTATATAGACCACATGACGGTAAGCGGATGCTGTGACCTATAGACATCTACATCTATCATCGATTAAGCATTAAAATGCATTTAATGTTAAGTGCTGCCACCCCTAAAGATTACTACACTTACCATAGGAAACACAACAGCATAAAGCTAGAATTTCAGGCTAGTGTTCTGTGAGAGCGTGGACCTTCCCTGGTTGAGTCGATCCATTTGCGCTACAATAATACTCGTATTATAGCTGTAGCATGCTACCACGTAAGAAATTCAAATGTTGTCATCCCTAAGGACTAAGATGAAATGCCCCGTTAACAGTTTATAATGGCGGTTCAACCATACATATATACCTGGATATAAAATTGTCAGCAGGAGGCACCGTCAAAGGTGCGAGGTTTCTCATATTGCGATCGCCAACCCGCTCGCGAAGCTTGCCTTTAGGTCAAATTCTCCCTACTATAAGGATGGCTTATGTCCAGCAGTGGACAGTTACGAGCTGATAAAAAAAATATTTTTTTTTATTAGTAGATTTTTTAATTGATTTATTTTAGTTTTTTTTAGCTATGGTATTGATGTTGTGCCTGATATGGACGATTGGAGTGCATACAGGCGATACAATAAAAATGTTTTATTTCTCTGAGTTTACTCATTAGATTTTTTAAAAGTTACTACGGCAGGTTAGAGGTGTAAGAGAGATTCAACTAATTCCCCTCACGCCACAATGATTTTTTTTTGTTCGTATGATATTACATAAGCGTTAAAAATCTCAACCCGTTATAAATCGAACACCAACTCTTTTCTTTACAAATTTTGGCACCAACTGAGATTTGATTAATTTGATTTCTGTAAAGTAAAGTATTCAGATACTTTTAACACCTTTAAGAGATCAAACAAAACCCCCATCTCAACGGAGTGATTGTGACTGGAAGCCAATCAGTATTCAGTTATTGGGAAAATAAGGCGAAACAAAGTTAGTTCAAGTCTGACTTGGAATAAAAATGACGTACACGCCAAAATTGTTTTAATTGCATATAAGGACCTTACCCATGATATTGCCGTTTTTACGAAAGAAATTAACGTGATTTGTTTTCTACAAATTAAATTTCTATTAATCAAAGTATTTACCCATGCAATTGAAGCAGCTTTTCCAACGCAATTGCAGTTTATTGATCTCTTTCTTGAAGAAACCAGCTTGACGAGAGGCAACAAATTCTTCAAAGCTATACAAAATAGCTTGTACTGTACTGTAAAGGGTCATGAATTTTTTCCTATCAAAAATTTATCCAGATTTTGAAAAAGTAGAAGTCTGTAGGCAAGGTCTAGTGAGTACGGCGGATGATGGAGAGCTTCCAACCCCAGCTCTTGTAATTTGGAGACGTATGTTGTGCAACATGACGAGCGATTGACCAACACTGGTTGAAGACTTGCGAGCTTCTCTGTCATTGTGTTCAATTCTTCCCAGTTCACATCTGAAGTAAAGTTCATTCTGGTTGATAAAAATTTACCCATATTCCATTATTACTCGCATTTTTAACGCATCATATATGACGTAAAAGATTCAAATGCGACAAAAATATAACGCTAATCAATAAACAAATAACTAATTTTGAAAAAGAATTCCATGTTTATAAAATAAAATAATTTTAAATTAGAATTCTTAGCCAAACAAAAATTATTTTGATTTGAAATGGCCAGTACTGCAGAATGGTACTTTTATAAGCAAGAACCTTTTGTCTCATAAGTTGTAGCAAACTTTGAAAAGTCCTTAGTGACAGGAACAGAACAGTTGTTTATCATTGTATATTGTATTTAAATTTTGTCCCTAAAATCCGTACTCCACTGAAAATAAAACTAAAATAGCTGCAAAAGCAAAAGAAGCTTTATGTTTTTTTTTCTATCGAATAATTATTATAATGGTATTTGAAAAAATATAGCACTTACAATGTTAATAAAGTTATTTTTCAATACCTCTGTTTTTAGTTTTGAACTTGATTTACTATGGTAACATTAAATTCCACTTTGCGTGATTTTGCCTCGTGTGAAGGAAAATATTGTGAGGAAAACTATATGTTTGATAAAGAAAAAAATTTTTGAAGAGGTATGGCATACTACCTGCCTTCTTTAAACGATTTCAGAAACGAGAGGTGACTTGAGCTTAGCCGTGAGAGAAAGGAGCAGAGAGGAGTTGCAATGAGTCCTTTATATAAGTTTTTTGTAGTAAACTAGCCTTATAACCGCGGCTTCGCTCGCGTGGGTTTGAATTTCAAAACATCATTAATACTTTTTTATTCGTGATAGAGCCATGCTGCAGTTACATTACAAGTATAGTTGTAGCACGAATGGGTCGGCTCGACCGGGGAAGGACCACGCTCTCATAGAATACCAGCGTAAAATAGTAACTTAATGCTGCTGTGTTTCGTATGGTGAGTGTAGAGAACAGGAGACCCATTTTACTGGAAACGAGACATTTCATCTTAGTCCTCACGGGTGACAACGCATCTGCATTTTGATTCGTAATTGAGGGTAGATGTAGATGTGTATGGGCCACAGCAAGTACTCACCATCAGTTGAACTGCGTGCTCGTTTGTTACCCTATCCTATGAAAAAAACTATTTCGTACTAAAATTAGCAAAACTGGCTCACTTGTAGAGGCACCTCGGTATCTGTGTCTATATTAGATGTAAGAAATTACTGAAATTTGAAAATATAATATGTTACAGAAACACGTAAGTAAGTTTATCTGAATCGCATTAATATAATTTTTTTATGTGTTCTTCTGTCGCTTTATTACGAAAAAATTGCCCTGGAATGAAATATGCATTATTTACATATTGCTTAGAATTAAAGTTGATATAGTTTTGACAAAATAATGTTGAATTTCACGGTCTTTATTAATATTGGCCCCATTGTATATTGATTGGCACCATAAAAATACATGCCGGTATTTCTTACGTTCAGGAGACTTCAAAATTTCATATGAAGTTCTGTTTACGGTGAACGTGCGAGAAGAACTATATTCCTGAACATAAGTAGAAATACACAGAAGATGTACAGCAGCGCCTTTCTGATCATAGCTCAAAATAATAAAAATATGCAGTTGACAACTCGTATACGAAGCGTGATAACTACGGCAAATATCCAAATTATTTGGCAATCTGTGGGGGGAATCCAATTAATGAACGGGAGTAGAAATATAGTAGCCATGTAGCGGCGGCGAAAAAGAAACCACTGTCCCATTTCGTCCCGTGGGTGTCGTAAGAGATGACAGAGGTAAACTGAAACAGGAGATGGATGGCAGCCTCTTTCTGATAACAGTTTAATGTAATAAATAGCTGCGGTCGCAACCCGTTTGCCAAACATGAATACTACCGCAAACATTCGGTCTTTTTAACAAATAATGGGGAAACCTATTATAAGCAGTGGACAACACTAATAACTAAACATTTTTATTTTATTAGTGACTGGGAGTAAAACGTCACTACTTTTTGTATTTTTCGTTAAGTTGCACTGTTTTTAAAAAGTGAAAAGTAGATTTCGGGCGTAGTTCAATTTATTATGAAACGGTTAAAAATAATTTTAGGTTTTTGTTAAATATTTTATTTGTTTTAATAAATGTTAATTTTTATTTTATATGATTGGTGATATAACGTAGAAATTAACATCCAAAGGAAGGAAAATACTTAATCCTTCCTTTCCTTTTTTTGAAGTTTTGTAACGGAATAAAAAGTAGCCTATAAGTTGCCTCGAGTTTCTAGCTACCTACACAAAATTTCATAAAAATTGTTTAGTGATTTTGAATCGTGAATACACAAATGAGAATTTTGCCTCAGTGCCCTTTACTTAATCCCCTGGATTTGTTTTTTTTTCAGAAAAAAATAGAATTACAAACACGACTTTTATACAGATTTATTATATGTACAGATTTTAACATTACTATGTCCTAAAATATAATTTATGTTTTTAACGTAATACCTTAAACAAGATACTTAGTAGTAGCAGTAACAAGTGATTTATAACCAACCACAGATGTCGGGGACGACAGAGCGAAATGGCCTTTACTTTTTCTTACGCTGTAGTAGCCTTAAGGTCTTGTTTTATAAAGTACAACGGATTTGAGCATTAAGTTTCTTTATATTTAAGTAACTCGAATTTAATTTTCTGTATAGTATTCATCATTTGTGACAAATTACTCTTTTAGTTGTTTGTGCCACCACGACTTCTTAACTCTAATAATAATTAGTCAGACACAAAAAAAAAATTGAAAAATCTAGAAACTTGTCTTAGATGTGCTTCTACGGCTATAACGAACAAATCCGATCCGAAGTTCTAACGTTCTAAGATATAACATAATGTCGTAAGTTTATCCAATAAAAATGATTAGATACGGAGCCGAGAAACAACAATTTGTGTTTTTGCAAAAATAATAGATTTGATTATGACAAAACAAAATAACTTGTTTTATTAGCTACGACTATTCGAGTCAAAAATATTGTTGCTTACTTAGCTTACGATATAAAAAGGATTTCAGTTTTTTCTCAATGGTAGGGCCACGTGTCTAAGGCTGCCGAAGTCTAGTTCCCCGGCCGAACCTTAAACCTATTACGCGAGATATTAACTAAAGTGGACTGTATATGCGGTTGCTTCTACGCTTACGTAAAGGCGACTACTATAGCATGCGGTATAATGCACTCGCTCTTCCCTAAAACTAAACTATTATTGTGCCAAATCGCTGAAAAGGAATCCTGCCTGATTAGGAGAACAACAAAATTGGAGCGGGTTAAACTATATATCAGGCAGTAAATAAAGGAGTGTTGACTCACCGGGGTTTCTTCTATCCTGTTGAGCACTATAGCTGCAATTTCTGGAACTTCTTCTGGAACACTCCGGAGAGAGACGGTGCGCGACTATATCTCACACGAGGTGAGGCGGGTCTCCTGGAGCTCGACTGCTTCCAGGCTAAAGCGGTTTCTACTCGCGGTGTGGTTTTAACGACGACTGCAGCGGAAAGAGGACGCGCAACGGTCGCGCGTGCCTTATATGTCCTCGGCTCCGATGATTACGTGACATTCTAGAATCATCTTCTTGCCCCTCCCACCCCACCACCCCGATGTGTCGATAGGAGGGTACGAATGATATCGTTTTTCGGAAAGGAACGAGCGACTTGACACTCCTACCGTCAAATATAATAATCCAATGGTTTTTTCTGCGCAACCATCTCCCCCGCCCTTGAAGGATTTCCTTCAAAATTAACTAATACAACTAGAGCTAAGATCAACTAACAAAATAACTAACTAACGCTAAGATTACCTAAATTCAACTACAATTTAATCTAGAAAGCTAATTTAAATTATGGAAGAGGCAGGGGGCACAAACGGACAACCGGACGCAAGTAAGACCCAACCGTGGTCTTAACGCGAGCTATCCTAACTACTCCGTCGGAACCGGGAAAGACCTCTTCGACAATTCCTAACGGCCAGTGGAGAGGCGGCGTATTCTCTTTGGTGAGCACAACTACAGTTCCTACAGCTAAAGGCTCAGTTGCTGTGTTCCATTTTTGCCGAGACTGCAAAGTATGCAAGTATTCCATCCTCCATCGTTTCCAAAACGATTGCACTAACCGATCTAATAATTTGTGGCGTGCGGAAATGCTAAGTCTGTTCTCATCCATATCTGCGGCTGGCAAATACTTTAAAGGCGTTAAATTCAAAAAATGTGCTGGAGTTAGAGCCAGCGGTTCCGAGGGGTCACTAGACACCGTACGACAAAGTGGGCGACTATTCATTACGCATTCAATTTGAGCGAGCACCGTACTTAGCTCTTCGAAGGACAAAATCTGATCTCCTATCACTCGGTATAAATGACTCTTTAGACTCTTGATATTAGTCTCCCAATTGCCCCCAAAATGACTCGCGGCTGGGACGTTCAGAGACCACTCAATGCGGTTCTCGGCTAGAATGTGAGCGAACTCCGAATTATAATACTTGCTAGCTAAGAGCTCATGTAGTTCCGATAGAATACGTTTTGCACCGACGTAGTTCGTACCGTTATCCGAATACAATCTACTTACAGGGCCACGGCGGGAAAGAAATCTTTTAAATGCGCCCATAAAGCCTGCTGTGCTTAGATCACCAACGCGTTCTATATGCACCGCTCGAGTAGTTAGACATACGAAAATGCAGACGTAAGCCTTTGTGGATCTTATACCACGCCCGCGAGTGAGCGTGACCTTAAACGGACCAGCGAAATCAGACCCGGTGTGCGTGAAGGGCTTTACTGATTGTATTACTCTACAAGATCTAAGTTCCGCCATTTTCGGAAATGACGGCTTGGGGCGTGCCCGAAAGCAAGCTATACATCTGTGCACCCGATTGCGTATTAAACTACGTGCAGAAAGAATCCAATAATTCTGACGCAAAATCGACATCAACAAGTCGGGGCCAGCGTGCGAGTTCAATTTATGATGGTAGTCGACTAATAAGTTCATGATATGGTCTTTACGCGGTAAAACAATAGGGAGCCGTTGGTCGAAACTCAATTGCGAGTTGGACATGCGTCCACCTACCCTTACAATCCCATCCTGTAAAAACGGCTTAAGGCGTTGAAAGGCGCGACTACAAGCTCTATTCGATTGTAATCTTCTAATTTCTTCAGAGAAGTGCGCACGTTGAAGTTCACGCAATACTAGCGACTCGGCATAGTTGTAATCGGATGCTAAGACATACGAACGTCGCGGTAACAGCTTCGCGAATCGACAAACGTAAATTACGCTACGCAATAATTTCGACCAAGAGGACAAGCGGTTCGCCAAAGCAATGATTGGAGAAACCTCGCTCGAAACGTTCGCCACTAGAGCGTGTCTCTTTTCTTCCGGCGGTTGTGACACTGACGAAGGTTCGAAATCGGTTATTGGCCATTGCGAGGGATCCAAGTGAACCCAAGCAGGTCCGTGGAACCAAAGCGGGTGGTCCATTATTTGCATCGGGGTGAGTCCACGGGATAGACAATCGGCGGGGTTTTCCGTACCGGACACGTGATAAAAGTTCCGCGTTTCTAACTCGTCTTGTATCTTGGCCACTCGGTTCGCAACAAACGTATCCCAACGGTGGGGTGAAGAATGAACCCAGCATAAGGCGATGGTGGAGTCGGTAAAGGCAAATATCCTTTCTATGTGAACTCTATCCCTACATGCGCTGATAACTGCGGTAATAAGCTTGGCGAGTACTAATATTGCGCAAAGCTCTAAGCGCGCCAGAGAGACAACCTTACGGGGGGAGACTCTCGACTTAGAACTAATGAGGCTAATCGAATTTCTACCATTATTCTGGACGTGGAAATTTACAACGCCCCCGTAAGCCTTCTCGCTGGCGTCTGCAAACCCAACGACTGTTATGGCGCTACTTCTATCTTTGTTTATATGACGCGGTATTTTAATTTCTCTTAATAAAGGAAGTTCCTCTCTAAAGCTTTGCCACAACCGAACAATGCTGTCAGGCGGCGAGTCATCCCAGTCGCATTCCAATAACCAAAGTTGTTTAATTAAAAGCTTAGCGTATAATACCACTGGAGCTACGAAACCCATGACGTCCCATAATCTAGCAACGCATGACAGTATTGTGCGCTTTGTGCATTTCTCCACGGGCGGATTTACCTTAAGGCTAAACACGTCGGACTCTGGTGACCAACACAGACCGAGCACCTTGTGTGTATCAGAATCGTCGAATTCCTTTATCGCCGAAAGACGGTGTGATAGTGGGATTGTATCCAAAACCGGACGCGAATTACTAGTCCACTTCACAAGATCGAATTGACCCGATTTCATGAGCCTTATAACCTCGGCGGTGGTTAGGGTTGCCTCCTCCACGCTATCGACCGAGTACACAAAATTATCCATATATAATCCGCTCTCAATTGCCCTCTTAGCTTTAGGATAAGAGGGACCTTCATCGTGAGCGAGCTGTCTCACCGTGCGTAACGCATGAAATGGGCTCGACTTTAAACTAAAACAAACGCGGTTAAATTCAAACACCATTAGAGGTTCCTTTGGGTTGAAACGATATAAAATGCGTTGGAATCTACGGTCGCATTCACGGACCTCTATGCAAAGAAACATTTGACGAATATCGGCGGATAGTGCTATACTAAACAAACGAAAATTGACTATTATATTAAATAAACTGCCCTTTAAATTTTGCCCACTATAGAGGATATCGTTAAGCGACAGGTGAGTGCTAGTTTTAGCACTAGCGTCGAGCACTACACGTAACTTAGATGTAAGTTTGTCCTCTCTAATGACTCCGTGGTGTGGTATGAAATACGACGGTGTGTCTTCGTAATTATCTTATTTCGAAGCAACAAGTGATATGTAACCTTCTCTTATGTATTCGCTAATGACGCCGTCGTAAGCTTCCTTTAACTGGGGTGAAGCGAGCATTCTACGCTCCAAGCTGTAGAAACGTTTTTCCGCCATTTGACGCGAATCGCCGAGAGATAAAACATGTCCTTTAAAGGGTAGCGCTACACTATATCTACCGTCGCGATCACGAACGGTCGTGCGGACGTAAATTTCCTCGCATAACCTGTCATCTGAGCTAGCTATGGGTGGGACGTTCACCTCCTCCATCTCCCAAAATTTGCGGACTAACGACTCGAGCGGTTCGACAGCCATACCACAATAAGAGGTTGCCGAAATACTATCTATGATGGGGGCGGAGCCAAGGATCACATAGCCCAATACGGTTTCCAGTGCGTAAGGCGCGGTATGCGAAGAGTTGCCCCTGACCTTATTGTTTAACAAAAGATGAGGGAAAAGCGATGCTCCAATGAGCATGTCTATGTTTCCAGGAACGGCGTAAGTGTCGTCCGCCAGAGTCAAATTCTTAAATTCAATCATTGCCGAGGTGTCAACCGAAACGGTTGGCAACCGTTCAGTGACCCTATCTACTACTAGTGCATTTATATCAAAGTTAACATTACGATCTATCCGAGAATAAAATTTTAAATTTATATATCCCTGTGTCGATTTACTAGTGCCTCCGATGCCTTTAATTACAGGACATGAAAGTGACCTATTTATTACTAAGCCTAAGCGCTGACAACATTGTCGCGTTATAAAGCTATTTTGGGCTCCGCTGTCCAGCAGTGCACGGACGCTTTGTTCGTTTCCACGCGAATCCCTAACCAAAATACGTGCCGTACCCAGTAACACGGTTGAAGGAGGTTGTGCTCCCATATTTGCCAATGAGCACAGAGCGACATCACCAGGTCGACCGCTAGAATCGTTGACCTTAGTAGGGGCGAATTCCTTATCCGCTTTACTTGACGCCGCTATGTTGCTATTTTCAAAATGTAATAGCGTGTGATGTTTCCTGGCGCACTTGCTACATACGGAACTCGAATTGCATTTTGCAACTAAATGCTTATCGCTTAAGCAGTTCAAACATAGGTTGTTTGTCTTTACTAATTTATAACGCTCGCTTGGTGAATATTTACGAAAAGTCGCGCAATTATATAAATTACCGTGTCTATCTTTACATACTATACAAGTATGCTGGAGTGATGTTGGCGTAGCGGTTACGTAAGTTAACGACCCTGCTATTTTAGATGGTTGAGTCTGTCTACGGTCGACGCACCTTTTAATCTCCTGTTTAACGTTCGGAGAGCGCTGCATCACCTTTATTTGATCTCGCACGAACGATGCTAATGAATGAAAGGAAGGCATCTCCGAGCTACGATGCTCCATTTCAAACGCACGCACGGTGTCGGGGTCCAACTTCTTCAGTGCAATATGGAGAAACACCACGTCCATAAGATCATTAAATTTCAAATTCTTAAGTGCAGCCACCGATGCCACAAATTTATCTAGAAATTGCTCTAAGCCGTTGATGTTCGCGGATGATATAGGTTTAAGATCGAATATCTGGTTCAAATATTCGGAAGCTAACATTCTCCTATCTTCATATTTAGTTTTAAGCGTTTCAAATATTAATAAGTAATTGTTTGCTGTAGGTGTAAAACCAGAGCAGATCGACTGTGCCCTGCCACTAAGTTTACTGATTAAGTAATATAATTTTTCGGCGTCCGATAACGATGGGTTATTGTGTATATTGTTTTGAAAACTACTGAAGAAGAAGGGCCACGTCTTAATATCACCATTAAATACCGGAATATCTATTGGCGGCAACCTAATCGAGTCGCTTGGACGTACCTGTTTTTCCGGCTTTGCTTCGTTTTGAGATAGTAGGGATCTCGCAATTCTTTTCACGCGACACAACATATCTTCGAATGCCAGCAGCGGTTGGTAGTTCACTATGTATTTCGGGTCGATTTGTAATTCCAAATGATTAATTTGGTCTAATATTTTTTCGTAATCTATTCGTAGAGAATCTATCGTTTCGATTTCAGTCAAAAAGGTTTCCCGCACTGCTTCTATATGAATGTTCTTTATATAATCACTTATATTCTGCATACGCGAAAAGAGTACGTCCCTCTTGGCATAAAGCGTTTTAATTTTGATTTCACTTCCACTAACTGCCATTTTAAACTATTATAATAAAGTTATATCAATCACAATTAATCTCACAACGCACAAACAATAAAGGATGGACACTCGGTATGCCGTATTACGTAATTAAATCGAACACCTGCGCAGCGAGTCGAGGTGACGCGTCATTTGCACTCAATAATTTTATCAAGATTGTGGGTAAGCGTATCAAACGGTTCCTATTACACTGTTTCAATTATTTAATAGGCTTTAAATTTAATCAAATACGAGCGCTATAAAACGAATAATTCTGTTTGCGAGTACCTAATCAAAATTTAAATTTAAACGAACACTATTTAAGTCTATTCTATAAATTAGAGTGCATTATCTAATTAATTAATTCAACAATTCGACCAAAATCCGGCTCGAAGGACCATAAAATGGTGGGGCCACGTGTCTAAGGCTGCCGAAGTCTAGTTCCCTGGTCGAACCTTAAACCTATTACGCGAGATATTAACTAAAGTGGACTGTATATGCGGTTGCTTCTACGCTTACGTAAAGGCGACTACTATAGCATGCGGTATAATGCACTCGCTCTTCCCTAAAACTAAACTATTATTGTGCCAAATCGCTGAAAAGGAATCCTGCCTGATTAGGAGAACAACAAAATTGGAGCGGGTTAAACTATATATCAGGCAGTAAATAAAGGAGTGTTGACTCACCGGGGTTTCTTCTATCCTGTTGAGCACTATAGCTGCAATTTCTGGAACTTCTTCTGGAACACTCCGGAGAGAGGCGGTGCGCGACTATATCTCACACGAGGTGAGGCGGGTCTCCTGGAGCTCGACTGCTTCCAGGCTAAAGCGGTTTCTACTCGCGGTGTGGTTTCAACGACGACTGCAGCGGAAAGAGGACGCGCAACGGTCGCGCGTGCCTTATATGTCCTCGGCTCCGATGATTACGTGACATTCTAGAATCATCTTATTGCCCCTCCCACCCCACCACCCCGATGTGTCGATAGGAGGGTACGAATGATATCGTTTTTCGGAAAGGAACAAGCGACTTGACACTCCTACCGTCAAATATAATAATCCAATGGTTTTTTCCGCGCAACCACTCAAACTGGTTGAAATTTGTAAGAAACTACTATGACATTAAAGTAAACCTGTTTGAGTATCTCTTATCAGTAGATAAAAATCAACTCAACCAAGTAAATAGCAATTCTAAAATGATAATCTTACAAAATCAGCTGGCTTCGCGTTTTATAGAATACATCAGCACTCGAAAATAAAATGAAATTAAGGTTATACAGCAATTTCATGATCGTGGTAAAACTACTTAATTGTCAGCTCACGTCGGAATAAAATAATACAACGAAATAATGTATTTATGTCCGTGTGCTAGTGTTTCTTATTATAAAATTATTTTAACTTACTAAAAATACAGGAAATCAAAAGTAATAAGCTCGTAAACGTCCCACAACTGGGAAGCCTCCCATCACTATTGCGAGTGTGAGAGGGTAGAAGTGGGAAGAATTCACCGGATTGCTCATTGCCTAAAAATATATTATACTTCTTGATTCAACAGATTTTATTGTTTCAAGGTGTTTGCTTTCTTTTTTTTTCTTTTTTGTCTAAAGGGGTATGGTTTTCGTAAATTTGCACGTATAACAGCAATTTAAATACCAACTCAAGTGGTATCGGTGATACACCACACGAAACTTGACACCCATTCAACAAAAGTAAGAGCATGAACTTTCAAATATATTTATATCCTTCATTTTGTATCAATTTAAGCACAGTTTTATGCAAACGTGGTAGAGTCATAGAAGTTGCAGCCTATATATGTCCCACTGCTGGACAATGGCCTCCCCTCATTTCTGAGAGGGTTTTAGGGAAATGTCCGCCTCGCTGCCCAAATGCGTGTTGGCGAACTTCACATCTCTTTGAAATATTTTTTTCCAATTCCTCAGACATGTAGGTTTCCTTACGGTGTTTTCCTTCACCGCCGAGCACGTGGTAGATTAGCATTTAAAATTGCAATTGATAATTTCATTCGTGCCGGTGGGGATCAAACCCGGGTTGATCGCGTTCTGTTATATTTACAGCGAGCGTTAACCATCTGAGCTACCATGGCTCGATAGAGCCATGCTGCAGCTTTATAATGGATGTTGCACGAATGGAAACGTCATAATCAGGGAAGGACAGCGCTCTCTCAGAATGCTTAAAATAGCAGCTTTATGCTGCATTGTTTCGTTTTGTGAGAACTTTTAATCGTAGAATGTAGCTTACATTCTAAGTGATAATGTTTACAATGTAGGTCAAGGAAAAAATAATATTTTTAAATTACGACTGTAAATGCGTCCTCGTTGCTCGAAACGAATGGGCGATAAAAGATGTCGTTAAATCACAACTGTTAGAAATGTTGGATGTTGTTTTATTCAAATTCTATAATATGCTTTGTTTGATTAAAATACTTGTACTTTTGAAATATGAACTGACAGTAAATATGTCAGACAGTATTATGTGAAAGTTATTTTTACCCTTTCGAGTTTTTTTAATGTCAGCTTTTATTTTTTAATAAACCTTGAACCTTTTAAGTGGACTTAGGTATATCATAAAATCAAGTAACAATTCGATCAATTAAATATCGTCTAAATAGTTACATAAAAACTAAATGCCCTTTATCCACCTTTTGGGGTGTAAGTTCTTCTTCTCAAGTTTTTAAATGACAAAATATAGTGTACCGTACAAAAGAAAAAGGAGGAAAGTCATTGAGTTGACTATTACTTCCTTATTTATAGTAGGCTAAAAATCAAATCTCATAATTATTTATTAAATTGGTTTTTATATGCTACTAAATGGTGTAATTATGCAATAACTGGTGAAATTTGCACAGGAGCTTCAGAATAAGTAATACAGGCAAATTGTAAAGAAAATTCATTAAATTTCGTTTAACTTCAAACATTTTGTCCTTTTCAACTCAATTCAAAATGCGCGTTAATGCATTATTTCAACTGAGTGTCGATCAGTGAGCAAAAACGTATATATATATATATATATATATATATATATATATATATATATATATATATATATATATATATATATATATATATATATATATATCGTGTCTCTATTATTTATGATATTTTATGAAAAAAAAAAACAAGTCCAGGGGATTATTTACGAAAAAAAAAACAAATAAAGGGCACTGAAGCAAAATTGGTGGTATTTAGAATTTCTACCTGTGCTTCATTTACAAAAAAAAGCGTAAAATTATGTATTATCGTTGCGTAATAAATTGAACTACGTAGAGAATCTCCATTTCACTTTTTAAAACAGTGCCATCTAACGAAAAATATAAAAAGTAGTGACGTTTTACGTTCAGTCACTAATAAATTAAATAATATAAATAACCTTATAAAGATTTAGATGCTTAAATAATTAAATTCATAATTGATTTAAAAATTCTAACGTTAATTTTTAGTAAATTAGTAAATTAGTCTAGCTATTCAACGGGGAAACGCTGCCAGTATCTTCGGAACCTTGCCTAAAGGACCTCTTTTTTAATAATTTAATTTAGTTATTATAATATATATTTTTAAGGTTTTTAGTATTAGAAATAATGTTTATAAATTTATGGGTTAGATTTAATTTAAAGTATATTTAATAAATACAGTTTACTAATAAAGAATATGTAAATGTTCTCGTATAACGATGCCATGCGGTGAATAAAATTTTTAGTTCTTTTGTTATTTCATTTTAGTAGACATAAATAAAATTTAAAGTGACTAATTAAGCTACTTAAATAGATAATAATGATATCTATCGAAAACATAAATAAAATTAAGAATGTTTCTAAGCTTAATTTCTAATCTTTAAAAGCTTTTAATTTGTATTAGTTTTTTATCTATAAAGTGATAAAAACTAATAAAAAAGTGATAAAAAGCAATTATTAGGGAAACTTATTATCCTGATACTTCAAATAAATATATTTTTATATATGTATTGATCAGATCTTAGAATTTATAGTATATATTAGTCAATTATTGCGTAAAATGGCGGTATTTCATAAAATTTTACAGCTTTTTTGACTATATCATGATAAAGCTTGACCAAATTAATGAACAGAGATTGCTTGGCGATATTAACAACTAAATACGACATTCCTCTTTCTAGATATTATTGTTATATCGTAAAATACACCGCTAGCAGCACTGATTGCGTATTTTGAACAGAAGCTGAATGTTTAATAGATTCTATATAGAGGGGAATGGCAGGCTTGTATGGGAGTTTCGTACCGCTAGTAAAATTTCGTGTTTTTGGATATTTTTGGTTTTAATTAGTAGTTAGTAGGATAGACAAACCCCTTTTAAATTCCTAGATATTTAGAACTTGGGAGATAAAAGTTATAACTAGTTTTATTTTTTAAGATTATCTTCATAGACCATAGACTAATATATAGTATAATGTACTAGTGTTTCAATTTTTTTTATTTAACTGGCTTTACGGCTTTGGGTTCTAGCCCTTCTGAGCCTATCATTTCTTTCGTAATTTTCATTTTTAAATATTTATTCATTACAATATGCTGATGCGTCACAGTTTTTGGGAGATTATATCAACACCAAACCACTTGTTTCGTCGTTTTTTTATAATAGTTCATACGCGCAGACAATTCACAAAATCGCATCACTTTTACGAATCAAAATCTACTACAAGCCATTATTCAAGCAACAAAACAGGAGCGACAAATTGTCTCACAATCTGTCGACGGCTAAAATCTTTCCTAGTGTACCTATAGAGATCGTTACATATAGGCAAATATACATTGTTTTTGGGATAAAGTAAATATTTCATATTGCTTTTCGCTACTCTGTAGTGCTTTACTAACCATTATTTTTTTACGGAATAAGGATGTCAATCAAACAGACAGTCCACCTGATGGTTAGTGGATGCTATGCTGTGGCCCATAGACATCTACATTTATCCTAGATTTAGAATCAAATTTCAGATTCGTTTCCACCTCTGGGGACTAGGATCGAATGCCTCGTTTCCAGTAAAAAAAGGGTCTCTGGATCTCTACACTCACCATACGAAGCACAGCAGTATTAAGCTGCTATTTTACACTGGTATTCTGGGAGAGTGTGGTTCTTTCCCGGTCGAGCGGACTCATTCGTGCTACAACTATATTATAGCTACAGCGTGGTTCTACCATTAAGTAGGTAGATTGAGATGAGGATCGGTATCTACTCAGCGTTGTGAATTAGGAGATACCTATATTCAGCAGCGGACTGCAGCAATTTAATAATGATGAAGTTCTGATGGGGTTTTGAGTGTAGGTAAACAAAAACTATTTTGTTTTTTAAGTTCATTTATTTTATTGTACTTATAATTAATGAATTCTTTATAAAACTTCATCTAACATGAGGGCAGGCCGGGTAATACCCTCATGATGAACATGGCGTAGGTACCAAATAACACTAATAACATGTGAGTAGCATCCCACCGTTTTTAAACCTACAATGCAGTTACAGCAGTTACTTCTGATTGCATCCCGCCTAATCATGTTTGTTTTTGTTTTAAACCGTATATTCTCTCTCAGGATACCTCTAGTGTATATATTGCATGAAAGTGGAAATTCTTATATTGGACAACACAATATGCTGGGGTCTTTCTTGTGGTCCTTCTGGTACATGTAAGCTCAAATCTCGAGCATTATCCCAGCAAACTTCACAAACTTCATTCATGGATGACATCTGTAAGTAATTTATTCCATGAGATGGCCATAGATATAAAAATAGCATTGATGAAATACAAATCAAACACTAAGTTCGATAGACATAAATTGTGCCTAACATTTTAAAGCATGAAAGAAACACAAACAAGATAATGGGTATGATACAGCCTAGATTCCTGATTGAATTTGAGCAACCCAAACTGGAGAATCGTTTTTCAGATACAATAATTGGTTGCCTTCACCTTACAGAAAACCTTTGCCAAATAGCTATATCGTATAATATCTGTTGTGTGAATAAGTTGTAGAGGAAAAGGGCTCTTTGTTTTTAGTAGAACCCACCTCATGAGTGTCCCAGGGTTAGCAACATTGAAATTGGCAAACATGCACACAAATATGATTCTTCCTCCACAAGCTACCAAATTAGGTGATAACTTATTACTAAGAATCTTAAATGTTTTTCCTAAGCCTTTAACATTGATAAGTTCAGATGACAGTTTTCTACGCTCGAGTGCATCAAACTGATTACTACCTTTTTTCAGTAACTGTGGCATGTTTACTGTAACATCCATATGAGAAACTAGATCCTGTATATTAAAACCACGATCACCGAAAATAATGTCCCCTTTTTGAAGTTGATTAATGATACCACACTTTTCACATAACTCTGTCACTGACAGATCCACCATATGCATCTGAAACAAAGGTCACACACCCGGAGCCAAAATTCCTACCAATGCTTTCAGTACGTTCGCTTATTTGTAATTAGAATAAGTAGCTTGTTGTGAAACTGAATTTTGCGGTTTTTCAATTTTTATTTCAGTGCAATCTATAATTACCATAGAGGTATAAGTCTCTCTTCGATACATTACATTTTCATTAATTGTTTCCTTTGGTACCGATACATTTAGATTCTTGAACTTGCAGTAAAGGTAATTAATCCATGATAGGAATTTTATTAGTGTTAAATAAAATTAATTAGATGGTGTCAATGCATGTTTTCCACGAGCTGGCTGTAATGATGGATAGTAATTTTAATTGTTCACTTCATCTCCGAAAAGGTTGAAGACAAACATAAAATGGTTATAATTATCAAAATCAGTGTAAAATTGTACTATATCAGGCTTTTCTTTAAAATTTTTAATTCTGAACATGTTTAATGTGCTTTTTCTATTACTATCATGATCTGACAAATTGACAGTTTTAGTTAAACTCTCTTCACATTTGCATAAGGAACATTGTAGTGGCTTTAGTTTTAGCCTTTATTTGAATTTTGATGTCTATTTTTGAACATGTTTCTTCAAGTCTGGAAATTAAAAAATTGGATCATTTGTCACAGTAAAATAGTCCTAGAAGCACTATTAACATAGGTATTTAACGAGACTGATGCAGTTTATGTCGGCAAAGGCTGTTGTGATAAATGAGTATGAAATTTTTTTATTAACTTACAAAATGTTCTTCACATTGAGTTTCCTGTGTATTTAATCATAGTGTTGCAGTTTCACGTATAATTTGACGTCGAAGAGCTCTCTCCGCATGTTTTCTTTTAATTTCCTTTGTTTCTTCACTTTCATGGTTCCAGGAAAATCGACTTGGCACCGCTGTCGGTTTTAGTTAAGAGAAGCTGTAAAATTTTCAACAAAAGAATACAACAGATGAAAGTAAGTATAACTTGCTCGGTTATCAAGGTCAGGGTAAATTTAGTGTCTGAATCAAGCATGAACTATGTTATCTAGGAATAAGAAACATTATTACTTACAATTTTCTGTATTTGGTTCTTTAGGTAACGCATAATAGTCAGGGTTGAAATGTTTTTTTACAAACACGCGAATGTTTTAAAGAGGTATAGTTGTCTCTGCGAATCGCTAATAACCACTGCTTTGAAACAGTTTTATCCTTCGGAAACATGTCCTCCTTTATTTTCCGAACAAAAGGGAACTGTGCAACATTGAGGCATACTCTTTATTTATACGGACGGTGTTAAGGTATTAAATATGATTTAAATGTAAACTTTCTATACGTTATATTACGTTTATTTACTAAAATCTTTTTATTGATATTATTAATTAATCCCAAGTTCTAAAAATATAAAACTTACATGAAAATTAATGGCTTAGTTGCCTTAATATCTGGTACAGATTCTATAACAAAACAACGAAAAAAGGATGCGGTACTAAATCTGCCGTTCCCCTTTATGCCTTATTTATGTATTATATAAATGTTCGCGGCTTTGTTGTGGGATCGAGGGAACCCAGTCGCACGTCAACAAATTGTGGCTAAGTACTAGGGAGTACAGTTTTAATTTCATTAGTTTTAATCTACTAATAGCGCCACTGCTGATCATAGGCTTCCCCCATTCTTTGACAAAAAGACCAAATATATGCAGTAGTATTAATTTATCAGAAGGAGACTGACACCCATTTCCTGTTTCAGTTTCCCTCTGTCGTCGACACCCACGGGACGAAATGGGACAGTGGTTTCTTTTTCGCCGCCGCTACATGGCTACTATATTTCTACTCCCGTTCATTAATTGGATTCCACCCACAGATTGCCAAATAAGTTGGATATTTGCCGAGTTATCACGCTTCGCATACGAGTTGTCAACTGCATATTTTTATTATTTTGAGCTATGATCAGAAAGGCGCTGCTGTCCATCTTCTGTATATTTCTACTCATGTTCATGAATATAGTTCTTCTCACACGTTCACCGTGAACAGAAATTTCCTTCAATGGTGCCAATATTAATAAAGACCATAAAATTCAGCATTATTTTGTCAAAACTATATCAACTTTAATCACGAATAATATGTAAATAACGCATATCTGATTCCAGGGCAATTTTTCCTTCTTAATGACACAGCGGAAGACATACTCGATAAATAAGGTGTTGCTAGCCAAATTTCAATCATTTCTTACGTCCAATATAAACACAGATACCGAAGTGTCTCTACAAGTGAGCCAGTTTTGCTAATTTTAATACGAAATAGTATTGATAATGTTTCTAAAATCAAGCCCACGCAGTTTACTATAAAAGACTTATATAAAGGACTCATTGTAACTCCTTTCTGTCTTACGGCTAAGATCAAGTCCCTCTCGTTTCGGAAATCGTTTAAAGACGGCAGGGAGGATGTCATATGTCTTCAAAATCTTCAAAATGTAATCACCACCAAACTCAATGTTAGACTTCTTCCATTATTTTTTACCAAGCCAAAAGGGTTTACACGCTATGTTTACGTGAACGCGGTTTCATCTCTGTGATAGGTACATCTGTTATTTTATAACGGAGTTTATTATGGCAACAGATGTGACTGACTTGAAATTGCAAATAAGAAATATAACAAAGCCAATGAAGCATATTTTGTCTTTGGCCTCTGTCTTGCTCATTACGCAGATGAACATATAGTTTCGAACTTAGATTCCATCAAATATCTACGCTCACTATTTAATTGTAATTCTTTTAACTTACCCTAGCTTGCATTTTAATAATAAAAATACGTAAAACGTATTTAGAATCCATCAGATTTCTACGCTCAATATTTCGAGTTACATTAGTCTTTATAAAGAGCAAGGGTTACCAATGAACACGCAGTTCACTTGATGGTAAGTGGATACTGTATCCCACAGACACCTATGTTAATCCTCGATTAAGAATCAATATGCAGATGCGTTGTCACCCCTGAAAATGGAATGCCTCGTATGCAGTGAAAGTTTCCGGTTTCCTACACTCACCATACGAGACACAACAGCATTAAGTTGCTAGTTTACGATGGTATTCTGTGAGGGCGTGGTCCTTCCCTGATCAAGCCGATCCATTCGTGCTACAACCACAATATAGCTGCATCATTTCTCTACCACGTTGTAGCTTGCATTTATATATTAAAAATGCGTAAAAACTGCATTAAAATGTAGGTGCAATTAACTAGCTAATAAGATTCATTTTGTTCCAAGGAACCCCCTTAACTATTTCAAGCGTGAAGCACCATTGCGAGAATTGGAGTGTTCCGGTTTGAAGGGTAAAGTCAGTCAAAGTACAGGCTTTGAGATTATCCATCTTAGTCCTGAGATGTGAAAACGTATTCTATTCTATATTTAATGTTAGTTGCAGTTGTACATGGGCTGCTGTAGACACTTACCTTCGAGTGGAATGTAAGTTCGTCGGTCACTTAATTTTATCAAAAAATGTTTGTTCTATGCCCCTACGTGATTAATGAAGATTGTAATGGATAGGATAGAAGTCTATAGACATTAAGATAAATAAGCCACAGAGGTGAGGGAATTAAGTAATGTAACATTAGAAACGAAGGTAAGTCGTGAATAGACCGCAAAAATTGGTGCGTAATCCTTTATGAATAGGAAAGCGAACCTTATTACTCGCTATATACAGTCACAAATCGTCAGCGTATCTCCGATCGACCCTAGGGATAACGTTTTGCAGATGAATGTGAGGCTGATTATAATATATTGTGAGCTTTAAAACCAAATATAAGATAAACAGTATGTGTTTTATAAAGCTTAATGTAATTATTTGTTTTATGTAAAGATATATCAAGTAAAATAACATAATATTCGATAAATAATTTTATACAAATTGTAAAATTTAAAGTAGGTACATTAAATGTTCTAATAAATGGATGCCCATAGTTTTGTTACAAATTGTTTTTTTTTAAGTTTATTTATTTAGTAAATAGGTGAAGATTATATAGGCAGATACTAATATTTAATATTGAAAGCAAATTGGGCCCCGATTTGTGTAACTTGATATCCAAGTAAATTAAAATGCTGTCAGTTTCCGTTTCCGCTTTTCTTAATAAAAATGTATAACTTTTTCGTTTTATTATTTAATATTCTTACAGTATTGATATTTAATATTAATTTGAAATTTGGTCTATATCGGGACAGTCTATGCTATTCACTTTAATTAGAGAATTTTCATTAAATAAATGTAAACAAATGTGTATTAGTAATGTCGGCTATCACCGTCGCTATTGTAGAAGTGCGAGTATTTTATTTTATTCGCTAATATAAAATTTCGTGAAGCTCTAATTTCTGATAGAGTATTACGAACGATACGATACGATACGATCTGGGGCGCCGTCCAATGCGTGTTGGCGAACTTCACAGGTTTTCAAATTTTTTTTCTTATTTCTCAGACATGCAGCTTTTCCTCACGATGTTTACCGAGCCGAGCACGTGGTAAATCAGCATTTAAAATTGCAATCAACAATTTCATTGGTACCGGCGGGGATCGAACACGGATCGCTCGCGTACTGTGAAATTTACAGCGAGCACTTAGCCTCTGAGCCACTACGGCTCTATTTAAATTAAATTTAGGCATTTTTCATTAATTAATTGGAAATATTATTGATGGTTTATTGTTTTTATATTGTTACTTGTAAAATAAGTAGGTGAGTTTGGACTCGACCAAAATTCAGAATATTTTGAGAGTCACTGGAAATTATGATATGGTATATTTTATAATTGGAATTTAAAATCTTTCTTTTTAACACTACTTTATTATAAAATAAAACAACTGGTAATCTAAAAAAAAAATTGTACAACCGACTTCAATATAAATGAAATGAGAACATCATCAATAGATTCGAACCAAGTCATATCATTTATTTCGCTAAAAACGTACCGACGGATGGATACCGAGTCAATATTTATTTGTTTCCACATATTTTGCCTTTTGTGGCCATATGGAAATTGTTTAAAATAAATATGTTTAAAACAAATGAATAAAATTAAAACTAAAAAACAGAAACAAACACTGTAATGATTATATTTATGTTTTTAGAAAAACATAAACTTAAAAATTAACGAAGTCAATTAAATACGCATTATTAAGAATAACTCAAAAACTACTGACTAGTAGTTTTTGAGTTATTCTTCTTGATAAAATTTATATGGGACCACATGAAAAGCACCAGCTTTGTAATAAAAACATTATCAAAATCGATTCACCTTAAAATAGTTCCGAGGTAACGCACATTAAAAAAAAACAGTTGAATTAAGTACCTTCTCCTTTTTGACGTCAGTAAAAAAGTAGTCATATTCAAAGGAACGCTTTAGGGTGAATTCGAATGAATGGTGTAAAAGGTGGTTACATAGATGTTACTGCAATAATATCAACATTTGCGTGTTATGAATGATCACCAGCTGTCTATCCCAGATCATCTGAGAATTACATATTTTTGATCTATCCAATTGATCGTAACAATTTTACTTTGATTGAATCATTACTTTTGGGACATAGATCTAAAACAGAAAATAAGCCTTCATCGGATCTTCAACAAGTTCTGGATTTAGTTCAGTATTAATTACACAATATGAATAGCTTTAAATTTTTTTACTTCCCACTATGAAAATCAATGATTTTCGAAAAATCGGGAAGTTATTGTTTTCACCCCGGTTCTTAAAAATCGAGTTCTCATCAGATCTCGACGTTTTGAGGTCTTAGGAAGCTATTATGGCTATTTTTCGATGATATCCTTATGTCTGTAAGTGTGTGTCACAAGTCCACTGCTGAACATATGCCTGAACACAGAGAGGACGCCCTTTACTTTACTACGGGGGGCGGTACGGGGTTGTTACTCTAGATTCTTTTTTCCCCATCGGTTATCAGTTCTTCGAGTTATATGGTCGGCTCATTGCCACTTCTGCTTAAAAATCCGTCAGGCTATTTCGGTCACTCTGGTACTACAGCGGATATCCTTATTTCCAAGTTTATCACGCAGAGAAACTCAGAGCATAGCTCTCTCCATATCTCGATGAGCATCCTCATACAGCCAGCCATGAAGGAACACGTCTCAGATCCATAGGTCGTCACTGGCAACGCGCATTGGTTGTACAATCTAGTTTTGAGGTTTTGAGGTATGCCTGACGAGCAAATGTTTCGTAATTTCTTGAACGCTGCACAACCGAGGTGAATCCTTTAATTAACCTCTCGGCCGAAATTGGACTTACTTAGTAAGACTACTTATGCCAGGTAAATTAGTTAGTGCTCCCAACAACCACTGGCATGGGTGAGACATGGACATTACACGCGACCTTTGTTTTGCCCATGTTCATCTCAAGACCTATCCGTTGGGAGACACTGTTGAGGTCATTGAGCTTAGCATAGCTTGAAACTGTCACCCAGTGCAGCAGTCAAGAGTTTCGTGGATATTGCGCCACCCTGTCTTACAATTCTCTGCAGTTGGATAGCTTTAGTTCTCTGGTTGTGTACTCGGATAGCCATCGTAGCCCCACTGTATAAACATTTCAGCACCTCTATATACCGACAGTCAACATGGCATCGCAGAAGGGACTGCAGCACCGCCCAAATTTTGACGGAATTAAAGGCTTTCTTATAGTCCACATACCCAAGAAATAGTGGCAGATTGTACTTTTCGGACTTCTGTACAATTTGCCGAAGGATATGTATGTGGTTCATAGTGCTAAAACTTTTTCGGAAACCATCTTGTTCGGGAGTCTAGAAGTCGTCGAGTCTATGTTCAAGAATATTCGTAATGATTCTCGAAAACAGATCATAGACGCAGGTAAGAAGGGAAATGGTTCTATAGTTCTTTAAGAGAGCGTTGTCACCTTTCTTGAAGAACAAGACCACCGCACTACTGCTCCACGCCTCTGGAGTAGTGCCACCACGGAGGAAGGAATTAAACAGCTTGTATAGGACTTTAAGTATCGGTGTTCCACCCACTTTCATAAGCTCCGCTGTAATTCCATTCTCCCTCGGAGACTTGCCGTTTTTAAGGTGCTGGAAAGCCATTCTACTCTCGCTCAGACTGACGTCTAGGTTATTATCGGAATAGTGTCAGATAAGACTTGCTATTGCATCGTTACTCATACTTGCATGTGGCTTTAACTTTGACGTGTACACGTCAAAGTTAAACCCACACGCATCGCCACACGCATCTTAATCTCACTCAAAGCTGCTCATAGAACATCTTAATCTCACTCAAAATCTCAGTTGACCCGAAAACGATGCTGCCACACTCGGTCTACAGTTTCAACAGTTAGGTCTTTCTGGCAGATAGATCTTTGGCAAAGAGTTTGGAGCCCTTGTTTCACTCGATCGCTTCTTCAATACCTGAATCGCGTTCCGCCGCATGTATTTGGAGATCTGTTTGTTCAGTTGCCTGTATGCTGTCAAATACGCTGAAGACTGCAGCTTGTCTCTTCTAGCAGCCATGAGATTATGAGTATGATTGTTTTTCTTGTTCTTCTGCGACCGGTCTTACAGAACTCAGTTCCAATTGCTTGGACAATTTCCACAAGCCATCCACAATTCATATCGTCCACTTCATTGCAGTCTTCTAGGCACTGAAACTTCGAGACTTTAGATGACCTCTCCAACTTCACCTTTAGATTCAGTGTGCCTCTCAACATTCGATGATTGTTGTCAGTTTTCTACCTTGCAATTACTAATATATTACTGATCAGTTGTTGTCCGGTCATCATATTAAAGTCTATCTATATTTTGTTGAACCGGCGGGTCTTGAGCAGGTTCACTTTCTGAAGGGCCACTTTTGAAAGAAAGAGTTATTCATAAAAAGTCCCTCTTTTTATGAATAGTCCGTAATCTTCCAAAATAGTGTTGTTACTAATTTTGGAAGAATACATGGCTCTAGAGATATCCTCATACATTTTCTCAACCTTCTCATCAGGATATGCCAAGGTTGGTGCGTAAACCTATGTGACCTTCAGCCAATACTACTTGGTGATTCTGAGTTTAAGGAACGCAACCCTCGTCGACAAACTCCCAAACTTTACAACGTTGTTAATGAGAGACTTGTGGACGATAAATCCGACACCTTCATGAGATAGGTGGTCGCCTTCCCGGTGATAGAACAAGTTGTCGAATTCGAGGATTAATGTGTCTTCTCCTTCTCTTTAGACCTCAGAAAATCCTATAATATGCCAGCGCGAGATGTCTACCTCTTCTCCCAGCTCTAACATCTTCTCGTCAGTCCTCAAAGTGCGTGCATTATATGTTGCCAGAACGAGTCATCTTAGGTGGCAGCCGAGACCTCCACGGGAAATCCTTAGCATCTCCTGCCCCGCTTTTATCATGGTCGCTACCGTAAGCAGGAATAGCCGGGTCGGTGGGGACTGGGGGCTATTTCTTACTGTCGTTCCTCATGGGGTATTATTGGTATAGTTGCTAAGCTTGGCCAGCGGGTTGGCCACCGCAGTTTTTTATTGATTTTTGCTGTTATCAAAAAATCCTGCTGCCCATTTTCATCCAGAAGATATGGGGTAGTGGATATTCTTACCAACCACTACACGGGATACGAGTGTGTATATATGTAAACATCTCATAACTTTCTAAAGGAGCGTCCAATCGTAAAGTGGTTTCCGGCAACTGAAATTTTAGATTTCCAGTGAATTAAGACTGAATCGGCATGATACATTCTGAGAAAACTTGAATATTGTTAATTTTCAAATAGTGGTTTTCTTGGAATGCTTCGAGGTCCTTGTTTTAATAAATTCTATAATCTGTTGCACTTTTCTACGCATGAAACGACGTCGATTGCCGTGAATCGCACCAAAATCGATTAATTCGTTCGAGTGATATCGTTGTCGAAATAAATCTCGAAAGAGTGTTTTTTATAACACATATAACACATCAATTTTATTGTGAAAAATGTTTTTGTTAAGATCAAAAAAACTGCGTCGATTGCCGCGAACGGCATCAAAACCAAAAAAGCTCGAAGAGCTCAAAAGGTGACATTAGAAGCGCTTTGAATTTGGGACTAGCGGGAGTTTGCAGGGATGGCCTGTAGAGTCGACCGTATTTTTTAAAATAAAGTAGGGGTGACAAACGAGCATCAAGTTCACCCGATGGTAAGTGGATGATGTGGCCTATGGACATATCGTTGATTTAGAATCAAAATACAGATGCGTTACCACTCTTGATGAATAAGATGGAATGTCTCATTTTCGTTGAAAAGGATTTTCGGTCACTTACTATACGAAACACAGCAGCATTGAGCTGCTATTTTGCACTGGCATTTTATGAGAGCGTGGATCTTCCCAGGTCAAACCGACCCATTCGTTCTACAACCATAATATAGCTGCAGCATGACTCTTCCACGTATAAATTAATTAATTAATGTACCATAAATATTTATTGACAGCAGTAAGTTTCATAGTATACGCGAGTAACACGACCTAGATCCCACTAGTAATAACGGAATTATTAAGTATAATTATTTTAAGTGGTGAAGCGTAGTTTTTATACGTGGTAGAGCCACGCTGTGGCTATATTATGGCTGTAATATGAACAGATCAGCTCGACCGGGAAGGACAACGCTCTCATACAGTACCGGCGTAAAATATAAGTTTAATGCTGCTGTGTTTCGTGTGATATGTACATTTGGTAATTTTTTTACATACAGGAATATCACCCATACATATATTTATACCACCCTGCATTTTGTCACTATCAAAGCTTAAAGATAGAATATATTCTCACTGTTATTTTAACCCTCAACTTTGTATTTCAAAGCCTGACTTCTACGAGAACGTAATATTTGTGTACTTTAAATTATTCAAATGATACAGACCTTCAAGTAGGGAGGTACCCTCCTAAGGAATATGGTTTACGCACATCACAGAAAATGTCAGTTTGCACTCAAGTACTACGAGATAGGTATACGTAAATGTGTTTTTTTTTGCGCGCGTGGCTTCAACGATAACTCGCATTGATAAGTACCTATAATCGTGTTGAGACTTGAGAATTATATTTGCTTTTGTTTGTAACCTGATGTTTCAACGCTTTATTTTGTTTGAAATAATTTGGACGAACTACAAAACAATATAATATTTGGATTGGTTTGGCTGTTAATAAATAATACATCTAAAATAGTAAATCAACAGATGTCTTTGATTTCTTTTTTTAGGGTATCGTACCCGAAGGGTAGCCAACGGGACCCTATTACTAACCTCCGCTGTCCGCCCGCCTGTCTATCATCGGGCTGTATACTAGCGGGCTATTTTTTAACAACAACTAATAAAAATAAATTAAAAATTAAAGGGGGCTACCCTACTAAAAACGTACTTACCAGTTATTAAGACTTATTGTAATCCATTTTGTTAAAAACTATATTATGTCTAAAAATATATCCATATGTGTGTTTTGAATGTTGACATTTTGGGGTTTCTGTAGATCCTGTGCGACTATTTGCATCGTCCGTAAAAGTATGCGATAAGACAAGTATTAAGCGACATACTTGAAAACAGAGCCCGCCAGTTATAAAACTTAAAGTTCAGAACAGTTTGCTTGACAAACAATTGAGTAAGCACTTGAAGCTTAACGATGCGCGATTTGGTTTTAGGCCTTAACTCTCAAACAGGCAGTACAGTATTATAAAGCAAGAAAAACACGTGTTTACACCTGTTACTTTAAACATTTGACACTTTGTACTGTGAAAAAAACTACAACACGACACTACTTTGCTCCAATAGATTATAATATCTGTATTGAAATATTGGTAAAGTCATCATAAAAGTTGTGTGAGATGGGTAAATGCACTCTCAAAGGAGTGCTTGTTGGAGTATGGAGTACAACAGGGTGGGTTGATTTCTCTTCTTCAACCTATATATGACGCAATTGATCGATGATCTTAAAAATACTAAAGCCGGATGTCTTATTGACGGTGTATGCATCAATAATATATAAGCTATGAAGAAGACATGTTGAACCCAAGAGATCGGTGCATCAAAGTGGGGTATGTGAGGTAAGTAATCAGGATATGTGAGACTTGCGCTGATGCACACGGCCTCAAGTACAACACACAGAAAAGTGATTTAATGGTTCTCAAAACACACAGCAAGTTCTACTCATTACCAAATATCACACTCTGTGTGAGTTGAGAAATTCAAGTACTTGGGCTACTAGGTCACCGAAGGCCTGACAGACAATACCGATGTCGAGCGGGAGCGTAGGCCTCTGACTGTACGATGTAATATGTTAGCACCCAGGTTTGCACGCTGTACTTTACATATAAGGTAAACGTTTTAAAACCCTATTGTCAGTCTTTCTTTACATACAGCCTGTGGGTGAACTATATACAGAGAATATACAACGATCTACGCGTCCTAAACACTAATGCGTTCAGGAGTTTCAGGTTCACCTCGGGCATGTTGCACAGGCATATGTTGATGGGTTCTAAGCCACAATGTGTAAAAGATAAGGATACTAAATTGCATGTGGACTAGGGACAGTATCATACCGGGCGTACTTACAGATAGAGAGGATTCACAAATGTTGTGACGCTGGATATAACAGCATGCTGTGAATTAAACACTCCTTGGTTATTCTGTTAGTATTTATTTTTTTTACAATCAGGGGGCACGGCAGTGCCCCCGCCAAGTCAAGCGCGAAGCAAACACTGCCGTACCATCCTTTACTGGAACAATTTCGCCGCATTTTCAGGCCCCTATTTGAGAACTTCTGGATAATACCAGAACGCAGAAATTTTTGTCATCCAGTAAAATATAATCACATACTTAAAATCCAAAATTTCAAGTCTGTAGGTCATTTAGTTCCGAAGTTAAGCGAAAGCAAAGTTTCGCATTTATGACATTCACTCACTCACTCATGATCATCAGAATAGAACTAGTACTTCCCATAAACTCAGAGAGCTAAAATTTGGTACAGAGTTAGGGTTTAATGGCCACATAAAGAAAAAACTATAAAAACTAGGTTAATCGAACATCTGGAGTACCTGGTGACCCTGATTAGAAAACACAAGAGCCCAACCAAACTATTAGAAGAGATCGACATACCGCCTTTACAAAAAATATTCAACTTGGTGGGCCGGTTCATTTGATGTCAAAAATCGAAAGTCTAAAGTATCTGATGAAGAACCCTCAGCTGGTCTTAGCTGTATTAGAGGTATGGTAATGCCCCCTTCTACCATTGGTACATAAAAATCTACTGTCATTGCAAAAATTCAGCGTAGTGGGACACATCTTCTAATTTAATCTAGCCTATAGCGTCCCACCGCTGGGCGAATGCCTCCCCTTCTGCTTTTAATACGCATATAAATAAAATTAAAGGAAAACTCTGGATAACACTA
The DNA here is from genome assembly GCA_036936625.1 of Parnassius smintheus behrii. Classification (NCBI taxonomy): domain Eukaryota; kingdom Metazoa; phylum Arthropoda; class Insecta; order Lepidoptera; family Papilionidae; genus Parnassius; species Parnassius smintheus. Next base: position 20,637,020 of record JAUPFT010000004.1, on the reverse strand, counting down.
GATTGGCCAAAAAAACTACTCCTAAAAAGAAAAAAGAAAATGTGTCGCATAAGAAAATCTAATAAAATAAATCAATTTGCCCACGTTTCTACAAAAAGAAGTGAAATCCCACCAAAAACATTCTGTAAAAAACTAGCCAAGTCTCGATGGAGCTGCTTGTTTATCTCCAAAAAGTAATGAAATCTAGACAAAGTCGTGCCTAGTCTAAGGTTCCTTACTGCGATTTCTTTATTATTATAGTTAATGTTCTGTGTCTTGGCCGTTGAAGGGTACACAAGGGTACAAAACCAGGTGCTACATGACACCCTTGCACCAATCTGTCGCCAGAACTGCTACCCATTGACGATGGAAAATTGCCACTTGGAAAACGTTGATTGAATAACCAGTCAATTGTAGGCTTCATAAAGTTGCGCTTACACGAAATGTTGCACGAAATTGTGTTTACACGTAATGTTATATCTGTTGTAACTACCTATGTTTGTTAAGCTAGTTAATAGCCCATACTGGTATTGGTAATTGGACGCTAGTGTCTCATTTTAGCCGGTTGTTGATTGTGAAACACATGCATTCAGCATTGACAATGCTGACTTATGCTCTCTTCTTTTTGGAGCTTCAAATCGACCACCGATCTAACATAAAATAGACGTACACACGGACTTCTATCAATTATTCGAAGTCCGCCTGTACTGGAAATAATTTTTATACTGTTTCTTTCAGGCTCGCCTATACAAAAGTATTATTGAAATATGCAGCCTTATCAAGCCTGGTTATTTAATCAATGTTTTCTAAGTGGCAATTTTCCATCGTCAATGGGTAGCGGTTCTGGCGACAGATTGGTGCAAGGGTGTTATGTAGCACCTGGTTTTGTACCCTTGTATACCCTTCAACTGCCAAGTCACACTACATTAACTATAATAATAAAGAAATAGCAGTAAGGAACCTTAGACTTGGCACGACTTTGTCTAGATTTCATTACTTTTTAGAGATAAACAAGCAGCTCCATCGAGACTTGGCTAGTTTTTTACAGAATGTTTTTGGTGGGATTTTATTTAATGTAAATACTAACACTGGGACATTTGATTATAAATTGTAAACAAGTATGGATAATTGGTCTTAAATAAGTGAATTATTATTATTATTGGGGTACTTAAATAGTATTCTCATCTGGTTGGGCTAAATAAATATATATTATTATTTATAAGCTTAAACCTAATGATGGTTTTCTACGGTGCACAATACTGTCGACGGACACGAAAAAGCTCACCGTGGGAAGGGTTTCGTCCGTCGTGTTGACGTCGTGCCGCAAGCTCGTTTGTAGCGGTGCGTCAAATCCGCCGAGAATCGGTAACTTTAAAGGGGTGCGGTCGTGCGATCTAAGTAAATACGTGTACGCTTACATAGATCGCACGTCACGTAATAGTCAAAACCTGTTTGTTTAAGTGACAGCCGTGCACTCGTATTGTAAGATTCATATTTGGGTTCTATGAATTTTTTGTACTTTAAATAAAGTAAGAATGTGTAAAATAAATTATATTGCATAGTTATTGCCAAAGCAAACGTATTCAAGTGTTCATTGGTTAAACAAAGACAATTTAATTAGATTTTTAGTTTTAATGTCTAAGTGATCTTATAGGTGAGTTTGGAAAATGAATAGTAGTCTATTGTTATCCGATCGTCCGATCTTCGATGATTACGAGCGGCTTAACATTAACATAGCTTATTTTTTAATTACTTAGAATTATTTAAGTTTTGATAACCTGAAATATGCCTTTTTCAGTGATGATTAATTTCAAGTAAATTAATTATAATCTTTTTGTTAATGTGGTTATACTATTGTTATGTTATGATTTTTAATCATGCCGGGGGTTTTGTAATGTGGTAGAGCATTGTTAAGGAACTTTCAAAATTTATTTCTCTTGTAATTAATAAATATATCTTTTGTAAACTGGCTACAATATTTGATTACATTTGTATTAAGTACAGTTTTCTACTAAATGGGTTTGTTACTGTTTTTTTCATTCGATTAATAGATTTAGCAGTTACGTTCATGCATCATGATTAAGAAGCCAGATAAAAGTGTTTTTATTACAAATAAGAGTACATAGAGGTATTACTAAATATAGTACCTGGTTGACCGAGCTTTGCTCGGTATTTTTCGCTCGATTTTTTTAATTCGTGTGTTTTGGAAATTATATTTAGATACAAATTACATTCTGATGAAATATAAATAATATTTTTTGATCTTAGCGACATGACAGAAAAATCGGAACTAATTATTTGTCTACTATATTATTTAAATTATGCTACATAAGTCATTGACACTGCTATTATAATATATGTTGCAGAATCGAATGGAAGAGTCGGAAAGGGACGTCCTAGGTGAAAGTAAACATTTTTTGGTACATCGCTAAACATTTCGAACTTTAAGTTAATTTTAAAATGTAGCCCATGCAAATTACATTTCGCATGAACCCTCATATTATAACAAAATTTTAACTACTTAAATTTCCACTAAATGTAAACTATAACGCATCTAGAATACCCCCGATATTTCCATCGGTATTTGTTAACATATTTGGCCACGTTAAGACATAATGAAAGCACTTTCAATATAAATCGAACAAAAAGATTTAACTTTTTGCATAAAGCATTTCACTTTAAACTTCTACTCTACACTTTAATGATACGACAATGTCGTAAATAGTATTGATGCCATTGTGACGCGAGGCGCGTCGTAGTCTTTTACAAACGTAACAACTCTCGCACTCTTCGACGATTATACATATGTGAGCGATAATAGGGATTTTATCCCACTTCTGATTTCGACAAAGGGCGATTTTATGAGACTAGTGGGCCCCTATTGTCATTGGGATCTGTCATTGTGGTTAGCCTCGAGCAAAACAATCACAACAATAATTTAGTACAGATTTATCTCGGGAATCAAGGTAACTAAACAGTCTCAGCCGAACAGACGCGTCCGCTTTTTGTGAGCGTGAGCACCGACCATAAAGTGAGAAAGAACAATGGTTGCCAACCTGCCTCCCGGGCGTTGCCACTATGGCAAATATCCCGCCTATGAGGTAACCTATTGAAAGGACTGTGCCATAGAATGCCCTCACTCCCACGGCCTCAGCATGATATCACGCTTGTGTTCAGTAGTTGTCTATTGCGCGAGAACCTGTGTTACCACCGTGTGATTATAGATGGACTGATTCTCCAACGTAAAGATAGAATCTTAATAACTGGTAACCAGGCATTTTATCTTCGTCCTTACGGTGGTTTGCATTTTTATTTTTAATAAATGATAAGTGGTGGTCAAAATATCTACTAACCCATGTCGTGCCGTGAGTGTCTTAAGAACAGAGAGAAATTAAATAGGCGATGGGCAGCATCTTTCTGATAGTAACTCGAAATGATAAAAAACTGTGGTTACAAACCCGCCTACTAAGCGGGGTAGCTATGGCAAAAATCCCTCTTTAAATCCTCTATGAGGCAATCAATGAGGGAGGCTTATGTACAGCAGTGAATTAAAAAAGGTCGTAATCGAATTATAGATGAAGTTGTCTATGGAAAGTATCCACACATTATCACACAGTATCCTCGTTCAATTTTGACTTAAAAATTTGGCAATTTAGACATCATCGTCATCACAGTCCTTCACAAGTCCACTGCTGAACAAAGATTCTCTAAGAATGCAAAGCACGGTCGCTCCATCTAGTGAGCGCCGCCATAATAATAAAAAACATAACTGCAGTTGCCAGTCCGCCTGCTGAGCGTGCCAGCTATGGTTATATACAACTCATGAATAAAGATTTGATATAATCCATTGAATCTCGAATTATGGTCAGATTGACCTCGTAAAGGCTCCAGATAGACGCCGTAGACAAATACGACAGGAAAGGCGAAATAAAAGGAAGAGCTCTTGAGTTTTCGCAAGTTCACAAGGTCGTAAACGATTTATTATATTTATTGCTCCATAATACAGTGGCCTTTGCTTTCTCTGACGTTTTATGTTTTGTGAATGTATTTTATTATCTTTAACCGTATATATATATATATATATATATATATATATATATATATATATATATATATATATATATATATATATATATATATATATATATATATATATATATATATATATATATTGTTTATTGTTTTGTTAAGTCAGTTGCTGAAATATCAAAAGCATATTTACACGTTTTATAGAGTTTTCTATGACTTCTGTGGTAAAATTTAGCTTAAGAAAGTTATAATTCATAAAAAAAGGTTATAGCCTACCTGGCTGGGCATAGGTCTCTTCTCTAAGTAAGTCTTACTGCTGGGCGCAGATTTCTCCTTATTTCTTTATAGATGATGAGTTACGGAGATATTTCAACGTGTTAGTGCAACACTGCAGCTATATTATTGTTGCAGCACGTTTGGGTCGGCTTAACCAGGGAAGAACCACACTCTTACAGAATACCAGCGTAAAATAGTAGATTAATGCTGCAGTGCTTTGTATGATAGATGTAGAGAACTTTGGTTTTAATGATAACGAGGCATTCTATCTTAGTCCTCAGGGGTGACAACGCATCTATATTTTGATTATTAATCGAGAATAGATGTTGGTGTATGTCTATGAGCGACATCATACACTTGCCATCAAGTGGACTGTGTTTTCGTTTATCTTCTTTATTCTCTATAAAAAGTCTCTCTAAAATGTGAGAGGTCCATGTCCAGCTGTGGAATTCCAAGGGCTGATAAAGAAGATTGAGCAGTTAATCTGCAGCGCTACTCCATTTATGAGACATGTAGGTTTCCTCAAAATGTCTTCCTTCATTTTCGAGTATATGATAAACTAGCAATTAAAAATTAACAATTTCATGAGCAGCGGTGGGGATTGAACTCGGCTTGTTTTCTTACTATGAAATTTATGTCAAGCGCCGAAATTTTAGCCTCCTAAAAATACGAGGGTAATCCGTTACATTATATAAAAGGCCATGCCATATGTGACATTATGCTAGTATTGACTAATGTCACACAGTGAACTTTCAGGGGCCGTGGCACGATACGAATAAATTGCTGTATCGTCGATTATGGTGTGACACGCACTCTAGGCAATGTGTGATGCTTATGTGAGTATGGGCGGCCCTTTTAAACAGCCATTGCCGACATCACACGTTATGGGGATCCATCAGATTGTTCCGTTATAAAACAATCGTCCACTTGTTATACTTGCTATAGTTATTAATCTATATATTGGTGACCTTTTTTACCGTCTGGAAAAAATAGGGTGTAATATGTTAACGTAGCTCATGGAGGGATGTTTGCCATAGTTGCCACGCTTGGCTAGCGGGTTGGCAACCGCCGCTTTTTTATTGTATAATTGTTGTTTTCAGGAAGATGCTGCTGTCCACCTCTGCCTGCTTCCCTCTGTCGCCGTTTACGATACCTAGGGTAAGATATGGGGTAGTAGATAATCTCAACCGCCACTACATGGTTACGTATGAGAACTGATGACACTGCTGCCGTATGAGGACGCTCAAAGTCGCTCAGCGAGCTATGGAGAGGGCTATGCTCGAGGATTCTTTGCGGGATAAACTTCTAAATGAGGATATTTGCAGTAGAACCAGAGTGACCGACATAGCCCAACGGATTAGTAAGCTGAAGTGGCAATGGGCCGGCCATATAGCTCAAAGAACCGACAACTATTGGGGAAAAATGGTTCTCAAGTGGCAGCCTCGTACTGGTAGGCGAAGTGTAGGGTGACCCCCAACTAGATGGAGTGACGACCTCGTAAGACATGCAGGAAGTCGATACATGCAGGTGGCTTAGGACCGAGCTTTGTGGCATACCTTGGGGGAGGCCTATGTTCAGCAGTGGGCATGTGAAGGGCTGTAACGATGATGATGACGATGAACATGTGAACGGAGTAGAAGTGACAAGGTCAAAGATGCCTACAAAATTTATTGTTTTATTGCCGTTCGTAAAGTATGGTGGATATGATGTCAATTTCAATAGATTTCAATTTATTTATTTATTTAATTCAAATTTATTTGTGCGGCTTCTAATTCATTCACATGTTACACCCTATTTTTTCCAGACGGTAAAAGAATCATTCTGTATATAAGCAAAATACCACTGACTGACTAGTATAGTCACTCATTTCGTAATATTCATTCACAAATTCACTAAGAACGGGTTTTACGAGTCTCATAAAAAAATTCTTGATATTTTATGTCTACGTCATTATCATTTATTCTCGTGCACCCAATGAAGCGAGTGGGTGTCAGCTAGTTATTTTATATAGTTGAAATGACAAATGAACTTGCAGTCTACTTGTTAGTCAATGGCTACTGCACTCCATGGCACATGCAACTAACTTCAAATAAAGAAGGATATAGGCAGACGCATTTACACCACTGACTAAGATGTTTCACAACCATTAAACTCGCCTTCTAAAACTTTTAAACCGGTATACATTATAGGATTTGCTGCAGAAGTAGACAACATGGTGGTACCTATCCAGATGGATTCCTAATCGGAAAAGGAGACCACATGTGTCAAAATATGTTCATCAAAGAGAAACGCTATAGTTGCTCTGCTCTGTCCATAGGCTCTGTCCTACCTCGCTCCACCTGTTAGAGGCCAGTGATAGGAGATTCAATACAATGTTAAAATAAGTTTTGTGATTGTTTACGAACATTTACGGCCGGATATTAAAAATTTTCGTTCACTACAGCCTATTAAAGTCCACTGTTGAACGTAGACCTCACAGTTGCGGGATACTTACCATAGTTGCCACGCTTTGCGGGATGGCAGCCTTTGCATTATCTATACGATCCTATGTCACTCAATCTTTTTTCCTTAAGCAATATAAGGAATAAAAATAAAATGTTGTGTTTTTATTTAGTTCTTAACTTTTTTTATAGAATAAGCGTAACAACGAGCACACTGTTCACCTGATAGTAAGACGATGTGGTCCATGAACATCTACATTTATTCTTGATAAAGAATCATCGCTATTGTCATCCCTAAGGGCTAAGATGAAATGCCCTGTTTACAGTGAAAAGCGTCATCGATTCTTTACACTCACCATACGAAACACAACATCCTGTAGTTGTTTTTTTTACACTAGTAGTCCTTTCCCAGTCAAACCGAACCACTCGTGCTACAACCATTGTATAGCTGCAGCGTGGCTTGATAGTGCCACAGTATAAAATTAATAAGTTGTTATTTATAAATTCAGTATTCTATAAATAATTATAAAAATAAAAATTATAGAATAGAAGTATCCGTTTACAAAAATAAAACACCAGTTCAAATTTAAATTTAATTTTCAACCTAACAGCTTCGTAACTTGAGACGTTACCCGCTAAATATAACAGATGCACTCAACTAATGAACATTGTTCATACATTTTACGAGTCAGTACCGAAAAACAATTATTTAACTTTATCACGAAATTTGAGATTATCACGAAAATACTATTCTTATATTTACTAAATTCCCATTACATACTTAATTCATTTACACAGTTTTTTAGAATGAAGTTGAGTTATACTATTTATATATCTAATTGTTTTTATCTTATTCCAAAAACGTAATTCAATAATTCATAAACACTGCTGGACATTGGCCTTTCCCATAGAGGAAAGTAGGGGAAGGGGAGGGGATTTACTACGACATTTACCTCGGATGCTGCCCCATATTTTAGGGTCGAGCGAAATTCTTTGTTTCGCTATAAGTTATATAGTTTTGGTACTATTTTCAGTTTACTCTTACGAAACTCACGGGAAAAGATGGTTTAATGATTGTCTTATGCTGCTCCACTCGGTGATTTTTTTCGGTATGGCATTATTTCAATTAATAACAAATGAAAGACCAATGGAAGACTTAATACATTATATAAAAACACGAAAATTTTAGAATGCACAGACCGCATAAGTGCTATTAAAATTAACAAAAACCAAAGTAGAAAATTATTTGTTTTTGAATTTTAATATTTGATAACAGGTATCCCTAAAATAAGCTACTTATATGAGACATTTTAACAATCACGCCGACCCTTCATGTCCTAAAGTAGTATACATTAAATTCAAAATCTATTGACAATTAATCACAAGCTAATACGTTAGAAATAGGAAAGGCACAGTCGAAGTATAAAATTTATTGCTGACTTCCCTAACTAAATACGTTTCATCTCCATATCTGAACTGTGAGAGGTGCATAAAAGTACAGAAATATGATTTTACAGGAATTATTTTTATGAGGTTCTATTGGCCAAAATAAAATGCAGAATAGTGTAAGGTAAGAAGTTTATAAATGTCAATTCCAATATGGATATAAACGTTAATGATTTTAGAAAACATTATAATTAGTAATTACATTTAATTTTGGCACGTCTAAATATAACACTAAACAACAAAATAACGTGTGAATGTTGTAAATTTTCTCTTATAAATTATAATTTGTGATATCCAATCAGAATTTTATGTGTTCACAAATCTTTGTAATCTACTGTCTAAATTTCTGTGCGTATTGAAAGTTGAAGATCTTATCCAATACAATGTAAATATGAAAATAGGATTTATTTATGTTCAGAAAAATATTGACTTTAGTTTTTAAAGAGGTTTGTGTTTATATAATGACTTGTTCATTTATTATATTATATAAATTAATTCTATTGAACAAATATACAACTCGTCGGAAATATCTACGGAACTCGTTGAAATGCGGATTCCCCTACGGTGAACCGCACTTAGCCCAGTGTCCGCCTATAAGTACCAAATTCAGACAGACTCGACTTCATTTGGCAGGTCCACTTATGTCTCTGACGGGTTGTAAATATAAGTACCTGAAAACTGTAGGCATGTCATGATTTAATGAATATTACAAGACTTGATTAAGACCTATTTCAATATTTGAAATGTCTAATGTTAAACTTCAATGATTTGAAATCTTTACTTCAAAATTTTATTTAACTTCAATTGACTGAATAGATACGACTACTAAACATTTTTTTTAAATAAGAGTCATCACACAATCGAGGAATTGTTTCGTTGAAGTTTCATGAGAATATTTGTACAATACATTATATTACTATAACGGTCAACATGTTAACAGCAAGCACCGTACTAATTATTGACTAAAAGTACCTAATAGTTTTCAGCTCTCGTAGAAAATGTTTCACCACAACAAATTGACTAGTCCTAATGCTTATACTGAATAACTCTTCAGTCTAACTTAAAATTATAAAAGTCTGTGAAGTTGTTAAACCGGCCGCATTTATGAATTAAGAAAAAGAAAAACTACAGATGAAAGGATAAAAAAATCCCGTTTCTTTTCAAACTTTCTAGGCACATTCACTGTATCCGTCACTTGCCGGTTGTAACAAGGGAAGACCCTCGAATATAATGCCAGTTTCTCAATATTTTTGTCTTCACAATTGTACAACCGGTTTTAAAATTCTTTTTTCCTTTTTCAGTCGATTCGGAACACGATGATTCATAGAGTGAAAATTAGGGAATTTATAGATAATTTATTTCATCTAGATGTAAACTTCATGATGTTGTTGCGGCCGGCCCTGCCTGGACTAGGACCCGCATTCTGTTAATTCAACGGTATCATTTATATCTGGTCTTGCTGTGTCTATTTTTCGCCGTTCTGCGATAACAATCCTTATACTTTCTTCTTCACTTATTTGTTGCTCGACTGGTTCTGGTGTAAAGTGGGACCGTAATGAACCTCGACTAATGTAACTTGCAGCAGATTCAACTGAAGGTCTCTTTTTTGACCCGGTAAGCCTTACACTTTGCCGCGTTGAAGGAACAGCTAGTAAAACAGGTGTAGGTCTTAATAACCTTGCTTCCTCACCACGTAAAGAATTTCTTTTGTCTATTCGTTGTCGCCTATTATTTGCAAATGAATCTCTTCCGGGTGGACTTCCAGGTTCCAATTCTTCGATGTCATCAGCATCAATAAAACGAGCATCCTCTTCATATAAAGCAGCCCTGGTATCAGACGTAGACTCTTGGCGACGTCGTCCAAATGCATGGGGAGACAATGATGCTCTTCTTTGAGGTAATGGCAACGGCGATGGCAATAAGGCATGATGTGAGTGCAACGTGCGACGACGTCGTACGGGAGATGGTGTCGGTTGTTGTTTAGGTTCACTGTATGTGAAATTTGCAGGTAATGATGGTACTTTATTTAAAGGGTTTAGCGGGGAAGTACATTGCTCTAATGCTCGGCACAGGGCTCGATCTTCTTCGTCATCAGCCTCCCGTTCAAGTTCTCTTTCAAGTTCGACATCCATATCCATTTCATCTTCCATTTGTTTATGTGATTCTTCAAGGTGTTTCATGAGCACCTAATAAAAAAAATGTTTAAGTAATTTATTTTGTAATTATTACAATTGATCTTAAGGCTACTAAAATAGGTCAGGTTTTGAAAACTAAACATAAATCATTAACAATTTTAGTTTATCTTCAATTCAATCACTTCAGTAGGAAATTAATCTATCATCATCATCATCAACAACCTATGATGCATGTATAAGAAAATTGAGTTTAAGTGAGAAAATATATAACTATGAAATGTAGTCGAAATAATGAACTTACCGCAACGACCACATTCACGAGCACGAATTGAGCCATTAGAACAAACACAACAAAAAATATTGGGGCTATAATAGTTGAAACACAACAATTGCGTACACAATCTACAGAACTATCACAATCTTCTCTGAGTGTATCTTTCATAATACCATTCCAGTTATCCCCAGTTGCCACCCTAAAGAGCGTTAAAAACGCCATTCCAAAGTTGGCGAAATGGGCATGTTCTCCAAGCCCTGAAAACAAATTGTACTTAGTTTTAACTTTCTTAAATAGTTGTATTAAAACACTTTCATTAGAAAAGAACAATTAATTCTCACCTTGACATGGAATGTCATCAGAACATTCTAGACGCCCAAATAGTTCAACACCCAATGCGGCAAATATAAAAAATAACAGAAAAAAAAGAAGCCCCAAGTTTCCAACTTGCGGTAAAGCCTGCATAACTGTATCTAATAACGCTCTAATACCTTTTGCCATTTTCAGCAATTTTAATACTCTTGCAATTCGTAATACTCTCATAACCCTCATTATAGTAGGATTTATTGGTATAATGTTCGTTTCGAGTTCTTCTAAGACTATTCCAACAATGGATAGAATTACTATTATGACATCAAGTTGATTCCATTTGTCTTTTAGATAAATTTTTATCCCCAGTGCAACTAGCTTCATTACCGCCTCAAGTATAAAAACGGCAGTAAAAAAGTAATTAAAAATTTTTAGTGCATATTCCAAAGCCGGGGGCATTCTATAATATTCAATGGCCATTGTAACTACGTTTAACCCAATAACACCCGCAATCGCTAAATCGAAATATTTTGATGTTACAACGTTATGAACAAAGAGTCGATTATGACCATAATCCGAATAATAAGGTCTCTGATGCATTTCTGAAAAATAATGTTTAAATAAGAAATCAGATCCATTATTTAATGTAAATATGAAATAAGTAAATAATGAATTTAAAGATAATTACTACGTCGCTTTTTCTCCATTTGCAGTGCCCGTTTAGCCGCCCTCCTAACTCTTTCTTCTTTTTCTTGCTCTTCGCGACATCTGTGAAAATTTTCAACTACTACGCCCACGAACATGTTTAGTACAAAGAAACCCACGAGCAGTATAAATGCTATGAAATAAAGTAAACGCCACTCTGAATAATTCACTATCGGCTGCAAATAAAAAAGAAATTATGTAAATAGTAAATCAATATTTTGAACCAAATGCAATGGAAAATATATACCTGTTGATCAACTCCAACAGCATCTAGTCCAGTGTACATTATATTAACCCAGCCATCTCTTGAGCTCAACACAAAAAGTGACATTAAAGCTTTTCCCAAATCATCGAAATTGTATTTTCTATTGACCCACACATTTCCTTCAATAGCCAAGCAATCTGTCTTATTTTTAACATTTTTGATATTAGCTCCTTCGCAATAATAAAAAGCTCCCTTAAACAACTGAAAATTATTTACATTTAATTTAGTGTAATATGATTAAAAACATAATAAGAGAAGTTTTAATTCTAGTCGAGTCATCTGGCTATATATTTTGTATAGATATCACTAAAATTCCGTTAAATCACATTCACTGATATTACAAAATATTACCTACTGATATAACAAAGTTAGTGATATAATAAACTCTTTCATATTTTAATTATTTATGGATAACTTTTAGCAACATTTTCATTATATTCATAAGTAAGTTTTAAATTAAGAACATTATTTAATTTTTAAAAACATCTTTAATAAATAAATTTAAAAACATTTTTAAAAACATCAGTCAGGGGGTTTTCATGCTGGTCTACCTTTCCGGTGATCCTGTTATGGAATACGGGTACGCGACCCCGGCTCCCCGAGCTACTGTTATTCTCATACCTTTCCTGCCGAGATAACAGTATCCTTACACCTACGCTCCTACCCCCAACCTTCTTTTTCCTTTTCCCAAAATGGTAGCTTCCTCTACCAACAATAGCATACCCAAAGAGGGTTGGTGTCAGGCAGGCGGCTGACTGTAAAACTTTTGCCAAATCCCATGCAGTAAATTTATGAATATTACGAGTTGTGGGATATATGACAGGGCTAGGGCGTACCCCGCAGGCGACGCGCAGGGGCAGCACCCGGCTCCTGTGGGAAGTGGGCAAGGGTTGTCGCACCTTACGGAGCGGGTGCGAAGTAAGAGGCGAGCCCGTAGAGAGAAGAATGTCAGAGTGAGGTTTGCAAGCTGGAATATAGGTACGATGACTGGAAGAGGAAGAGAGTTAGCAGATGTTTTGAAACGACGAAGAGTGAATGTTGCCTGTTTGCAGGAAACAAAATGGAAGGGCAATAAAGCAAGAGAGATTGGGGAAGGATACAAGTTTTATTACTGTGGAAGTGACGGGAAGCGAAATGGAGTAGGAGTTGTGTTAGATAGTGGAATGAAAGAACGAGTGACAGATGTGAAAAGAGTAAATGACAGAATGATAGTTGTTAAATTAATGATTGAAAACAAAGTAGTAAATGTTGTAAGTGTGTATGCTCCGCAAACAGGCTGTGAAGAGAGTGTGAAAGAGAAGTTTTGGGAGGAATTTGATTGTATGATGATGGGAATACCTGAGAGTGAGGATGTTTATATGGGAGGAGATTTTAATGGACATGTAGGGAGAGTGAATGACGGGTATGAAAGAGTACACGGTGGATGGGGGTACGGAGTGCGCAACCGTGAGGGGGAAGTTCTTCTGCAAGCAGCATGTGCTTTCGACCTGGCTGTAGTAAACACGTGGTTCCAAAAACGAGATCAGCATCTTGTTACTTATAAAAGTGGCAACCACGCGACACAGATCGACTATCTTCTGTTAAGACGGAACCAAATCAAGAGTGTAAAAAACTGCAAAGTGCTTCCAGGTGAAGACTTAGTATCCCAGCACCGAATTCTGCTGGCTGACATCTGCTTAACTGTTCGCCTCAACAAACATAAGGATCATCCCCCACCCAAAATAAAGTGGCATTTGTTGCATAAGGAGGAGTATGCAAGTGAATTTAGAGAGCTAGTTGTAAACAAGATGATAGAGATGGGTGATACGGAAGGAATGAGTGTGAATGAGTGCTGGAAGGAAATGGCTGATTGTATCCGAAGTGTGGCAAGGAAGGTGTTAGGAGAAACAAAAGGGAAGCGTATGATAGATAAGGATGGGTGGTGGTGGAGTGAAAGTATTAGAGAAGTTTTGAGAGAAAAGAAAAATGCCTTTAAAGAATGGCAGAGCGTAGAAGACCAGACTGAATCCATAAAAGAAAGTAAGAGAGGGGCGTATAAAGAATGTAAGAAGAGAGCGAAGAAGGAAGTTGCTATTTGTAGGGCAGAGGCGCAAGATAAATTATATCGGTCCCTTGAAAGCCCCGAAGGTCAAAAACGACTTTTTCAAATTGCAAGAGCGAGAGAAAGGAATGGAAGAGATGTTTTACATGTAAAATGTATAAAAGATGATTCTGGAAGGATTTTGACCGACGATGAAAGTATAAAGAAGCGATGGAAGGAGTATTTTGAGAAATTGATGAATGAGGAGAATGAATGGAATGGTATGCTTGAAAACCCACCAGTGAATATGGGCTTAGTGAGAGAAATTAGTGTGGAAGAAGTAAAAATGGCTGTTAGGAATATGAAGAATGGGAAGGCAGTCGGCCCAGATGGAATACCAGTAGAAGTGTGGAAGTTGCTGAGTGCGGATGGATGGAAGTGGTTGAGTTTATTTTTCAGTAAATTGTTGCAGGAAGAACAAATACCTGAGGAATGGTGCAGTAGTATACTGGTCCCCATTTTTAAAAACAAAGGAGACGTTCAAAACTGCAGCAGTTACCGGGGAATAAAACTCATGTCACATACGATGAAAGTCTGGGAAAGAATAATAGAGAGAAGAATGAGAGAAGAGTGTGAGATAACACAAAACCAGTTCGGATTCATGCCCGGTCAAGGTACGACAGATGCCATTTTCGCATTACGCCAATTGTGCGAAAAGTACAAGCGGGTGCATAAAAATCTGCACATGGTTTTTGTCGACCTTGAAAAGGCGTACGATCGGGTTCCCCGTGAGGTTTTGTGGTGGGCGTTAAAGATGAAAGGTATGCCTGGGAAGTATGTGAGGTTAGTCCGTGCTATGTACAGAGCATCCCGTACATGTGTACGATCTGCCGCGGGAACTACGGGCAGTATCGATGTGGCGGTAGGGCTGCACCAAGGGTCGGCATTGAGCCCTTACCTCTTCCTACTGATTATGGACGCTTTGACGTCGGACCTGCAGGATGAGGCACCCTGGTGCATGCTCTTTGCCGATGACATCGTGCTTGTCGGGGAAGAAGGCATCGAGGTACAGAGCAGACTGACGAGGTGGCAACAGAGGCTGGAAAGTATTGGCTTGAAGATCAGCAGATCCAAAACCGAATATCTGTGCTGTGATTTCAGCGGTCTTTCCAGTCCTGTACCCATGTCGTTGGATGGCGCTATACTGCCTACCTGCTCAGATTACAAGTACCTCGGTTCCCTCATTCAAGTCGACGGCGGAATAGATAGAGATGTGCAGCATAGGATTAACGCAGGGTGGATGAAATGGCGACAGGTCACAGCCACAACGTGCGATCCCCGAATGCCAATAAGGCTGAAGGGGAAAATTTACAAATCGATCATCCGACCTGTCGTCATGTATGGAAGTGAATGCTGGGCCGTCAAGAAGAAGGATGAAAATAGACTGCATGCGAATGAAATGAGAATGTTACGATGGATGTGTGGTGTGACAAGGATGGATAAGATAAGGAATGAGTATATAAGAGGAAGCCTGAAAGTAGCACCAGTGGTAGAAAAGGTGAGAGGAAGCAGATTGGCATGGTTTGGGCATGTGATGCGGAGGAATGAAAGTCATGTCACAAAACGAGTGTTGAATATGAATGTGGAGGGAAACACGGGCAGAGGAAGGCCGAATAAAAGATGGATCGATTGTGTGAAGAGTGATATGAGAATGAAAGGAGTAAGTATGGAAATGACGGCTGATAGAGAGGAATGGAACAAGAAGGTTTACTGCGCCGACCCCAGATAATGGGAAATGGTTTAGAGAATGATGATGATTTAATTTTTAAAAACAATTATTTTCATATTTTTAAGTATATGCTCAAACAAACATAACGGTAACGATATATAATACTCGTATGTAACAAAAACCCTGTGGTTCCCGTTAAGTGTGTTATCAGAATCAGTATCCAAACATATAGAAATATTTTTTTCCAAAAAAAAAACACATTAAAAATAATTTTAATGAAAAAAAAGCAATTTGTATGTGGTTTTATTTCCTCTAATTCACACGAGTATTGGTACTGCGGGGTCTTTGACAATCCTCTTACTCACGGCCAGTGCAGAGATAATAAAAGCACAGACAATTTGCAAATTATTTTTTTCCCCTAATTTTTTTGAAATGTGTTTTTTTTGAAAAAAAAATATTTCGCTTGGATACTGATTCTAATAACGCAGTCAACGGGAACCACAGAGTTTTTGTTACGTGTTGTATATGTGCGAAGGGAAATACATTGAACGTAATAATTTAAATTGAGATTGAGGGAAACAAACCAAGAGATGGGCAGCAGCGTTTTTGGCAAACCCGGTTGCCAAACTTGGCAACTATGGTAAACCACACCATGAGGCATTCTATGGGGAGATCTATATTCTGCATTTAAAAATGATAGGCTGCAATGTGAATTGAATGAGTATTTCATTCAATTCACATTACTATTTTTATAACATTAATAGATCAGTTAATTATTAAATATTTTTATTTACCTGTACTCCCAATATTCCAAATATGATGAAAAATGTACAGCAAATGAGAACGATATTTCCAATTGGTCTTAAAGAAGACAATAGCGTTTGAACGACTAATTTTAGTCCTGGTGCTCTATTTATTACTCTTAATGGTCTCAATGATCTTAACAACCGGAAAACCTAAAAATATTTTGCTTGACTTAATGAAATACGAAATAAGTTTTCATATTTATAAATATTAAATTATTATTAAGGTTTACCCTCAGGATTCCGAAAATTCGAGGACTAGATTCAGACACTAACGACATCAATAAATCAATTATAGATATAATAACAAGAGAGCCGTCCATGATATTCCATCCAGAAGTAAAGTACGCTTCGGGCCCATAGAACATTCCAGATGCCACGACCTACAAACATAACAATTGTAAGTGGTTTTAAAATGTTAAGGTTACATTTTCCTATAACATTATAAATAATCGATGTTAAAATACCTTTACGAGCATTTCAATAGCGAAAACACCGGTAAAGACGTAATTAGCACTCGAGAGAAAAGCTCTTTCTTTTGAATCAGGTGGTATATTTGGTCGTTCCATTGCAAGCGTAATGCAATTAAGTGCAATGAACAGAAGCACAATATTATCAAACCAGCTCCTTGTTACCATCCATGTGCAAAATCTTCTGACACTGAAAAAAAAAACATTAGATCACTTTCTTTATGCTATTCAAGTAACCACAATAAATATTTAAGTAAATCGGTTTCTCCTCAACTAAGGTACGTGAGGGCAATATGCCTTAAGCTTTGCCGTCCTATAACACCAAATCTTGGAGGAGGATAGATACAAAAACACAAAGTCGTATAGTATAACTAATATACTAAAAAATATTGGAAACAAGCTTTGGCAATAATTAGGAACACTTCGAATAATCAACCTGAAAAAACGAACTACATTACACAATACTAAAACCGACTAAATTATCTTAATATATATAAATTACGTGTCACATTGTTTATCCGCGATGGACTAATAAACTACTTAACCGATTTCAATCAAATTTGTATACCGCGTGCAGTTTGGTTCAACTTGAGAGATAGGATAGTTTTTTTTGCCCATGAGTGACCCACAATTTTTATTTGCTAATTTAAGGATTTATAATAGGACATGACAAAGTGTCGTCGAAAAGGGCAGAACAACGTCTGCCTGGCAAGCTAGTTTACTGTAAATATCATCTGTTCAAATGGCATCAATAAAGCAGCACCCTTTTGACTCTTTATTATTTGATTGAATGATGAAGAGTTATCCTATCATAAAGCTCCTTCTAGTTTTTGAGTTATAAGAAAGTAACCGTATTAACCAAATGACCATTTTTTTTAAATTTTTTTAAAAGGAATATTAACAATGCTATAAACATTACTAATATTCCCCTTAACCACTCGTGGTAAGCTTAAATTGCTTGTGTTACGACTGGTTTACGACAGTAGTCGAATGGCGGATTCGAACCCACGACCTTTTTGATTTCGCGGTCAGCGCCCTGCCATTAGGGTACTGTCGCTTAAATATATTACCCTCACGTACTATAGTTGTTTTTTTCCACTCGCAGTTATGGTGGTACATAGATAGCCCTTGGTTTCGCAGTGATTCTAAAGGAAATTGGTCCCGTGGGTTGGATGGGATACAGTTTAATTAGAAATTTGTTCTTTAGAAAGTTTCCACTATCACAATAGAATGAATGTAAGAATCATCATCTTTACAGCCCTTCATAAACTAAACAAAGGCAATTACAGAACAAGGAATATTAAAGAACATGATACTAAATCACCTGCTACCTGATGCTATGTCTTACCAGATCGACATTCGATCTAGTGCAGGGAAATCTATGTGCGAGACGTTTAGTAGTGGCTTTCAAAAACAACATGTTGATGTCGTTCAAAAAGAAATCGGTCTGAGGTTCTTAAAAAAGAAGTTATTGTTTTTTTTTTGAAGGATAAGACCACTACAGTTGCCCGGGAATTACGCTGCCACAGTCGACCTTTAATTTAGATAGGTCGCTCTTTTCACAAACAATAAAAAATCAACTTTTGACAAATATTTGTCAAAAGACTTGGAGCTTTGCTTGTACTCAGTCCCTTCTTCCATATAAGCTGTATTAAAACTACGTATCGTTACGTACGTTCCTAAGATCCCGTGTATTCATATGCCTGTACGCTATCATATCTGTTAGAGACAACGCAACTTCATTTCCCGTCTAACAACCTTGAGATTATTAGTGTGATCAGAGATTATTTGGGTTTTTCTGCGGCGTTCTTCTTTCGTTTATATCTTCTACTGTATTTTACTATTCTAAACATAGAAATAATAAAAGCTCAGTGTTTTTGGGGCTTAGAATTAGACGTAGCTCCAACAAATTAACGTTTATGGTTTAGTCATTTATGGTTTAGTGTGCTTCTTATTTCGTGATAGCTTCCACCTTTACGATTACTGATAGTAAAGTATTACATTTGTTTACTATTTTTAGTAACAGCCTACATACGTCCCATAATGAGACTGAGTTTCTTGCGTTATTACCTATAAATTTAATCAACCGCAATCGACTGTAAATATGTGTAGTCAGTTGAACCTAGATCTGCACTTCGGATTTTAGCCGTAACATATAAAATACATTGAAATTAATCACATTATAAAGGAAACGATAAAGCTTACTTGTTGTCGGGAGCAAATATGTAAAGAGAATAATCCTCTTTTTCCTTGAGACATCCAGTAGGCTCCATAAACCGAAAAAGATCTTTGAATCGGTATTGATGTCTATTAAATCGAAATGAAAATATGCAGACATTGTTATTAATGGCAACCTAAAAAATAAAATTTATTTATATTTAAATTTAATTGAGTTTGAAAAATGTCTTCTTTGTGATGTTTAAAAAAGCTTAACAAAATCTTTGGTAAGTAGCATTTTGCTGATAAATGGAATGTTTATATAAATATCTACAATATTAAGACCGTATCTTCAAATTTTAAGGATTAATTTATTATAAAAATACAAATAACAACATTAATCTTTCTTTTTTTCTATTTTCTCCGTTTTTCATCATCTCGTAAAAGGCCACTGTTAGACGCGAGGCCTTGCCTATATCGTCACGCTTGCTAGGCGAATTGGTGACCGCAGTGCTGGTACTAAATGGGTAACATCTTTGGCGTTACTTCGCATTGTATCATATTTCTATCCCGTGTGACGAACAA
Organism: Parnassius smintheus behrii; assembly: GCA_036936625.1. Classification (NCBI taxonomy): domain Eukaryota; kingdom Metazoa; phylum Arthropoda; class Insecta; order Lepidoptera; family Papilionidae; genus Parnassius; species Parnassius smintheus. The sequence goes on along the minus strand of JAUPFT010000004.1, from coordinate 20,617,397 downwards.
TATCATCATCATTATCATCATCATCATCATTATTAAATCCCATAACAATTCTACTGTTGAAAATAAGCATCTCCCAAAGAATGCTCAAAGCAAGGCCCTGAGTCATGTTTTGTTGGTCGCCTTAAATTTCGCTCACTGGTGTGGGACTGTAACTCTTTCTTGAAGTTTCTTATTTGGCGCTCCATTATTTCAGCTTATTGATCCGTTAGCCTATATCGGCTACTCTAGTTATATTGCGGATGTACTCATTAAGAAGTGTATCATGTATAGAAACTTCGACCTTAGCCCTCTCCATAGCTCGCTGGGCGAACTTGAGCATCCTCATGCGGCCAGCAGTGAAGAACGACGACTCAGATTCATATGTCATCACTGGTAACAGGCACTAGTTATACACTTGTTTTAAAATTTTAAGGTTTACTTGACGAAATGATGTGTCGTTATCTCCTGAATTCTGGTCAGTCGAGTTGAATTCCTCGCTTGACCGGGCGAAATGGTAAGGTGGATAATGCTGACGAAAATGCAGGTAATTTCTTTTTATATTTAATGCAATTTTGGGAATTGCTCCCTTCAATATAAAATTCAGTTTTTAATAAATATTATGTTAAAAATTATAATAGTCAATTACCTCTTCATTGATCTGTTTAATGAGTGTCAAAGATTGATTGTTGGGTCTAATCGGTAAAGAAGCTGTTTCTTTCCGAGGAGGTCTTATTGGTATTTGCGATAGTTGGCTAGACGGTGGCGTCACGTTACTTGCTTTCACTTCTGCAACTGTTGTTACTACAAAAATAACAAGATAGTATTAAAAAGGTTTCTGAATTTTTGACAGTTGTTCAATTTCTTTTTAATTTTACAGATTGTTGTTCAATTCGCATTGATATTATGCGGCTCCTCGGTACTGTGATATAGCAAGGAATTGTAGCTTTGAGGGCCACGGGTTCGAATCCCACACGGAACAAGTATTTATATGGCCCACAAGTAAAAAAAAATTGTTCTAGGTCTGGATGTTTGTCCTTGCATAAGTATGCATACTACCTCCACTAGCAGAAAATTTTAGTGTAGTTTTATATAAATAAAAAAGATTTTTCAAAGATTAGTATTTTTGAAAAACAAACTTTATTGAATATTATTGAACTTATGGAGAAAATACGAAATAATTTAAGGTTTTTTTTGTGAACTTCTATAAAAATATTTTGTCTCCGAATTCTAAGTGAAATTGATAATCAACAATCTATAATAAATACATAAATTCATCAAGTTTACTATGTAACAAGCTTTTATCCGCAACTTCATCCGTCTAGAACACTTGCATTTTAAAAATCTATAATAGTGATCACTAAGTAAGTAGTTCAACTATCGAAAAACTACTTTAACTCAGTTTTTTAAATATCGAAAAATACTTGCAATAAAAATTGCAGAGCTATTAGTGTCACGTAAACGGATATTATTACCTTTTCCTTAAACAGTCAGTTTGAAACTTTTGATCGTATTGAGTTTATGAGATAGTTAGCATAAGATATAATTTTATTGATTTTTCGATTAAAAAAAATGCATGTTTTTTGTATAAAATATAGCATAGATTACTTGTATTGCTCTCAATCTGTTCGTGAAAAAATAAAGCTAATAACCCAGTGTCAGTACAACTTTATTTACATGCATAGATATATTTTTATAATAAATAATCATTTTGTTACATTCAAGTTGAGTTATTAAAATTTGTTAATTTCATTTTAAAGTCTCTGTCAATTTGAAATTAATTCTTCTTACCTGTTAAACAGTCGTTAGTGAGAGAAAGTCTATGAGGTGGGGGCTTCACTGTCTCAAGTCTTACAGTTGATTCAGATGAAAATTCGGCTTCGGGTGCTTTCCATGACACCTGTTCCAGATGACATTAAAATTAATAAATAAATACATATCATTGGCTCTATAAGTATTTACTTATTCTCTGACGTCACACAAATCAGTTAGCCGCTGGCATCGCCTACTGCCGTACGTGTTGTTTTGTTTTACTTTTCTCTTTCTCTTGTCTTTTGCTCTTAGGCAGGCCTAGCGAGTTTTTTTTTCTTTTGAGTATTGAGTTTGGTAGAATATAAGAATATAAAAATAACAATACTATGTTTATATTCTGTTTGCTTATTTCTGAAAAAAAAACCCCTATGGTATCTACATGACCACGACCCATTGAACAAAAATATTGTGGTCCATATGTTACCAATGTCCAGAAGTCATCTACACAGCTATTAAGGGTTACACTACATCGTAGTAAATTATTCACTGATATGATAATATAAAAAACGCTTGAACCTACTAAAATGTTTATTTTTATATTATTAGGGATAATTATCGAAACAATGTGCTGTATAGAGCAGAACTTGAGATATTTTGACATAATATTTTACAAACGATCTCCGTGGGTTTGGTCTTATACTGCAGTATCTGCATCGTTTCCTGGTGCCCTCGCGTGGTACCTTTTTATCAAATGGATAGAATTCATGTGAGGACCACAAATTTTGACGGCGTTTATTCCGGAAAATATAATACTAAGATAAATAAAAAAATAATATAAATAAATACACTACGTAATATCATAAAAAGATATAAATAATAATATTACATAATCATGAACCCACATTCTACGTTTAGTTTTACGTTCTTCTTCACCTTCCAACGAGCAGCTAATAATAATAATATCTTCAACAATAATTATCAATACGTCAACTCACGACAAGAAAACACCCGAAACTAAATTTAAAATCCGGATACAGTGGGCGCATGTTTTCGGCAAATCCGTTAATCCTATGCGTGCCGTGCGTGCTATGCGTCCAGCGCGGGCCAATGTACGCGTACCTTTAAGCTGCGACATGCTAACATGTTGCAGTTCATTGCGTATTCTATCGCATCTACCACGGGGCGTGATCAGAGGAATTGTTTGGAATAATTTTAACCGCCAAATTTCATCATCGCATGTTACGACAAAACCGCAATTTATCGGAAATACTCTTCCTAGTATGATTTCTTTGTGGAATCAGCTACGACCAGCGACTCTTCAGGACCAATACGACTTAGAAATTTTTAAAAATATCGCATACTTCTTTTAAAAAGCTGGAAATGCGCCATTAGGTGAGCCGCACGCTCGTTTGCACAGTAATAAACACCTTTACATGTAAGGCGATGGGTTCAAGCCTTAATAGTAATGTGCCAGTTAGTCAGCTTACCTTGAAGATATGCATAATATATATATATATATATATATATATATATATATATATATATATATATATATATATGTGTATGTATATATAGTATTGTCACAAAATAATATAATATTGCCACAAAGTAGGCGAGTAGTTCAGATCGTCACTCTGGCAATAAAGATCAATAGTCTGTGAGATATAATTTTGGTATTTTTTATGACTTTTCGACTATCAGTCGGTCACCAGGGCCTCGTTCATTAACCGGCAGAGCAGAGGTGAGGCTGGCTTTGGGAAAAAAGGTGCTGTATTCCATTTTGTACCCCTACAATTACTAAATGATTACGATTATTTTTGGAAGATAACGATAGTTGAATTACGTTTTTTAGATTTTATCCATTTGGGGATTCAGTGTGGAAAATCTACTTTATATGAAAAATATCACATCAATCTAAATAGTTGTTTACAAAAGACTTACATCTGGAAGTAAAGGTGTTATATGAGCTGATACTCTTCTAGCTGGTTGAGCAAGTACTCTAGGAGCTGGCAATTGAGATTTTGTACGATTATTGGGCAACTCTGATTGCGTATCGTTTTTGATTACCATTGAGGATGACAGAAGAAGTTCGTTTTTGCGTATACTTGAACCTGTTAAACACAATATTAACAAATAGTTATATTTTAAAACGTATTGTACAAATCGATTAAAACTGCTTTTACAGATTTTATCGCGTTTAATTTATACGATTTTTAATATCCGAAGTTTCAGCACCCATGGTCACGGGAAACTGAGGTGACCAACGTCCCGATATCAGTATTAACCAAGAATACCTTTAGTTTTTTAATTATTATTATAGTAACAAAGATACTACTCCACCACTCTGACATATGTATGGTACCATATGTCAAAGGTGTTACAGACAATATTGGCTACATCTTGAAGATTTGCCCACGGTACCTAACCGTGAAGAGGGCCACAGTTGAACGTGTGCCTGCTGTACTACCATATGTCAGAGGTGTTACATACAATATTGGCTACATCTTGAAGATTTGCCCACGGTACCTAACCGTGAAGAGGGCCACAGTTGAACGGGTGCCTGCTGTACTACCATATGTCAGAGGTGTTACATACAATATTGGCTACATCTTGAAGATTTGCCCACGGTACCTAACCGTGAAGAGGGCTACAGTTGAACGTGTGCCTGCTGTACTACCATATGTCAGAGGTGTTACATACAATATTGGCTACATCTTGAAGATTTGCCCACGGTACCTAACCGTGAAGAGGGCCACAGTTGAACGGGTGCCTGCTGTACTACCATATGTCAGAGGTGTTACATACAATATTGGCTACATCTTGAAGATTTGCCCACGGTACCTAACCGTGAAGAGGGCCACAGTTGAACGTGTGCCTGCTGTACTACCATATGTCAGAGGTGTTACATACAATATTGGCTACATCTTGAAGATTTGCCCACGGTACCTAACCGTGAAGAGGGCCACAGTTGAACGGGTGCCTGCTGTACTACCATATGTCAGAGGTGTTACATACAATATTGGCTACATCTTGAAGATTTGCCCACGGTACCTAACCGTGAAGAGGGCCACAGTTGAACGTGTGCCTGCTGTACTACCATATGTCAGAGGTGTTACATACAATATTGGCTACATCTTGAAGATTTGCCCACGGTACCTAACCGTGAAGAGGGCCAAAGTTGAACGGGTGCCTGCTGTACTACCATATGTCAGAGGTGTTACATACAATATTGGCTACATCTTGAAGATTTTCCCACGGTACCTAACCGTGAAGAGGGCCACAGTTGAACGTGTGCCTGCTGTACTACCATATGTAAGAGGTGTTACATACAATATTGGCTACATCTTGAAAATTTGCCCACGGTACCTAACCGTGAAGACGGCCACAGTTGAACGTGTGCCTGCTGTACTACCATATGTCAGAGGTGTTACAGACAATATTGGCTACATCTTGAAGTGAACTTCTATCAGAACATTTTAAAAGCCGTCGAAGAAGATTTGTCAGTTCTGACCCACCCGTCAAGTGTCATAGTCCTCTACAAGATGCAGGAGTGTATAAGCTCAATTATGAATGTGGTCTCTCATATATGGAAAACAAAAAGATCAATTAGAACCCGAACAAAATAACACATAGCTTACGTGAAGCATCAACGTTCCGGAAAGTCTGCAGTTTGTGTTCACATCCTAGACGGCCCCAATCATTACATCAGATTTGATAGACCACAAATCCTCGTGGAAAAACATCGATTCCTACCAAGGATGATCCGTGAGACCATTGAAATTAAAAAGAAACATCCTAATTTCAATTGAGAAGGAAGCTGGGTACTACCACCTGCTTGGGACCGTGTCATTAATAAAATTAAAACTAAACCAAACCATACCACTGCAAGACTTCAATACACAGTAAGTTCATTCTGCATAGATCGGACCATAAATAATAATTTAAGAAAAAGTTTGAAAAATCCAAAAGTGCACGCCTCATAATCTTATTTGATTATATAAAAAGAAAAATGTTTCTTTTTTCATATTTGAGACGAAAGGAGAAATCCATGAAAATAATTTTTTGTAGAAAAGTACCAGTTGATTTTTTATATTTTCATTAATTACAATTAAAAGGGACCAAATTACTCCGTGATTTTTAAAAAGGAACCTGTACGTTGAGATTCTAAACCTAAAAAAGAATTATTCTGATACTTTAATTGTAACGACCGTAATCGTGCGCCATCCACACATAGAGACATCCAGATACCCTCGAATTTTTTTTTTATTTCAATCAGTTTGTTTTTAAACTAAATACAGAAAAATACTTTTAAAAATAATAGAAACAAGAAAACGAGAGATTTTACTCGATATTTGTGTATTTTTATTATTCTAAAAGTGCAATAGTAAAAAAAAATTAAAACATTTTTAGCTCAGAAAATTACTGGATTTTCATTATTACGCGATAAAATCCGTAGTTTTAATCAATGAGTGGTAATCGCATAAATATATGAAATATTACGTATTGTAAAAATTTGAGTATCTATTGTATAGTTTTCCAGTTAAATTACTTCGTGAAGGAGACAACATTTTATTAATTATTGATTAATAGCTGCCACATACGAGATGATTGCGTAGTACAATCTACGCCAATCTATGCCAGCAGTTACGAGGTGCAGAGTCAAAAGTGCTTATTGATTTGCCAATAATACGTTGATATCATTGACAATTGTTAAAATTTTTGTTAAAAAGGCTCACGCTCAGATGTTGAAATTTAGGGGCTACTGAGGAAAAATGAACCTAGAAGAAATTTATTAATTTCTTACTGAAGAAAAATTTACCAAGTTCACACTTTTTTAAAGTAATCAATCACTTCTTGTTTGCTTTTTATTATTAATATAATTTTGTTACGCAGACCAGTAAAAGAAAAATTGCATTTCAAGTATGAGTTCTGTCTTACCATTACAAGACGCATGATCACGACCGTTATTGAGTATCACAGCGTCAGAATCAGAGCCTGTCCTTTGCTTTTTGCGTCGGAGACTGGGTCGTGATAGTCGCCAACTGTATCCTCTTTGCACTCTACATTTATCTTCCCCGTTAACGGCAGGACTAGCTATAGCAAGACTTCTGTAATAACATGTTTTGTATTTTTAGATTTAAAATACTAATTTGTAATTCTAATATTTCTAACAATTTATTTACCTTTGTGAGCTCAGCAGACTTGATTTATCGCTGATGTTGAGACAATTGTCTTCCTTCGCAATTGTGACCTGAAGATTTTTTTCAGGAAGCATGGGAGACGGCAATGACCTTGGTGTAGTCGGTAAAGCAGAAGCTGGTGATGTTACCTTTGTTGGAGGTGGAGGCAACGTTAAAGGAGGCGGTGCTAGGGTCATTGGAGGTAAGCGAGCTTTCTCAGCGCCTAATTGAGCAGCAGCAGAATGCAAGGTTAACGTATAACTGTTTGGAGGCTTTAGTAAACCTGGAATACTTGTGCACTGAAATAAAAAATAACTCATTATTACAAACAAAAATCAGCAACGTTTATAATAATAGCTTGGACACCATGGTTATTTTTTAGTTTATTTTTATATAAACATTTATTCTCTATTGAATTGCTTATTACAAAAGAATACAAAGGATGGAATTAATGCCTTTAGGCATTCTTTACCAGTCAACCTATCAAGTGGTGAGAATTTAATATAGTAGTGGCAATACAGAAAAATTTAAACTGATCAAACATTATAATAAGAGCCTGGACACCATGGTTATTTTTTAGTTTATTTTTATATAAGCATTTATTCTCTATTGAATTGATTATTACAAAATAATACAAAGGATGGAATTAATGCCTTTAGGCATTCTTTACCAGTCAACCTATCAAGCGGTGAGAATTTAATATAGTAGTGGCAATACAGAAAAATTTAAACTGATCAAACATTATAAATGATTACAATTACACAAAATAATTTTGATAATAATTAATATACATTTTACAAACAAAAACGTACACATCCATTCCATTTGGAATAAAATGTCAATTTTACTTAACTTCACTATCTTATTTTGCAATATTTTATATCTGCCAATTTGATATTGACACTGGTTTTAAAATTAACGTTTTAGATAAATACCCATATTGAAAATATATCTAAAAAGAAACTTACAGAAGTCCGATCAATTGAATCTAAACTCGATAGCATTGAAGACTTTTCAAGACTCAGTGACATATTAAAGTCTCTGAAAGATGCGCCAGGTTCCAAGGTAGTCGATGGCGAATCTTGAGGTGTAGCTGCAGTATGAGTTATCATCGGTACTATTGTAATGTTTTCTGTGATAGCCGTATTGTTAGCTAACATTTTAGATTCCTAAAATAAAATAAAAATTATAACCATAACATATTTATTAATATGTTTGGAAAGGTTTATATAATATTCAGCGTTGTGTCAAGTTAGTAAATATAGAAAGTAATTATTATACTTGACACACATTGAATTAAGCAGAGATTTATAAACAAATACTTGGTAAACGCGAGTCAGGCAAATATTAAATATACAAAAATCTTAATCTTTTGCCTATAGTTAAAAATCATTCTAAATACAAAACAAATTCTTTAAGTCGTTTAATATGACTATTAAGGATTCAAAGACTGTAATAGAAGGACTAAACACATTGGAATTTTTTACAATAGAAACTATTGAAAGAATCAAAAATTACTTAACAGAAACTCATTATATTAAAAGATGTTGAAATTAATTAGTTAAGATTTTTATTTGAATATCCGTATCAGTAACTTCCAAAGTGAAATCTACTATTTTGTTTATAACATAACATGTAAAGTCTTAAACATTATGTTGGATTTGGTTATAAAATAAAGCCATTATAACCATAAGTTATGTAAGTACCTTCTGTAAGTTACATTTATTAGATTGTGCACAATCCTTGCATAATGTAGGGTGATGAGTTGAAGACCTTGTTTTACGTCGTGACTTTGTTGCTTTCTCTTTGTGACCGTTTACGTCATCTTTTGCTTTCCTTACGTCATCAGCAGAACGCCAATAGTTCTTGATTTCATTCTGTTTAAAACGAGATTTTAAAAAAAGAACAAGATAAAGTTCAAAATAGACTGAGATAACATTGTGTCTTTTAAAACTAATTAAGTAAAACAATGTCTTTGTCTGGCAAAAAATAAAACTAAAATTTTTGTCACTACGTTTTCACCTGGGAAAAACTGTCGCTAGAATTGGACCCTGAATTAGATTCGTCGTAATGTATTTCATTGTGTTCTGAAAAACATTCGCTAGACAATTTTGACTTCGCTAACTCTCGTTGTTCCCGCTCCCTTCTTTCGTTGCGCTAAAAGTTTTACAATGATTTAATATAGATTTAACCAGTATTAGATTTATATATATTTGAATAAATTAAGAGCTGTGTTATTATATATATATATATATATATATATATATATATATATATATATATATATATATATATATATATATATATATATATATATATATAATATATCTTATTATGATTTCTGTTATCTCGTTTTTTAATTTTGTTATTGGGTTCGTAACTTTTATTAATTTTATTTCTAGGTTAAGCTATAAATAAACTTCAACAAGTTTCAAGGCACTCGAATTTTAGATATCTATGAGTGTTTCCTTTAACTGTTTACTTAATCAACGTAGAAAATAAAAATATGTCACTAATCAAATTTCGTATCCTAAATGTGAAAATTAGAAGTCTCTTCTCAACTTTTACTTACTTCGGAACTAAAACCTTCCACTAAAATGGCTACAAGTAGGTTAAATAGAACATAATTGCCAAATGTCATTAATGCCACAAAATAAAGCGCTGCCCAGTGACTTGTCTTTTCCATTCCGTTGAATAATACAACATTCCAATCTTCTTGTGTTAAAACCTGAGAAATTATCACGGAAATAAATATATCATACTACGCTATTGATAAACTACCACGACATAAATTTCAATTTTTTTTATTTATTAAAATAAGCAGGGTGTGCTTTTAAAATTCTTCATATTTGTAAGTTGTGCCTGAGTGTTTGTACAAAATATAGTTTTTTTGTCATAATAAAATAAAATAAAATCAATTTTGTGAATACAGCCATGTTAGTGTTAGATGGTGTTGTGTAGATATGTTATAAGTAAACACTAATGAAAAGGAACACAGACGGCGATTTGGAGTACACAAGCAAAAGGGTCCAGCGTTTTTTTAGAGCTAATTACTAATCAACAGCAAGATGCACAAACTACAGAGCGTTCATGTAATTGCTACAAAGGATATAAAATCTACAAATAAATAATGCTTCTCGACAGTTATGCATAAATACATACCTAAAATTTTCACATGGTTTTTATTTTAGATAATTTTTAAGCTTTTTACTATTACAAGAAACACGTATTTTAGAAAACTTACTAAAAGCACAATCGAAAGGATCGCAAATTAACCGATTTTTTGTACCTTTTTTAATACTTCTATCTTGTTTCTTACCTGGAATACGGTGACTGTGGCCCAAAGAATGTTATTGAAATGTTTTCTGTCGCATTCACACTTGGGATGATGCGATACGATCTCGGGGCAAGTGCAATCACGCTCGGTGCCATTGTCTTCGATGTACTTGCAAAACTTACCACCGAATAGATACATGCCAAGAATACTGCACGACGCGCAGGTCCGATGAAAAAATGAAAGAAAAACAAAATGCTATGCCCATACGCCGCGACCGAATATATCAGACGATGATTGTTACGTACTCGACGTTAACACTGCATTTTTCCTAAGTTATTCTTCTTAAGATATGACTTTGTTACAGACGGAATGTTACAGGCAGTCAACAATAAATTATATTACAATAAAAACAAACTGTGTTTTGATTTATTGGAAAGTGAATCAAATTGAAATAAATTTAAAGTATGTATTCCAAATCTAAAGCATTCACGAAGTGAAAGTGCAAGGAATATCCATGGAATACCATACACCGTAAAACTAGTCGATTCTTTATTTTTTGTTAAGTTGCATTTTTATTTATCTAACATTTAAAAGCCATATTAGTTAAGCAGTGTTATCGCCATTGGTACGCTACCAACGGATTTGTTAATAATGTAAATTATATATGTTTATTTAAAGGTGATGTTATTTAGTGCGTATTCCCCAATGGTAATATTATTAAAAGCATTCATATTTTATGATCTCATTATCATAAATAGTGAAATGCAGAAAATAATTCGGAACAGAAAAAGTAGGCAAAAGAAAAGTGCAAAATAGGAATTTAAAGTCTCCATTCAGTTCATACCAGAATTAATTTATTATAAAATCATTCTAATCAAATAATATCTGGAGATAAATACAAAATGTATATGTTTAATTTAAAAAAGAAAGAAAAAAGGAGTGAAGAAACGGGCAGCAACCTTTAAACATTGTATATCGTAACATAAGAAGAGGAGATACAGAAATATAAGTTTAGATGTGTTAAAAATGAAACAGTAATAGAGAACTTTCACGAAAAAAATGAAATGAACTTCGTCGGTTGTACAAAGAGTACATTTTTCTCGAAAATGAACACTTCATTTGATTCGTTTTAAATTTAAACAGATTCTAGAAGCAGCATGCAAAGAGTGAATTGTTAAATCAACTATAGCTGTAGTAGTGGAATTAGAAGGATTGACGAAAGGGAAATTATCCGCGAATCGGCTTTTCTCGTTCGCAAGCTATCTTACAATTCAGTCAAGCTCACTTACTAAACAATGTGCTTTTATCAACTTCTGATGGGAGTATTTTACGGCACAAAATACGGTGAACTTTAAACTAGATGAGTTTAGAGCAGTTTGTTACAGATGATTCTAGATTTGTTTACTACTCGGGTTCTAGGGTAGCTGTTACGCGACTGAACGCCTGTTTGACATCGCACAATCCTGCAAGGTATTTTAAGACATGAGCCCAATTAATTGTTACAATATTTTTATAACTTAATGCACTTCTTGCAGCAAAGTGAAAAGTCATTTGTGTACTCGCGTGGTTAGTCAATTAGCCGTCATGGGACAATCGTCTGTTAGAAGGATTGTCAATTTGTACATGAGTGTTGATTGCTGACGGGCTCACAGGTAAAAGCGTTAAGTAATATGTAGCAAGTTCAGTTTGATTTTTGGGTTGTCTGTTAGGTACTTTAATTTAAAATATTGAATACCTGAAACACTGTGACAAAGGCCCACAAGAGCGTATCAAAGTTTTTTCTGTCGCACTCTTGTTCACCCTCTTCATCTTTCTCGCAGAATTTGCACCCGAAGAGGTTCATACCGAGGATGCTGAACGTTATCACGCAATATACGATTAGATAATACAATATACGTTTACTATATTCCTTTCCAAATGTACATAAGGGAGAAAATAACATAGTTATTATGTACAACTGTACAATAATGCTAAAAAATGTGAGGTATAATCTAAAATGGAAAGTGCAGGTATAAAGAAACAGAGGTGGAGAAAAAGCACAAAAGCGTGAAAGTACTTAAAATCAATAAATTTAGATAATAGAAGAGAAAAAGTTGTAAATAGTGTGAACAGTGGTAGTGTGTAGTGGGTTAAATGTTATAGATAGAATGAATGATATATAAGGAAAAGATAGAAAAGAAAACAGGGTAATTCACTCACAGTTATATAGTGCACGGGTTTAGGGATGCAAGTGTGATAGTAAAGTAGAAACTATTTCTGATTGAACAAATTCGAAGGGTCGAATTATTCTTCTTTTCTATAGAAAAGTAAAAAAACTTAGTAAGCAATGAGTAAGTAATTGCTTGAGAAAGTAAATCACTACTTGATTGCTACAGTTAAAATAGTAGATACAGGCATTATTGCAGTAGAGCAAGAAAGAGAAAGAGTGAAGTTAAAAACAAGTCGAAAGTAACTTGTCCATTATTATCTTGTTGAAAACAATTGATTCTCACATTCTATATTATGTTAAGATTCATTTTTTTGAAATATTTATATACTACTTTAATGATTCTAACTTGATAACTTTAAAAGCTGTACAAGAATATTAAATAAAAAGGAAAGTAAAGGAAAAAAGCCCGTTGGGACTTAGCAGATTTTTTTTTCGAAAATTGTTAAATGAACCCTGTTATTTTAGCGTCAATTTATTATCATGCATTTTATAGGTTGGTTTAAAAATATTTTAGCCTCTTTATTTGACTTATTTAAAATATAACACCTTAATAATTTTAAATATACACTTGTCAAAAATTACCTAGTTCTTTTAAAATATAAGTATAAAATAAAAAAGTAAAAAGTAAATAATTACCTGAATATGAATATAAATAGAACAAGTAAGGAGAAGAAAACTGCAACATTATCCATTGTTCTTAACATCACGAAAAGTTGACGTCGTAGATTTGGCATAAATCTTACAAGTTTTAAAATGCGCAGAAGTCGAAATGTGCGCAAAACCGAAAGACCCGAACTTCCTGCCATGTCCTTTTCATTTCCAAAGCTTTGTGCTAGTTCAAATGCACTATTTAAAATAATAATAAAATTAATTGCGTTCACAGAATTTCATCTATTTAAATAGTGTTCATTTATTCTAAAACTTACCTTAAAATAACAATTATACCATCAAATACATTGAAGCCGTTAGCAATATATTTAAAAGGTCCTTCCGAAATTATCTTTAACACCATTTCAATGCCGAAAATCGCAGAGAAAACGACATTACTAATTTCAACAATTACTGTAAGTTCTTCTGGTTGATTGTGATATTCAATGCCCATTGATAGTGTATTGATGAGTATTGCCAGAAGTATGCCTGTGATTAAAATAAAATAAAAGGTAATAATTTGAAAGTAAAAGTTGTTATAATATTGTGGTTCCAAACTACCTTGTTGAAAGTATTTGTGACTGACGACAGCTTTAATTTGTTTCCTTAGCAGAGACAAAACTCTTGATACACGTTTCCAGATTATTATAAATGCATTACATAAGCGTCCTCTCTTTGTCACCTTTTTTGCTGCATCTGCGGCTATTAAATCAGCACAACAAGAAAAGTCTTCAATTTCCACAACCTGCGAAAAAAACACAATTTAAATTCTGTTTATATGAATATTTTAACTTATTGACTTATAATTTATTCAATACCTTGGTGTCCGTCTTTTCTTCGCCAGCTCTTTTGCTAATTCCTTTAGTTAATTCTTCGAAAAACGAGTCTAAAGCTACTTGTCCGGTTGGTAATGCTGCCGATAGTGCACCAGATAATGCCAAAAGTTCTTGACAGGACATCGTGCCACCTGCAGCTGCACGATCGTCGACTGTATCACTTGCAGGCAGGTCGAACTCTACATTATCAAATTATTTCACTACAGTGCAGGGTTCTAAAGGGGATTGCATTATGAAACAACCGCGAAATTACTTAAGGCACAACCAGAAACATGTTTTTTTTTTACAAACATGTACTAAGTACGTTTCAAATACTAAGAATATAATATATTATACGTATATTTCTTATTTCTGAAAGTTCCTATGAAGCGAAAGGATATCTCTATCCTATTTTAAATTAAGGAACATTGAAAAATACATTAAAGTATCTAATCTAAAAACTAAAATATGTTGCTGAATTCCTTTAAAGAAATTCTTAAGAAACAATAGTAAATTGACTATTTTACACATGCCCGGCTAACAGTTTGTCTAGAACTAACACCTCTCTAGACTTACCACTTTGACTTTTAAGCCAGTCGCGTTGACACAATGAATCTACAAATATTTATTCCAACAATTAATTCAGAACATGTGCATGAAATTAATGTTCTTCAGATTATTATTTTAGTACTATATACATCAACTTTTTATAATTATTATACATACATTTCATTTTTGTGTAATAAATATAAATAGTTGACGAAATATTTGTGCTTATCAAGTTACAATTGAAGCTTGTATTTATTGAGTGCTCAAATTAGTTGAAAGTAAACCTAGAGCTTTGTTTAAATAAATATCACAGATAGTTATTACGCTAATAAGTGTACGTCAAGTACATTTTCAATAATACATAAATAAATGAATTTCTTCCTTATCGCTTTCAAAATTTTCGGGCCTTTATATTCGCTCATCTCACCACCTCACCTCAGGGGAATCAATAGATACGAAAAGGTTAGAACGTATTAGCTTTGTTTTATGGATAGTTATCATAATTAGTATGAAAGAGATTATAATTTCTGACATTGGTAGTTTTTTGATCGGTATCGTTGTAAAATTAAAACAATCAACACATTTGCGAGTTACCTGTTTGTGTCATTTTTTCTGAAGAGCATACATTATGTGGATGGGCCGTTGGAGTAGTGGGAGTATGTAACAGAACTGTATCACTGAACATTACTGACGAACGTCGTCTAGCTAAAGATGGTGGTGACAACAGGGAAAGGTTAGATGCATTCTGTAAAAAAATATAATTTAACATTACTTATATTTTTAATTATTTGTCACTTTGAATTGTTTATTGTATTTATAAAGATATATTTTTAATGTCCTAAATTTAACATTATAATAAAGAACTTAACTAAAATAGTAATTAAAATTATAATATTTACGATTTAAACTAATTATATATACAATATAAACGAAGAAACTATAATATAGAAAACCTAAAACTAAAAATTTAAATCGTCAAAAAGACCTGCTCCCCGTGGTATAGTGCCAAGAACGCTGGCTGCGTTTCCTCGCTGAATAGCTATACTTAGCCTTTGAGCGAGGAAAGAACCAGCCCTCTTATCACCAGCAGCGACGACCAGTCGTGGATACAGTTCCTTTAGAAATTTCATTGCACGTGGACCCCACGGACCGATAGTCTCTACAGCAAATGGCACAAATATGTAGTCATTTCTCAAAGACTCATATTTGCGCCATTTACTAGATTCGGCTGCCTCTGATGCCGCCCCGGCTCTAAAACAGGTACCCTTGAGATGAGAGGCCGCCAAAGTGTCAACGCAAGTAGCATCCCACACTAGGGCTTTACCTCTCTCCCAAGGGACCAAAGTCATACCGTCGGGTCTCTTGCCATCGTCTCTAAATATCCCGCAAGGCTCTAAAACCTTGTTATTATTTGTTAACTTTGGGGAATTCATCACCTTACATCGTCCCGAGGGGTGAAAAAGGCAATTATGTATAACGTGGGAAAGATCATCCGATAGTTGCTGGTATAACTTATACTATATCTCTCATTTTTATCTGCTCATTACGGTTGAAGACTATGGGAAAGTCCAGTAAAACAAATATGGTTGTAATATACACGATATAACTCTTTTTTATCTCTAAACATCCATGCCGATCACACGGACAAAAATCTGATATTACGATTGTTACAGCATAGTATGTGATGTCAATAGATGTGGACCATGTCAAGATATGGAATACGATTATTGTATCGTTTGATGTGAATTATAAATATGGTAAATAATTTAAATAATATTGGGTGCGCTTGGCAGAAAAAAGCGCTAGCGAGCGCTTGTAAGCAAAATGGCGTTCGTAAGCGGTAAGCGCTGTCAAATCGTAAGTAGCTATTTTCCTCCAGGACACGATGTTAGTTTTAACCGGGGAATCTAACCTAATTTAAATATATGTTTGTAAAGTATTCATTTTAAAAACTTACCAATCATGAATTTTTAATAGCATGTATATGTTTATTCATGTCATTATATTACTTAGAACTAATATTGCACAAAACAACTTATAAACTCTACTTCAAAACAAATAAATTAAATAAGCAAAATGGTGGATTGTGTCAGCGCTACTGAAGTAGCAATCGTGTCCTGGCCGAAAACTATTTTAGCGCTTATAGGCGCTTGCTAGCGCTTTTTTCTGCCAAACGCACCCAATAAGTCATTATAAACCGTATAGCGGGGGTGTAAGAATAGACTATCACATATCGTCCCATAGATGTCGTAAAAAGCTACAGGAGGAACCAAACCATCTCCTGGTTTGGTGGCAGAATCGTTTCCTAATAAAAACTAAATTATACAAACTGCGGTTGACAACCTGCCTGACTAGCGTAGGAAATATGGCAAATCTTCTTCGGAGGCAATTTATGGGAGAGGCGTATTTACAGCGGAGGACTTTGATAGACTGTAACTGTAACATTCTTAATTAATTATTATCATAAGTATTAAGCCAGGTATTGTAATAATGAAACATAAAATAATACGATTACGCATTTTTTGGTTGAGTTTTTTAATTTCTCGCCATTTTAATTAATTTTAAATATAACACAACATATTTCTTATATTGCAGTATTATTTAATTCACACGATCTTTGTAGAAAATTTAAAACATTTAAAAATTCTAGTGTTGGAAAGTGAATATAAGTTTTTCAAAGAAAATCCCCAAGCGAACGTGTTTATATACAAATTAAATTACCTCAAGATCGGCGGCTGAGAGTGAGGGTACGCGCAACAGGCTTGGTCTGCTGAGTGGCTCATCGCCCACCTCGTCGACTCCCGCTTTGCCTCCATTCCCCTGTCACAAATTCAATACAATGCTTTCGTTGACATGGCAGTACTCACACATATTACGTTGAGAAATATTGCATGACAGTTCTCGTTCAACTAAGTTTGTGCATATTTAATAAATTATGATAAAATTATATGAATATTATTTTGAAATGTCTATTGCGTGTTTTTATCGAGATAATAAACATTTGATGCAAAACTTTTGTGCCGTGTAGTGGCGATACAAGAATATCCACCACCCCATATCGTACAGAGGGAAAATAAAACAGGAAATGGTATGGATAAGTAGTAAAAATTAAAAATAAACTGCGCTTGCCAACCCGCTTGCGAGGCGCGGCAACTATGCTAAAATCCCCCATGACGATAGCCTACATAGGTATAGATTATATATATATATATATATATATATATATATATATATATATATATATATATATATATATATATATAATGGAAGGCCTATGTTCAGCAGTGAACTTTTATAGGCTATAATGGATGAATGCGACAGTAGCCTAATGGCAGGGCGCGGACCGCGAACTCAAAAAGGTCGTGGGTTCGAATCCGCCATTCGACTACTGGCGTGAACCACTCGTAACACAAGCAATTTAAGCTTACCACGAGTGGTTAAGGGGAATATTAGTAATGTTTATAGTATTGTTAATATTCTTTAAAAAAATGGAAACTTAATTAACTTACTCATCGTGTTTGTTTGACTTTTTTAATATAACATATTAAACATTGTTTACATATTTTTAAAGTTTTTTTGCTACGCATTTGGTTTGCATTTTCTACCAATGATTAATACTATTTATACAAATACTATAATTATACTATAAACAACAGAAATGTTGTTAACAGGTCGTATTATATAATAATACCTGTGGATGTACACGTGGACAGCAGGGGTGATGTTTAGGTTTATTTGCGGGCAGTTGTAGAGTTTCCCGGCTTTGACGCCAACGTAATTGAGCTTTTTGGTATCGATAAACCCTATTAGACAAATTAGAAAGGAGTAATTATTTTGATACAATTCAACGCATATTAATTTATTCCTTATTTATAGGATATATAGTTACCTAATTTTTTTTGCCATTCTTCTTTTAAATCTTCTCCATAAATGAGCGACATACTTTACTATTTCAGCATAGCATGTCGCGGGTTCGCTGTTGTTCGTAGATGAAGCTAATGTCGAAGAGGATGTAAACCGAGCCCTTTCAGCACGCATACGTTCCATTTCACGTTTTTTCGTTTCACTAAATTGCGTTGCTATGACGACCAAACATAAGTTAATCATAAAAAAGGACCCGATCTGTAATATAAAATTAGAAATGTTTTGTAATATATACAAAAATAATCTACAGAATAACGCAATACGAGTATACAGGCTTATTTTTTAAGAGTAGCCAAATTTTAAAATTACGTTATAATATATAAATTTTGACTGTTATTGCAGTTTTTGAAAATATGAGTAAATAGGGCTTCTACTTTTATTTGATATTATCGCAAATTGAATACCGTTTACGGGCAACAATGAGTTTGCCTACGGATCGAGCTTTACGAAAGTGTGCGTACAGATGCAAAGCAGGTAAAATTATGAATTACGACGTATTTTGAATTTAAAAGATAAAAAATACAGAATGTTTGGTTTTTTTTAAATAAATTTTTCTTCACCATTTGCCTATATTATTTATTCTGAAGCTTATCTGCAAATTTTTCCGATTATTGCAAAATAAACCTGTATAAAAATTTAAATACGTATTTTAGTGCATATCAAATAACTTTACCACAATCAAAAGCACGAAGTAAATCCAATCCCAGAAACTATGAGCATCTTGTACATAATACATTATATCTGTCCATCCTTCCAGCGATATAACCTGGAAATAACATGGCATTAAATATTTTGGAATTATTTTAAAATTATTATTATTGTGAATGAGGTAATGACTTCAAATTACCAGAAAAATGGCCACCCAAGCCAAGCCAATATTATCAAAGGAAATCGTGCCTTGAAATGGATTAGATCCCCTTTCGGTGCAATTCGTATAGTATTGATTCCAGTTCACACACGATGTGTTTGTAGGTTTATTGTAAGAAAATGGTTTCGCCGTCTCATTGCACACAAGAGGTCCATAGCGATAGGGAGGAAAGTTACCACACTGATGCATCCCACTGTCTTCAGGTGTCGTGCAAATGTAATCCAGTTCTTTGGAGAACTCGTAGTGAAACGAAATGCTGCATACAAATTACATATCTAAGATCAAAATTGAAGAAAAAACCCACAAATTACGCTACGGTAAACGGAAGTTTACTTTGAACAATCTTATTATATATATTTTTATATTTGTAATTTGAGTGTGCTTGAAAACATTGTTTTAGTTTCAATTGATATTTTGATTACAATTGTGATCCGTATTGCACTTATTAATACTTGAATGTATTTTTTGTTGACGTTTAGTTGACTATGGAAGCTAGTATTATTTGAAAGCAAATAAAAGATTTTATTCTTACATATATTTAGTTCACGCACTTTGTCAAAATATGAAATTTTAATGATATGAATTGTGTTACAAAACTAATAAAGCTACGGTAAAATTTAGTGGTGAAAGCTATATATTGTTGTAATATATTGTAGACCAAGTGATTAATGAGGGCAGGTACAAGTCAAATCGGGGTCATGTAATTGGTAAATATATAAATTCTGTTTGTAATCTGATTGTCTGCTAATTAAGATTAATACGTGCGTTGCAGTTTGATGATTTAGGTATTTGACTGGACGCAGATACAATAAACTAAGTTTACCCGAGCTTACTTAGAATTATCCAAGTTTTTGGATTAAGTTCAAACATATACGAAGTAATATCAGCGACACACAAATTATTGTAAGTGAGCCCCAATAGTCGGATAAATTATATAAAATTATTCATCTTACAACCATATCATAATTACATACATTATTTAATAGTACTGTTTTTTGTTACATGAAAACAATAATTTATCTTGCTTCTTAGCATGTTGCGTTTTAAAATCATAGAACTGACTATGCTTAAAACTGAGTTTGATTTATATTTTTGACTTAATTGATATTAAAATAATATTGCCGCACATTAAATTAATTTAATAAAACACATCTTTTCTATAATTCTGTCTAATAGATAAAACCATTTTGCATAAAGCCCGGTTAGTTAAAAAAATTTTTGTAGTTAATATCACATTTCCCTTTCATATTAAGCGGGCATTTTTGAAAGTGTTCGGCCGTTATGAATTAATCACATGGCCTACAACAAATACAAGATGTATACCGAATTTCAACATTACGTAATAAATTAAAAATATGCAAGCGCAGAAGCCCATGCAATGATATATTAACATGCGCATTATCAAATCGAATGCAATTTTTTCAAATTAATAACAGATCAGACATTAGAAATAAAGTGAGGGAGTAAGCGAATACGATACATTGAAGCTGGTGGTTTTATTGTCGTTATCGTTAAACGATAGCACCGGAACGGGCGCCGGATCGCAAACGTTAGCCATTACTCGCAACATTTGGGGCATCCCGGCCGTAACGGGTCTTGTTCCCTTGATGATAGCTATAAGGGTTTTATTGTGAACTTTAGCTTCTATTTTCAAGTATTTATGAAATGTCTAATGCTCATTCACAAAAAAAAAACATGTGATACAATTGTTTTTTTTTTTTAGATTTGATAAAAATTAAACTGTTAGTGGTGTAAACAAATGATAACTATTAAACATAAATTAAGGAGTGAGTTCGTTGCAGTTTTAGTTTTTCGACATTGTGTAAATTTGTATATTTTATGTTCAATGGTGTGGAAGAAATCTACGCAAGGTTCTTGGTATTATTTACATGTTTCATTTTATTTATAACTTTGTTGAGGTACATATATAATATAGAGTTTTAAAAAAGTTTCGGTGCTTAAACGGAATTAAAAGAATATAATCAAATACAAAAATAGAGCTACCCATATGCTTTGAATATTTTAGAACTGGCAGTTCGATCAAGTCAATAAAAAGTAAAACCTGATTAATATTGCCGCTAAGCCTAACGTTACACTTGAAACTGCCAGTTCGTGAAAGAAAAGCAGATATGAAAGCACATCTGGACGGCAGATGTGTGAAGGTACACGAGACAACAGATCTTAATATTTTAACATAAACACTTAATTCTGATCTCAATTCCTTACGAGTTCACTCTGACGCGCACTCTGTACCATTCTGACAGGTCTCTGGAACATAAATTCACGATGTGATGACAGGGTGTTACGATCCCAAATCACTACGTAGTAACAAATACGTAGTTATTGTTGTAATTTCTAAAAATGTATTAAATGAGACCACATTTTTAGACATTACTTTTAAGTTCTTGAGTTGAAAAGTAATGGTCTATTCTACAAATATATTTTATTCTTACTATGTTTATATGACTAGCGTGTAATGTCATGAATGCTTATTTTAAAACTTTTAATGTAGCAGGGTTTTATCTTTGCGTTGTTTATGCATATTATTTGCTACATGTTAAATGTTTATTTGTATGTGTTTTTGTTTAATTCAAACATATGTAATAGGTAATTGACAGTATGCAATATTTAAGGGTGTTGTTAGTAAAGTATGTAAGCTGTTCATATTCCAACATGCGCGGTCATAATATGTTAAAAACAATGATATATAACATATGATATAATAGTATAAGTATAGCGATATACATAAAAAAGATGTGGAGCAGCCGTGTATGTGCTCTTTGAATGTACGACTATAAGCGTTAAATATTGCATGCAGTCAACATTAGCAATGGAACGTGCCGCTAAAACTAGCGTTTTTGAATTAATGATTCCATATGAAATAGTGAAAACAACTCTTAATGTATCAAAAAAATCTGGTACGTTTTGAAACGTTCAGCTTAATAAACATTCATTTTTTTAAGTATAATTTAAGACGTAAAGGCCTGTCGCTTATTAGCATATAGTTAAAACACATATTATACTCACTTTGGTCGTATAACGTTCGGGGGTAATACTAATTCGCAGCGTTGTCTTAGAATTCCTGCCCATAATTGAACTCCAACTATTCCGAAAATAAAGAAGACAAAGAAACAAAGTAGCAAGACATTACCAAGCATAGGCAATGTATCCAAAAGTAACATCACGAGTATTCGCATACCTGTAAAAATACATAAAATTTAGAAGTTGATTTTGTTCACTTTTACAAACATATTAAAGTATTAAAGATATTCTCCTTCGAACATGCAAATATTATTCTGATACTTTATCAAAATATTTGAATACATTATAACTTGTAAGCCCCTTTAAGAACGCGCCAATTAGCATGTCTAAATTTCAGCCGATTTGAAAGAGAAGGAGATTTTAATTCGACTGTATGTTTTTGTGCGTATGTTACAAGTTTTCTTTATAAGTGTGAACTGATTCATTTTTATCAGCGGTGGTTACATAGAAAAAAATTAGTAAGATGTTAGGCATTGAAATTTTAATGTAAGTACTGACTGTATGAAAGTCGAGGCGGCATTAATTTTTTCGTACACTATGTCCAAGATCCGACTCCAAAAGCTAATATGTGGAAATTATTTTGTGTTTACTTTTATTTGAAGGTGACTTCAACGTTTATTTAAGGAAGTATTTTTATTGTTATGTTCATTGAATTATTTCACATAAGAAATTGTGTTTTTTTTATAGAAGAGAGGGCAATCGAGCACACGATGTTAAGGGTTGACCGCCATTTATGAGCAACTGTAACACCAGGAGAATTTCAGGTGCGTTGCCGTGCTTTTAAAAATGAGTAAGCTCGTTTCTTGAAGGTCCCTAAGTCGTATTCCTAAGTATTTTATAACCAGACCCGAAAGAGAAAACCTGTAGTAAAAAGTGAGAGTCCTGAGGGTTCCGTATAAACTTTTTTATCTAATTTAATTTTTTATTTTACTTTTTTATTCAAGGTGTTGGAGTTTCGGAGATTTTTGCCTGTTTTCAAAAATAACCCTAGCAACATATTAACGTGTGTTATAAGAAATGATATGTGTCGTAAGTAAGCAAAACAAATCCGGAGATAGGTAGTAGCGTCTTCCTAATAACGACTAAAAATAAAAACTGTGGTTGCCAACCCGCTTGCCAAGCGTGGCAACTATGGCAGGTATCAGGTATGAGGCAATGTTTGTGGGAGGCCTATGTTCAGCAGTGGACTTTAATAGGCTGTATCTGTAACAACGATGTGTAGCTGATTTTTGTTTTTGTTGTTTTTATATTCCAACATTATGTAAAACATTTAGGACGGATGAGCTTTAAATATGTTGCATAATCAAATTTAAAATGCGTGTAATGAAATACTAGAAATATAAAGCAATTAATTGCAGTAGAGCTAATTAGTACAGATGTATTCCTAACCGCAAAGCGTATGACACAGTTTAATTTGTAGTGCTTGCATTTTCCAGTTATTTAAGAGTCCCTGTCGGGATTTAGGTGAAACTTTTGAGCGCAGCTGTCTTTTGGTACATACGCGCGATTTAATACCAGAACCGGCAAATTTTATGTGTTAATTTCCAAGAATGAAATAAATTTTTATCTACTTTTATTTTTATTTACTTTAAACTTTTAAGTTGTTGCAATAATTCCGATTTTTAGCCGACTTTAAAACAGGAAGAGGTTCTCAGTTACGCCGTGGTTTATGTTTTGTTGTATATATGTTACATGTTATCTTCGTCAATTGTAAACTAATTTAAATGATTTGATATATAGGTAATACTTTTCATAGGTGACAAAGGAGATGGGTAGCGGCGTCTTCTACATAAACAACTCAATATATTTAAAAAAACGGTTGTCAAACTGCCTGCCCAGCTTGGCAACTTTGGCAAACATCCTCAACATGAGACTATCTATGGGGAGGCAGATAACTACAAATTGAGTACATTGTAGTAGTAATTTTTACAAAGTTTTTAATGATATGTTACATAATGGATTTTCATTACGTTGTATATAGCGGAAATAAGGTGCTACTTTAGGGATGGTGAAAAAGCAATCGGACGCAGCTGTGCGGCAGCTATATTTTCAAATTTTTGATATATCATTACAATTAATATTATATCGAGCAATAGAATTGCTTTGTCAATCAAACCAATGGCTGGGTTTTTACAGTCAAGGTTGAAAGGAGTTTGTAGTCATGGAGCTGTTCCATTTAGGGCTCCATCACTACTTACCAGCAGGTGGGAGCACCTGCTTATAATTTAAAATAGGTCTCATTAAAATCAGACTATATTTTGTTCCATTCAGTGCTAGGACATAATAATTTCTTATTTAATTAAATGTTTTAATATTTTTTTCGTCTTTTAATTTTAATTACATAATAAATTTTTTTCAATTAAATATTTGTTGTCCTAAATTTAACATTATAATAAAGAACTTAACTAAAATAGTCTTTTTTTCCTAGAAAATAGTCAAGTTGAAATAGTCATAGTGATGGCGGTCACACATATGACGACCCCGTGGCGCAGTGGCTTAGCAATGAGTATTTGTATGGCCTACCAATAATTATTCCGGGTCTGGATGTTTGCCCTTGTGCAATTTATGTTTGTAAACTGCTGCAGCTGAACGATACAGGAGAAAATCCTAGAGTAGGGGTAACGTTTTTTTAAACAAAAAAAAACAATAAAAAAACCAAACCAATATATGTTTTTTATAGAAGAGGGGGCAAACGAGCATGCTTTTAAGTGTAAACCGCCGCCCGTGAACAACTACAATACCAGGGTAATTGCGGGTGCATTGCTGGTATTTTAAAAGCGACCCTTTTTTATAGAAACATTTGTATGAATAATATTGTCATATGATTGTTGTCTATATTTTGCTATTAAATAATTTCTATTGTAGGAGGACATGACACAATTATTTAAAAAAAAAACAATTAGTAACATCGGAACAGAAATTTTTACAACGTTTTTAACTTTTAATTAAGATTAGATTTCAATATTGGTTCAGTTAAAACTCTCGAATCAATTTTCTCATAATGTCGCCGAAAGCCAGGGGTGGCCGTGTGTTTGTCGGAGGCTGCGGCCGGGTTTACTTGTTGCTCGCCGATCGATCTTCACCCCACGCCCGCTCTGGATTCCCGCTCCGGGTTAATTTCTAAAAGTACTCCACAGATACGAGCCTTTTTAATGGCAAATTTACTTTATTATTGGTTCAACGACTTACGTTATAATGTTATAAAATATCGGATTAGCTTTGATACTTTAGCTTGAGATTTCTTTGTAAAAATGTAAATAAATAAATAAACAAAGATTAAGTTCTTTTAGGATATTACTTGTTGGTTTTATATAATTGTTTACCTTTTAAATAAGAATTTAATAACAGAATGATTTTATAATACTTACTCGGTATCCGGTTGATGGCTCTAAGAGGTCGTAATACTCGAATTGTCCTTATTGCCGAAAAATTGATATTTTCTACGTTTAGCGTATATTCTACAGCTCTGAAAAAAGAAAAACATATTAAATGTGAGACAGCAAGGCCACAAATACCACCCATTAAAATTCGATTTCGGTTTCTATCCACGATTTTGTTACATATTAATAATTTTTTGACCGTTTAACATGAATAATATTTCGTGCCGTTATATGTCTCTTTGTTTTTTATTGTCTGCGAATAATAAAAAGTTAAAGTAAAGTAAAGTTACAGCCTATATATGTCCCACTGCTGGGCACAGGCCTCCCCTCATTTCTGAGAGGGTTTTAGGATAAGGAAGCGTCTGCCGCGACGCCCCGATACGTGTTGACGAACTTCACATGTCTTCGAAATATTTTTTTTCTTATTCTTCAGACATGCATGTTTCCTCACGATGTTTCCTTCACCGCCGAGCACGTGGTAAATCAGCACTTAAAATTGCAATTAACAATTTCACTGGTGCTGGCGGGGATCGAACCTGAGTTACTTGCGTTCTGTTATATTTACAGCGAGCGTTAACAATCTGAGCTACCACTGCGAATAATAATAAAAAGATATTCTAAACGTAGGGTAGGGTATTGAAATTACCCTTCAAACACTTTTTCCTGTCTTGGCGTAGCGGAGAGAGAGGACAAGGAGGAACTCTGTCAGCAGTTACGAAAAGGTTGCTGCGGGAGTCTTGGCGTGCCCATTCCGGATGCATGTTGATGAACTGTAGGGAAGGAGAGTTGGTGTGCCGAGGCAAATGTGCCCTGACCGTTGTTGCACCAGTTCTGAGGCCGCAGATGGGGGATCACTCATCCGTGGAGGAGCTACAGACCAGATCCACTGCTAGCGCCGGTAAGGCCTTCTTATACGTGCTGTTTCTTGCCCCCTGGTAACGGATTCGAGGGGATCTGTTGCGTAGGTGTAAATAAAGGCCGAAATATCTTGAAAGAGGAGAAAGAAGAAGACAAATTGTCCTCTGTCGAGGAAGGGTCGCCGAGGAGCTTCCGATGCTTGTGCCGAGGCCGTGTATGTATGCGAAAGCATTTCTGTAGGCTTGCTGTATTGCGGCGAAGGTAGGGTTTTAGTCAGTGCGTAACCCAACCTTTTCGGTTAGAAAACTATACATATATGTTACAATAGTAGTAAATAAGCTTGCATCTCTTGTGTTCTAATCACAGATTAATGACACATAAATTACATACTAAAGTATAAATATGCAGGTGCCCAAAGGTCAAATTCCAAACAATTCGCTGCACATTTTTGGCCTAAATCGGTATGAAAACATCATTACTTATAGAAAGTTCGATCGTATGTGTGATAACCACTAATTTAACAGAAAAAGAAGTTCTGTCACTCGCCATAGAAAATATCAAAATGGAAAAGTCTATTTCTGTGCTAATCATCCGCAACGCTACATTTTTCTTAACCATGATTTCACTTTAATATTAAAAAATTAAAAAATTAAATCAACTTACCCTGCCATCACAATGAAAAAATCTAGTCGATTCCAAGAGTCAGCAAGGTAGGTACCGTGACCATAAACACCCATTGCAACCATTTTAATTGTCAATTCTATCGTAAAAAACGCGAATATAATATCGTCAAAGACCTAAAAAGGAAATGGATATTAAATGTTTTTGATGTGAATGTTTTTGAGTAAATATCGATTTGCGTGGCTTATTAATTTTTTTGCAAAATAACAAAGAAAAGAGATTTTAATTTTAAATTTCTTAATAAATTAGTTTAAGGAAGTCTGTTTCTGAAAAAATATCTAATTATCTTAACAAAGTTTTTGGTTATATTTCAGGATTGCATCAGTTAAGCTTTGTGCATAACTTCATAGAATTATAATGTCCTTCAACACAATTTTTTATAAGAGGCGAAAAGAAAGAACATATATAACATTAATTTTAGAAACAAAACAAAGAACTCAACAAAATTAAAAAAAATGGATTGCGGCAGCAAAAAGGTCGCCAACTCAGCATAATGGTACAGTAACAAAGTAACGTGGCGCTGACATTCTGTCGGAGCCACATAAGTCGACTCGCGAGCAATCGCTGGTCATAATCTTCCTTTCTCTAATCTTTTCGTATAAGAATTCAGATATACATACAATGGCACATGTTACAAAGTGAAAATGAAGACATAGAGACATAAAAAGTGCAGTCAACTTTACGATAAGGGGTTCTGGCAGCTTATGGATACTTCAACTATTAAGTTATATGTATTACGTACTAGAGAAGCTATTCCAAACAAAAAATGTGCACTACTCTGTATCCGCGCATGCGCGGGAGATAGTAGAGTTGCGCATGCGCTGTTGATATAAACGCGCGAAAAATGTCATAATAAATAATAGTTTATTTAGATTGTATTGTTAATCGAGTACATTTTTTTAATTTTAGTTTATTTTGCACATGTGCTAAATTAATATAAAATTGTTATCAGCGCCGCTCCGCACTGCATGAATATCGAAGCCACAATAACGGGTGTACGGATTCCAGTACGGTTCAGTTGAACATAGTGAGTGTTCAGAATGCGAAATCTAGTGCGTAGTACTTAAATATCGATGACTTCAACCTAATTCAAATATAGAAGACATCAAATGTGTTATAATTTCTTGAGGACATGATGCAAAGCCACAGACTGTAAATAGGCTGGCACTATTATCCTCCAAACTGGAACATAGACGTTAGTGTACTGGTATTGGGTGACTGAAACAGGTCAAGGGATGGTTGGTACCAATCCCACACAGAGTATTAGGCAGCAAATAAGACTTATTATCTAGTAAATACACATCTAGTGCAATTAGCACTCTCAGATGGTAATGTAATATATTTTTGCTTTAGCTTTTCTAATATATTTGCTCGAATAACAATATCAAGATCACAACTTGCTATTTGATTAACCTTAAATATTTAAATTAGCAACGTGTAGTGGCTATGGAAGAATATCAACTACTCCATATTTTTCCGCGGGTGTCGTAAGAGGCGACAGAGAGAAACTTTGACAGGGAATGGGCAGCCGCTTCTTCCTGTAAAAACTCAGAATTACAAATACGGCGGTTGCCAACCCATCTGTCAAGCGTGGCAATTATGGCAAAATACCCCCTGTGAGTCACACTATGCCTAATGTTCAGTACTGGACTTTTATAGGCTATAATAAATAGTAGGAGACATTTAGAGAATCTATAAATTAACTATTTTAATGTAGGTTACGTTACCTGTAATATTTTGCATCTGTTCGTGACACACTGATCGTCCACGCATGGCTGATACATTCCCAGCGTCACACAGTTCAACAGAATCACAAGCATCGATATTCGCTCGAACCATGTGTGATATAAGTTAAGGAAAGAAATTTATATGCAGCATATATGGACAAAGTATCGTACTAGTGATGCTACACAGCATTATTATTTACAATTAATTTACTGTTTTGAAACAACTAAAATGTTTTACATAATTAAAATATATTTGTTTTTATAATAGAGGGGGCAAACGAGCATACGGCTCACCTGATGGTAACTGACTACCGCCGCCTGTGAACAACTGCAACACCAGGGAAATTGCAGGTGCGTTGCCGGCCTTTTAGAAAGGAGTAAGCTCTTTTCTTGAAGGTCCCTGAATCGTATCGGTCGGTCGTATCGAGACTTCGATCAACAATACCAACTAGATAACGGGTCATGTACTGAATCATAGCTAAATACTGTCCGCATGAACATAAACTATGAAAAGACATAAATTAAATAACATTTAGTGTGAAATCAACCCTAAATTATAACAGATAAAGTCCTTTTTCCCGTTATTGCCTTGCGAGCTACACTCTCACGTGCAAGAGCTCACGTCTCATGTGCGCTCTTATTTACTGAGATGGATTTCTTGCGCCGACCCGACATCTAGTTGGTATTGGTGATCGAAGTATCGAGAGATCACACGCGGAAAAAAAAATCCTAGTGACACATACAGTGGTGGATCGCCAAACATCAATATGGTGTGGATAGATAGTATCGGGAGTATTGCCGCGATGTGCGTTCGTAAAGTTTTAACGTGAATCTTTACTTATATATATTTAACATTATTTAGGATCTATTTAACTTCAAAAAGTTAAATCAGTTTCAAAGTTTTATAGTCAAACAATCAAATTTTACTTTCATTTCATATGCAGAAATTAAACTACAAGTAGTAAAATTAGATGAGTTTGGTGAGCAGTGTTATAATGCTAGTTGAAACGTAGCCAACAAAGTTAAAATGAATAGCGCATGTTATTGTGAATATTAAATGTATTAAATGACTGTACAATACGTAGTTTTAATTATGCATCGAATTGCTTGAAGCTATATGATATATATATATATATATATATATATATTATATATATATATATATTGCTTTTGTAATTTTTAATATTGATGTGGTTTATTTTAAAAACTTAATTTGGCATTATCATTATCATCGTTACAGCTCATTAATAATTCTTCACTGAATATAGACTTTCCTTATAGATCTTCATAACCACGGTCTTTCCCGTTATATTTTATAGAATCAAAGTCATAAACGCGCACACATTTCCACCTGATAGTATGAGAATTGATGTGGCCCATAGGCATCTACATTTATCCTTGATCAAGAATCAAAATGCAGATGCGTTGTAACCCCTGAGGTCTGTAATGGAATGCCTCGTTTCCTGGAAAAATTGGTCTTCGGTTCTCTTTACTCACCATACAAAACAAAGCAGCATTGAGCTGTAATTTTACGCTGGTATTCTGTGAGAGCGTGGTCCTACCCCGGTCAAGTCGATCCATTCGTGATATAACCATAATATATAATATCAAGTTTATAATACATAATATCAAGTTTCTTTACTTAGCGGTTTTCCAAACACTGCGCTTGTCAATAGAACCACCATTCAAGAACTCCCCATGCAATAAGAAAAGTTCATGAAACGTGGCTAAGATGAAACAGTGGGTGCTAGTTCGCCTTCCAAATTAAAATTTGTTAATTTTTTTACTGAATTTAATAGGCGATGATTGTATTCCCATATTGTTTGATTTTGGTAAGATTTGTCTGTAAACGCGTTACTTCGCGCTTAGCCACTGCAGAGCCTGTTCCTCCGTCTCATGAAGCTGCTTTGTTTAGAAGTTCGACGGTTGTATTAGCTATATATTTGGCTACTACACACAATACTATTATATCTTAGAACTGTTATCTCAGAACTGTTGTTGTTTAGTCACTACT
The DNA here is from genome assembly GCA_036936625.1 of Parnassius smintheus behrii. Classification (NCBI taxonomy): domain Eukaryota; kingdom Metazoa; phylum Arthropoda; class Insecta; order Lepidoptera; family Papilionidae; genus Parnassius; species Parnassius smintheus. Next base: position 20,586,497 of record JAUPFT010000004.1, on the reverse strand, counting down.
TTAATGTATGGTAGTGAAAGCTGGGTGTGGCAGAAGAAGCACGAAAGTAGAATAAATGCTGTAGAAATGCGGTCTTTAAGGAGTATGCTAGGGTTGAATCTGAATGAAAGTGTGAGAAATTGCGTGATAAGAGATAAATGTGGTATGCAAGATGATGTTGTGACCAGGATTAAGAAAGGAATGCTTCGGTGGTTTGGTCACGTAGAAAGAATGAATGAGGAAAGAGTGACAAAGCAAATTTATATGGCAGATGTGAACGGCAGAGTCGGGAAGGGACGCCCTAGAAAAAAGTTTATCGACCAAATTGGCAATATTTTGAAAATGGGCCACGTTAAAAGTACCCTTAACCGACAAGCATGTGTGCGTAGATATATGGATGTAAAGGAGGCGAAAGAGGTATGTCAGGATCGTGCCAAATGGAAGTCCGTAGTCTCTGCCTACCCCTCTGGGTGACAGGCGTGAATGTTTATGTATGTATGTATGTATCTTAGAACTGGAAATAATGATATTGCGTGTTATGGCATTAGCTTTATTGGTGGCAGTGAATAGAAAATAGTGCACGCGATTATGCGAGGGATTAAGGTGCTTATTAAACTATTTTCTTCTTTTATTTTGGCATAATAAAATGTACAGAACGTATATAGGATAGGGTACAACGTTCGCCCGTCTGTTCCGTAACGTTTACGGCGAATCTCTAAACCTTTACAGATCGATAGCGATTAAACTTTTATGACCTCCTGGGCGAGCATAGAATAAGCTTATGCTTAGAGGTATTTTCCAAACCGGTGGTAAATTATGCATAAAAGTAACTTTCAATAAGTATTATTTTTAATCTATATTGAATAAAAACGTTGCTGTTTTATTATTTTCTACTATATTTTATTCTTATAGAGTTAATTCCTCGAGATTTACGTTTACGGTAGTGGTTATCATCCTGTATGGAAGATAATTATTATTGATTAATATAGGATACGTTAAAAAGAAAAATATGCAATGTGTATAACGTTACAGATGCTTTATTTATTATAATGATGTTAACGCAGTAAAAAGTAAGTTGTCTAGTATATAATAGTAATATAAGTCAACCAAACCGGTTGTCAGGTATGTCAACTATGGTAAAATCTCCCTTAAAAGAAAATGTTTGCGGGAGAGACTTCCTATATTTTACAGTCGACGTTTTTAGGCTGTTGATAGGTTAATGGTAAGCCAGTTGACATACTGGACTGTTTTTAGACTATAATTAATGAATGAATGAATGGTAATAATGAATTTGATATACGTAAGAAGTTAGATATTTAGCCCACTCCCGCTCTATGTATTATATGTTTGGCCATATTTCAGGGTAGCTACATATTTAATGGCCCTATATTAATTATAGATTATTTGAATAGTAGTTTTCTTCTATTAGCCCTTTAGTATTCGTTGTTCTACTTCTGTATAGTAAAATTTTTATGAAATTTTGTATTAACATAATGCTTTACATTCCAAGTTTTCTAAATAAACTTTGTCCCAGAAAACATTTTTGTATTTTAACGCCGAACAAATTCCGGTAACCCAGGTAATTACGTTTACAATGCTTATTCGTACCAAAAAAGGTATTCGTTCCACAAACCAAAGTTCTATAATTTATTATAAAAATTCTCCACCTAAGTTTAATTATGGGAATTTTTACAACTGTAATTAATGACGGTAATGTAAATTATAATTTAATAAGCCCTCGTTTTATTAGTAAATAACTAATAAAACGAGGGCTTATTAAATTATAATAATATGTTCTATCCAGATTGCTTACATATAGATAATGTCATTATTCTTCACCAGTCTTAGAGGATTTAATTGATAGAACCAGGTGTTACTTTGTAGAAATCCATTATACTGAAGTATTTCCGTTTATCTTCACGCTTTGCAGGCGAAACAGAACTCTATCGTAGTACCAGACGTATCGCACTTTGACGTTGCTTCCCATTGTGGATCTGGTGTGATTCATTTTACGTCTGACATAAAGAGAACGTTACCTATATCGCCATCTATCGGGAGCCATAAGATATTTACGGCATTTTCAATAGAGTTGCCTCAAACGACACCTACAGAGCAAAATAGAGTAATGGATTCACATTCTCTTAAAACTGAATTTACCCCATCACAAGAGCGCTATGAGATAAACCTAGCGTAACACGTACCTAGTCCAATAGATAAGAATGAAACTGATATTATAATTTTTATTGATCGTTCTCAAACAATATATACAAGTACAAATACAGAATAAGAAAAATAAAAATGGTATCCGCTGTATGTAGTTTATAAGCAGTACATACAGCGACAAAAGAACGCAAGCAATTGAGTTGAAATCCTGAAATTGATTACAGTAATTTCAAACGCCGATTTATCAAGTTCTCGCTGGCGGTTAATATAAAGTCATTTTTCTGAAGCAGCATATTTTTTTGCAGTAGGGGTCCAATAACATTAATGACAGTAAACTGTTCTTTTACCAAAAAGTCCTGCTGGGTTTCTTGCTGGTTCGTTCCAGGACGGAGGTATTTTCCAGACGGGTGGTAAATAAGAGTGACTTTTAATAAGAATTGCTTAGAATCTATAATAAATAAAAAATTATGTATGTTTCTTCGTATTTCGTACCCGAGCACGGAAGCACGGCGATGAACGATCAATTTTTAAAATATTAATGTAATGTGTATTATAAAAAAATGGTGGACTCGCCTTCTAGAATTCACATGTCAGTGTTATTACGCCCTACCTTGCTGTAAACTAATTGTTCACGATAAAAATCATATAAAATTAAAATTTAAAAAAATATCAATCCTCTTGATTATGGCTCATTAAATAAATAATTTGTTTGTTCGCACTAATAAAATTTATCAATCCTGATAATTTTAGCTCATTTTTTTTCTAATGTTCATGTTAATGATTTTTCAAAGATAAGGATGACGAAATAGTTCAAAAATATATAGTTTATTATTTATATTCATGTCTTTTCCCTTCATATTTTCTCGGTGATATTTTTAAAAATATGGTGATATATTAATTGCAAAGCATTTTTTTTTAGTAAAAACATAAAATAAAATTTAAAACAAATAGCAACCAAAGAGCATTTTTTTGATATTATATGTTTTGTTTAACTTATAAACACATCAACACAATCCAGAGATAATATTTTGGTCATTCATGTTTTGAAAAGAAATTATAAGCACGTTTTATCATATACTAGACCCTTATATCAAAATTTGCAGTGTTTTACACTCTATCAGGAAACTGAGTAAGAAATCTTGTTATTTTTATTAATATGACTATTATATTAAAACAAGTGGTTGTTACTAATCACTATGAAAACTTCTTGTCTGAAATAAATAATTTATTAAGATGACAGATATGTTTTACAGATATATTTTCAAAACGTCAAAAAAGTGGTCCTTCTCCCTTTTTTGGCAATGGATATCCATATCGAACAAAGAAAAATGTGCGGAAATGGCGAGTGCGCTCGAAGTTCCTGGGAGTCCTTGTAAAAGTGCGGAAGTTATTTATCCCAGACCAACGGAAAGATCAATAAAAATGTCGGCGACTAACGTTTTAATGCTTTTAGTTTTTTTACAGTAAAAATGTCAAAAACTGTTACACTACTGTTACTGTACAGTAAAAGAATCAACTCTTAACAAAAGTATAGTTAAGTGCGTAGTCGTGCAAAAAGCGAGGAGCGGCTATAGATTTAGAAAATGCGAACGTGTATAAAGTTTTTGGAAGAAATATGCTTATCCGCCAAGATTAATACTACCTCCAAGCTTTTACAACAATGCACTTTATACTCGGATCGCAAATTCGAGAATCAATATCAGCTACGATGGGCGATAGCGACATGTGTTATCTAGTTCTTCGTTTTGCCGATCTCTTCCGAAGTCGTAGCATTAAAGAAATTCTTTCAACTCTTACCCCTAGATAACAAGGTCAGCAAGTATTTTATTTTAGGTGTAGTTTGTGGACGACAATATTTCAGGAGATACTTCAGTTTTCTCTGACGATGACAGCGTGATAAGGGATTTCTTAGAAGACTATTGAAAAAATAGATATATAGCCAATTCTGATTTATCGACCTAATAATAAATCAATAAGGAGATATGTTTATTACAATGGGCGTAAAAGAGTCATATAAATCGAGTTAAATGTGCAAATGTTTACAGGAATTCATTCCCTGAGACGAGTTCCTAACCGAATGCTGAAATTAAATAATAACTGGCTGCTCAAACGACACCGACATTGAGTCAGCGCGGCTCCGTTCAACCATAAAACTGTCGTAAAATTTGTGGAATAATATAACCTATACTAATACACATCCTTTGATTTTCATCAAAGAACATCTTTTATACTCATTATATTATTTATGCATATTTGGAATAGCATAGAATATCATAATTTTTATTCAACATAGATTATAAGTGTTTCTTATTGATAGTCATTTTTAACTTTTACTCTTGGTTCAGAAATAACCTCTGTCCTGGAAAGTATCAGAAAGAAACCCAGTGGGACTTTTTTTTTCGAAGTAAAACTAATATTTGTAATTTTTATTTTTATTTCCAATTAAGGCGATACCCCGACCAAAACCTAGCGATAGTGCGTTTTTCAGAAACTATCATCTCATTAGTTATGAGAAATAAACTACATCTAAAAGCACATTGTTAATGTTCGATATCCTATCATCAAATTCCATGTTCTAATTTGTTTTTATGTGTTATAAATAAATATAAAATCTGCTTTTAAAAATGACTAAAATGATTGATTACATGTATCTGTTGCTAATGGAAAGGTATTTGAGGATTACACTAATGGATAGATAATTTAAAAATCTATATAATGTGTTTAATTTCTTAAGTTCGCTTTTCTTTTTTAATTTTATTGCAGCGAGAGCGCGTGCATTTTAAAGGACCGAACGCACATGGTTGTTCGCTAGGAGTAGCGCCTTAAATACAGGTTGTCAAACTGGTTGCCATACTTATATACGAAATAGCTTGAAAACGACCACCTCATTCCAAGGGGTTATTATCAACTATGTATTCGTTTATATGATAATTAACCTTTTTATACAAAGATGGAAATATTTGAACTTAGTCATATAGAGATCTTGTATATTTTCTGGGTCTTTGTTTTACTATTGTATGCATTACTCCATGAATGAATAAGTGACACCGTGGAGTTCAGAAAACGCTTGTGCTATGGTTCACTATTTGTGTGCATGAGTGTGCGTGTGAATGACATGGATAATGGATATGTGTACGCCCATAAGTTTACGTTTGTCTGTGTATGTGCGTGTGTGTACGTGTGTAATGTGCACATTAGCACACAACAAATAAACACATTGTTGTGTGCTAACGGATACAAATTAATGCCTAATACTGTAAAATAATATTTTTATTTCGTCACAAAATAGTGTTGTTTTTAACATCAGTGGATAAAAACTTGAACGTGAAGGTATGCTGGAGAGTTTCTCATCAGTAAATATCTCATTTAGGGATTTGAAACTTTTTTCTGTCATATCTAGTTTTAATTCATAAACTAGCCTTAAGATAATTATGCTGCCTTACTTGTATGATCAAAAATCTTTGCAAATTTAACTGCATAGCGAAAAGCCTTAAAAGTACTTTTTTTTGAGGGGTGTACCAAATACGGATTTCAATGTTTAAATCTTTATAAACGTTGTGTGCAAATAAACCTCATAATTTTCTGGCTGTGCTTAAACTGATTTTTAAGGTTTTACAATAAAATGTTAGCAGAAAATATACATAATATTGTTGCGCGCCTAAGTTGACGTCATGTACCTGGCACTAGCGCCATCTAGTGTCGGGTACGAGAGCGAGGGGAGCTTTCCAGAAAATGGCATCACTAATCTTTCAACCGACAGCGCCATCTAGTATCGAAACGAAGAACTAAGCTTCGTTGTATGTACGTTAATAATTCTTCAAACTGACGTCTACTAGCTGGCGACGTAGACGTTCTACCATTTCCGACGACCCTATGTTGTATAGCAACGCTTAAATTAGCAATAAAAAATATTGAGGGACACTTATCGGGATTAAAAATATTCTATCTCTTAAGCAGCAAGCAATAAACATTTACAAAATATTGTTAATATCGGTTGAACGGTTTCAGAGATTAGCATGAACAAACATTGCTACACGGGATTTTTATACATTAAGATATACATTTCATGTACAAAAAACTTTTTAAATACCTTGGTATAAACATTAAACACATGTCGACTTAAATAATGTTAGTAACCGTGGCACTACAGTCTCCGCGGAAATTAAAATTTGCTGTCAAACTCGATAACTTACCTTTTGATTCAAATATTACTCTTGGACTTTTTTTTGATACAGATTCCAGTTTAAACCGGGGAATAGTTAAAAACTATTTTTGTAATAAGGCCGAATATGCCATTGAAAATCAAGTCTTAATTGTTACTAATAAATATTCGTCTGTTATTTTTGAGCACTCTGAATATAATTAAATAGAATATGTTTATATTCATTGTAGATTGTTACATAATATTTGTAAGTATTAACTACACCACTGCTTCGGAAAATACCTCTGTCTTGGGAAGAACTACCAAGTTAAACCCAACGGGATAAATTTGAACTATATATATATATATATATATATATATATATATATATATATATATATATATATATATATATATATATATATATAGAAGGGATTTTAGAGATCTAAAATTTCAACTTGTCATTACAGTACCATACTACAATGAAAATGTTTCAGTCGAGAAACAGCCACCTTATGTTATTTAAATTGACAGGGAATTATCGTCCCACGTGGATCATAGAACTGGAAAATTCCGCTGTGGTATCACGTAAATAAACCACGTATATAATTCCCAAACGGATATCCGTGAACAGAAAACCATTCATAAAACTGTATCTGATATTTAACGTTTCAACATTTAAATTCGTGGTCGACGTATAGTGCCTTTTATTTGAAATATTTTAAATATTTAGTGTCATCAGTTCCTACTTTACACGTTTTACATTGGTTTGCGTGTAATAATGATACCATTACGAGTATAATGATATTATTCTCCTGAACGTCGCCAGTTACTACCTGTCTATGGTATAGTGCAACAAGTGTATAGGCGAAGACAAAGACGTATTGTCTTTGACTTTACATTTGTCTTATTATTGTTTCTGTGATAGAATCACAGTCAGATGGAGTGTTAGAGCGCTTGTACACTCTATGAAATTTCACCGTGTCTGTGGCAGATAAGATCAATTTATCACGACACGAATTTTGTCGGATCTACCCACAAACATTTGTCGTGTCTGCTATAGACAAAATAAATAGAGACGTGTATACGATGAGATTGTTTTCGGTCAGTGGTGCGTAGTGTATGATGCACTAGTTAAGTTTGTTTGTAATGAATAGAATCACGTTAATTACGAAGCAAAAAATTATTATTGCATATTATATTATATATACATATATAAGAAAATGAAAAAAGTACATAAATAAGTCCACGCATGTGTACTCAAAATATCTAAATCATCTCACCTACTCCTTCCCTCCCTTCACCGCAACAACACAGAGCTTGTCTTGTCAAGCGCAGACAAGATTTTTTTCTTCGCCAGAAACGACACGAATTCTTGCATAGACCCGGCGACTTTTCTTAGCGTGTACAAGCGCCTATTAGAGATTAGAGACCCAAACGATCATAATATGATGATAGTTGTGGACTGGATAACTATGACTAGGGTGTATTGGGTTAGATTAGAAGCTAAAAATTAATTATTATTTTTCAAAATACTTTTCATTACTATACAATACCTATGTCATAGCACTGTATGTGGCGATAAAAGAGAGAAAGGACCTTTATATATTTAATACACACATCTAAAACAAAACTTTGCTCAGACTTTATTTACGAAAAGCTTCGCTGAGTTTATGCTTTGCATAATCTTTGATTTTGAAGTTGTATCTGGCTAAGATTAGGCAAAGCTTTTAAAATTCAAAAAAATATTTAAATTGAAATCGAAAACAATCCAAATTTGAAAATCATTAATAAGGTATTATTACATGAAGTAGAAAATGGTCGCGTTCAAAGAGAGATAAAAGTACATTTAACTAATCTTAGTTTAAAATATGAGAAAAAACCGAACGTCTGGTCAGCTGGTCAAGTGCTGTTAAATAACTGTTTCAAACGTAAAGCTTTCGGTTTAATTATATTATAGCTTTTATTTGTATTTTTTTATTATGAAGGAATTCAAGTTTCAGGAGAAAAAATTGGTCAGTTTTTACCATCAGTTAAGTGTAATGTCGCTCTGCAATATGCAGGAAAGAACAAGCTTGATTGTGAATGTGGTCTCTCTTACATGGGACAAACTTAAAGATCAATTAACCCCCATGCTAAAGAACATATAGCTGATGTGAAGAATCGACGACTTGGGAAGTCTTCGGGAAGTGCATTCTGTGAACACGTACAGGATCGCCCCCGTCACTACATCAGATTTGATAGACCATAAATCCTCGCGAAGGAACACCGCTTCCTTCCAAGGATAATTCGCCTTTGAAATAAAAAAAAAAACATCTTAATTTCAATAGAGAAGATGGCTGAAGATGGCTATCATCTGCTTGGGAAACTATAATTAAAAAAATTAAATCCCAACCCAAGCATACAACTGCAAGACTTGAAGATACTATAAGTGCATACTGTGTAGATCGGAACAAAAATTAATCATTTTAATCTGTGGGTAACCGCGGTTAACTATGACATCGGGGCGTCGAACACTACAGTCTCCCTCGTTACCATGGGTACTGTAAAGTGCTCAAAACGTCGGGAATATAAAAAAGTAAATATAGGAAATAAAATCCGTAAATACGGTCGTAGGTCCTTTCATCGGAAGCTTGTTTTTTCTTTGGGATAGTCTTTTTGATTGAAGCTATATCTCCTTTATTCAGGGAAGGTTGAGGTGGTGATAAATTCATTGATAACATATCAAGTGTTACCTGATCAACAACTTCAGCATTAGATTTCAGACTATGAATTATTATAGCTGAGTCCGTGATTGCAATAATTAGATATAAAATATTCGCAATTATTATTATTATAATACGTTGTTCAAAAAGATATAGCTTTGCATTACAAAGGCAGAGTAATTAAGTCAGTTACGTTTCATTATCAAATTAAGCTAATACGTGATGAAATACGCGTAAGTTCAGCTGAGTAGATTATAAGAACGTTAGGACGAAGAGTAGAAACACAAAGAAGAAGAATAACAAACGAGTATTCAATAAAAGATAATTTTAAAATTATTTTTTGAGCATAAATTCAAAAAATAGGAATTCCAAAACGTGTATTTGTAAAATTTTATTATCAAATAATTTACACCTTAAATCTTAATCTTTTTCACATAAAGTTCTTGAAGTTGAGTTATAATGAGGGTAGTAGCGGAAATTAAAAAAAAGCTTCTATAATATTGGATCTTCATTGTTTATAATGACAAAAAAAAAACTAAATTTGCTCTCGTATCACATTGAAGGTTACCTAAAATATATTACCTTCACTTTTTGTTCAACCTTCCTATTTACTTTAATGATCCGTAAAACTCATTCCTGCGCCCACGTACAACCCTTATAGCACTTTGTAAGTTAGATACAAGAAAATAACCGACACAGTAAAGTTATTTTGGTCACTTCAAAAAAAAACTGTGTTTTTTGGTCCCTTACCCTTTCAGCCTATCATAAGTCCACTACTAAACATAGGCTTTCATAACTTCCATAAAATGGGATAGCAGTATTCACTGGCTTTAATTAGTTAAAAAAGAACGGCAAGAACAACATCTAATATGTCAGAATAATTACGACACAAATGGTGTTTTTAAGGTGAAGTGTGCGCCGAAAGCAAATTTTGCACGTTTTATATGGACTGTTTGGTCGGCCCGTGCGCTATTTAACAGCACAATATTTATTTGATATTTCTTTTTAAAATTATATATACTCTTTTATTAAAAAACTAACCCATAATTAACTCACGTATTTACTGGTGAACACATAGCCTGAATTTAATTGAAATTGATTTCATTACATTCGAATGAAACAGCTTTTTCATTTAGTAGACGTACCTAAAATTGTAGATTTACAAACGAAAATTGTAGATTTTGAGGAAACTTTGCTATCTTTTTCTATTGAACCAAAATGTGTCAATCGTGTTTTGGCCAACATAATTCATTAAGAAAAATCTTTAACTTTCATAATCAATTTTAAAAAATGTGGATTCTTACTCTTTAATGACAAAAAATTGCTTTTATTCGCACCTATAAAGCGTGAAAAATCTACTATTGTCATCCACATCACCTGAATTTGTCTGTTGAAATGATGCTCGCGGTAATCATCCCAAGTTAATACTGGCCTAAGACTATTTTATAATATAACGAAGTATTTTATTTATTACTAGCTTACCAAACCGACGTTGTACTGCCTTTTTTGACAACCCTTTGACCTATAAAACCCCTTAAATTTAATATAAAAACTATCGAGGTTCACTTATCGAGAAAAATACTATCCTATCTCTCAAGTTGGACCAAATTGCACACAGTGTGGAAAATTTCATTGAAATCAGTTCAGTATTTATATTTATACATAAATATTTTAACCTAAAATTCACCATATAGCTTAAAACTGAAGTTTTGTGCCCTTAAAAATAATATTAACAAGTTTTTCCTATAAACACTTAAATGAGTTTTCTATTACAGTGTCACTGTGATATTAATTTATATAATATCAGCCTCTCCCCTTTATGGAAAGTTCACATATTGAAATTGTTTTCATCAGCGGTTCGATATGCATTCACGAAGCACTTTCTACTTTAAAACTTTCTTAATGAAAGAAACCGGCTTGTTCGGGAGCCCGGAAGCGATCAAGTCTACTTTTCAGAACCGACGAGGGGGGGGGGTCCATCTTCTGTGGGGCCGTTTCCGGAAAAAATATTGAATTATAAAGAGTTCCTCTTTCTGAAGACGTTCACTTGTTGGCTCCTTAAGTTTTGTTGCCCCATCCCAAATTGTCCTACCTTCAGCAGACCATCCTCTTCAAATTGTTGAACCTAGATATCATATCTGTTATAGGTTGGCACATGTTTGATGTTTGCCACGCTTGGCAGGCGGGTTGGCAATGGCTTTTCTATTATTGAGTTATATCTAAGTAGTTATTAATGACTTTTTCATTTTTTTTTACTTTTTTTACTTTTTTTTTTTAGACATTCTTCGCATCGCTTCTTAAGACACCAACGGGACGACATGGTGTAGTGGACATTTTTACGCCGCTACTACATATAAACCAATTTTTTTTTATAGAATGAGGGTGACAAACAAGCACACAGTCCACCTGATGGTAAGTGGATGCTGTAGCCCATAGACATCTACATTTATCCTCGGTTAAGAATCAAAACGCAGATGCGTTGTCACCCCTGAGGACTAAGATGGAATGCTTCGTTTCCAGTAAAAAAGGGTCTCTGGATCTCTGACGTCAGCATACGAAATACAACAGCATTAAGCTACCATTTCACGCTGGTATTCTGTGAGAGCGTGGTCCTTCCCCGGTCTAGCCGATCCATTCCTACCACGTATAAAACTACTAGATGGATTAATGATCTGGCAAAACAAGCAAGATGTCGATGGATGTAGGTGGCTAAGGATAGTTATTCCTTGAATCAAATTAATTCAGTAGTGAATAGCTACAAAAATAATGATGATTTCATTAATGAAATAAGGATGACAAACGAGCACACAGTCCAACTGACAGTAAGAGGATGCTGTGGCTCTTAGACATCTATATTTATACACAATTGAAAATCAAAATGTAGATGCATTTCCATCTCTGAGGACTAAGATGAAATGCCTCGTTTTCAGTAAAATATGTCTCCAGTACTACTCACTATACGAAACCCGTACCAGTGTAAAATGGCATTAAACTGCTATTTTATGCTGGTATTCTATGAGGGCGTGGTCCCCCGTCAAGCCGACATATAACTGCAGCGTCTACCACGAAAACATTGATATATGATAATCAAATTTGGTAGCAGGCGATAATATCTTTGAACAATAATAATAATGCTCTAGGTTAGTATTACAAAAGACTTTAATATCTCCCTTGAAATACACGAGAGGTATGCAAATGGAATAGCTCTGTTTTTACAAGCGAATGCAGGCTCGTTTGAATTATTAAAACGGACAGAGGTACATGTGCAACACATCGTAGAGAGAGAAACGTGGAGTATGAAAATATGTACTATCACTATCATTAAGGAGATTGTTGGATGACGATTTTCAAAATACAACAATTTTATAATTGTTTGACCTTTCCACTTTAAATTTATTAAAAGTATGTCAGGCTCTTCTTATTTGAAAGGGGATCCTTTGAGAAAAAAACGCGCACGATAACGACTCCGATTCCGAATCATCGAGTCTCCCACTTTAATATTTCACTCTTCACAAAAGGCTGACGTTTTTAAAATGAAATCTGTTCAGTTGAAACTGAAATTGAGCACCTCAAAGCTTTTTGCAGTTTTATTTCATAAGAAGTCACTATCAATGTGTTTTTGTATGAGCGGCTGGATCTATTCATAAATCTTTATTTGATATACTATAATATAATCTACTTCCAAAGAAGAAGTGGCTCTACCATGTAGAAAAAGAGTCTCTTTTTCTACCTGGTTGAGCCACGCTGAAGCTATGTATTATGGTTGTAACACGAATCTCTCGGCTCGACCGGGGACCACATTCTCACAGAATACCAATGTAAAATAGCAGCTAAATGCTGCTGTGTTTAGTATACTGAATGTAGAGATCGAGAAATTATTTTTACTGGAAACGAGGTAATCCATTTTAGTCCTTAGGGTTCGTTGTCATTTGCTTTTTGGTTTTTAATTGAGGATAAAAATGTCTACTCACAATCAGATGGGCTGTGTGCTCGTTTGTCAAACTTATTTTATAAAAAGGTCATAAAAGCTTTTGGTTCATGTTACTTAAATGGTTACGTTAGAAGTTCATCATCATCATCATTACAGCCCTTCACAAGTCCACTGCCGAACATAGGCCACCCCATGTAATGCCACAAAACCATGGTCCTGAGCCACATGCATCCATCGACTTCCTGCATGTCTTACCAGGTCGTCACTCCATCTAGTGGGGGTCACTCTACACTACGCCTACCGGTACGAGGCTGCCACTCGAGAACCTTTTTTCCCCCATCGGTTATCGGTTTTTCGAGCAATATCGCCGGCCCATTGCCACTTCAGCGTACTAATACGTTGGGCTATGTCAGTCACTCTGGTTCTACTGCGGATATCCTAATTTCTGATTTTTTCACGCAGAAAAACCCCGAGCATAGCCCTCTCCATAACTTGCTGAGCGACCTTGAGCGTACGGCCAGCAGTGAAAAACCACGTCTCAGATCTATAAGCCATCACTGGCAACACGCACTGGTTGTATAATCTATTTTTCAGAGTTTGAGGTACACATGACGAGAAGAAGTGTGGTGATTTCTCGAACGCTGCTCAGCCGAGTTGAATACGTCGATTCTCCTCTCGGTTGAAGTTGGACTTACCTAGTCGGACTATTTGTCCCAGGTAAACGTACTCGTCAACAACTTCGAGCACAATGCTGCCAACAACGAACGGCATAGGTGTAACATGGACATTAAACATGATCTTTGTTTTGTCCATGTTCAACTTAGCATAGTGCTTATTTCATTCAACGATTCTGCTATAAGGACAATATCGTCGGCAAATCGAAGTGAATGATGTTCTCGCCATTGATGTTAATACCGTATCTTTTCCAGTCCAGTAGCTTGAAAGCATCTTCCAATGCAGCGGTGAAGAATTTCGGGGATATAACGTCACCCATTCTTACATCTCTCTGCAGTTGGATAGGTCTCGAACTTAGGTTCTGTGCTCAAATAGCCATCGTAGCTCTACTGTACAAACACTTCAGCACTTCGATGTACCGACAGTCAACTTGGCACCGCTGAAGGGACTGTAGCACCGCCCAAATTTCGACGGAATCAAAGGCTTTCTCATAGTCCACATATGCCAGGCAAAGTGGCAGAGTGTACTCTTCGGTCTTCTGTACAATATACCGCAGGGTATGTATGTTGTCTATGGTACTGAATCGAAAAGCTCCACCGGGGATTCTTAGCACCCCCTGCCCCGCCATTACCATGGTCGCCACTGTAGCCGGGGATAGCAGGTCCGCCGGGGACTGGGGGGTTTTTTCGTAACTATCATGGAGGGTATATTGCCATAGTTGCCACGCTTGGCGAGTGGTTTGGCAACCGCACTTTTTTTTGTACAGTTGCTGTTATCAGGACGATGCTGCTGCTTATCTCCTGCCTGTTTCCCTCTGTCGCCTTTTACGACACCCACGTTAAGATATGGGATAGTGGATATTCTTAACCACCACTACAAGGCACGTTAGGAATTAGGTAAATAGTTTTATAAGATCATGTGAGCCGCGTTTACTATACAGCCCATCGTCTATAATGTATATAATAATTAGCAAATTATTTATTTATATTGGGTGATATTTTTACCGTCTGAAAAAAATACGGTGTAAGAGGTGAATGGAAAAGAAGCCTATGGCACAGATATTTAAATTATTATTTTATGGAAGTTATTGTAATGGGTCCGATTTAGCAAATTGGAAATTTTAACATATCTCCACGTCTCTAGATCTTTGAAGTAGAATAGTATGGTTTTTAAGAGGATGTCCGTGTGTGCACATTTGTACATGTACGTATGTATGTATGTATGTATGTATGTATGTATGTTCGGATTCAATTTTCGCCTCTTGTATCTCGTGCACAAAGAGTGATATAGACATGGGACCAGTTTCATTTAACGCATATTTATGTAACTTAGACCTCATTAAATTTTGGGCAAAATCGGTCAAGTCGTTTTTTGTGCCGAATGAAAAATTGTACAAAATATTAAAACGTATGATATTTTCTTTCAACTGGGAAGTTAGTCGTGTGCACCTTTCGGATCGCACCTAGATCGCTTTTATTTATATTTTTTATTTTACAATAACATATTATGAAAGTGTATCAATAAATACTACTTATTTTAAATAAGCTTTCGGTAATAAAAGAATAACATATAAATTTTTGAACTAAATGAATAAATCAAATAAAAACAATCGAAATTAAAATAATACGTACCCAATTAGTACTATTTATTGATAGATCAATTTCATAATATGTTAATAAAAAAAGAAATGTACATAAATTCCGTTCACTTGTTACACGCTATTTTTCCAGACGGTAAAAACAATCATTCAGTATAATAATATACAAGTGACTTATATTGCATCTCCTTTGCAGGTAACCGTGGATTACAATATTTAAAAAAAAAAGTTAACTGTGAACGACTACCTTCACACGGCGATCAAACCACAGAGAAACGTTTTATGTAATTTTAAATTAAATATACATTAACAAAGGTTCAGGGATATATGTTTTGACCGTTTATTATCTAATGGACAAAGTAAACATTGAAAAGAGTTTTCAGATATCCAAAGATAGCTCTTTATAATGCGGTAGGCTTTAAATTACAATGCGGAATTCATAATTAGGGAACACACTTTGCTTTGACTGCTGTAATATTGGATGACCCTCACGATTTCAAGTATCTATGTCACGTATCATTAAAATCTGTACGAAACAGAAATCAAAAGTATTTTGTGGGTGCTTTTGGAAAATAAATTAATATATTGGTATCTTAAACTCACGAAATTTGTTGACCATATTTTCATATTAGTTTTTAAGTTAGTACGAACCCTCAGTTATGTAGTTTTTGAACTTTCCAACACCGGCCACAAGTTTTTTCCAGACAGGAATGCCAACAGACATTTAGTCCACGAGATTCATTATCATTATCATTCCTTTCCTTCACAAATCCACTGCTTAACATAGGCCTACTCCAAGGAATCCACGAAGCACGGTCCTGAGCCACCAGCATCCACCAACGTCCTGCATGTTTTACCAGGCCTTCATTCCATTTAGTGGAGGGCCACCCTAGATTTCACCTACCGATACGAGGCTGCGACTCTAGAACCTTTCTTTCCCATCGGTTGTCGGTTCTTCAAGCAATACGGACGGCCCATTGCCGGCCGTATTGCTTGAAGATGAAGATACCGTCAGCAAATCGAAGGTACTCGCCATTGATGTTGATACCGTGTCCCTTCCCGTCCAGTTGTTTGAAAACGTATACCGGGTTATAACCTATGGATATTCGTACTCTGGTTCTGTATTCGGATAGTTATCGTAGCCCTAATGTACAAACACTTGAGCACTTTAATAAATCGACAGTCAACTTTGCACCGTCCAGATTTAGACGGAATCAAATGCTTTCTCGTTGTCCACATACGTAAAGCAAAGTGGTAGACTGTATTCTTTGGTCTTATGTACAATTTGCCGATGCTATGATTCTAAAGCCTTTTGGAAAACGGTCTTGACGGGAGGTTGGAAGTCGTTAAATCTGCATGCGTGACGATTCATAATGACTCTCGCAAACAGCAAGTAGACCCGGCTTAGAAGTGACATCGGTCTGTAGTTCTTCAAGAGACCACCGCACTTCTGCTCCACGCCTCCGGAGTAACCTCACCATGGAAGACGGAATCAAAGAGCTTCTGAAGGACTTCATGGACCGTTTTTCCACCCGCTTTCAGAAGATCCGCTGTAATTCGTTCTTCGCCCAGGGCGCAATTGCGTTTAGCTCCAAAATTGATGTTTGTGGATAGCTGTCTATAAAACCTCTCAATCTTGCTCAAAATCTCAGCTATTCCCAGAAACGATACTGTCACATTCATTCTTCAGCTTCAGCATTTGGTTCTTTCAGGCAGACAGATCTTTGGCAAAGACTTTGACGTGGTTTTGCTCGATTATATGGCACGTTATGTGTAAGTTTGGGTTGCTTGCTGGTTCATTAAAGGTTCGGAAAAGAATCTCTGTTATTTTCCAAACCAGTAGTCAATAGATAAAATGACTTACAGTCAGAGTTATTTATAATCTATATCGAATAAAAATAGTTCTATTTTATTCCAGTCTAAGAAAATAATTTTTTAATTACATACACCAAACAGAAATATATCAAAACATGAAATACATGAACATTGAGGCAAAAATTGCAATTGAATTCAAAAATACACACAAGATTTTATAATATCGTATTTTAAGCTTATTGTTAGCTACCGAAGTTGTGGTTTAAAGGCCCTGATCGATGGGCGGGCAATAAGCTTGTGGTAAATATTACGCCGGTTTTGTGGCAGCGGTGGATTGACGAGCCAAAAGAGTTTGTTACAGCCACATGCCAAATTTCATATAACGCTGATGAGCCGTGAGCTTATCTTGTTGGTTTACAAAACTGCGGTTTTGCGGTGCTCTATATAGGAGGTTTACCGGCGAACCAGCAAAACCGCTTTAGAGCTCCGGTATCGACAAGCGAGCTTTACTGAGGTCTAGGTGGCTTGTCGATAAGGATTGCCCGGCCTTTATAATTTTATAGTACGCGGGCAAACAGACAAAGGATTATTTATTTTTTATATAAGATAAGGCAAACGAGCATGCGGTTCACCTGATTACGACTGATGGAAATCCTGATTATTATAGGGTTCTAAAACTAAAATAACCAACACGTGTTATAGATGTAGTCTCCTTAATATCATAGAATTGATAAGAGTTTTCTAAGGATATTATATTCAGGATATAAAACATTTCATATAAATGTAATGTAGCAACCTCCTTGTATTTTTTTAAATTTAAACATTGCCTCCACACTATGATTTTCTCCTGTATCGTGAGGGCCAGTATACTTTCTAAAAGGTAGGCGACGCACCTATTACTCCCCTGGTTTTGCAGTTGTTCATGGACGGCGTTAGTCACATAACATCAGGTGAGCCGTACGTTCCTTTGCCTCCTCTTCTGTAAAAAAAAACACACACACACATACATTTCACAAGAACAAACTTACAGATCCGAACTTAAAGAGCGAATCGTTAAAAGTGAACGACGTGTACTTAATCCGCCTGACAAGCTTAATATGATAAATCCTTTACACTAAGATAAGCTTTTGCTTGTTGGTAATTTGTCAATGACTACTAATGACGGTGATAATAATAATTTAAGCATTATTTTCAAAAAAGTGGTTAAATAGTTATATACTTTTTTAACAATAGCATTTATTTTCATTTAATCATTTAATCGCTGTGATGCCAATTGGAATGTATATAAGGCTACCAGAAACAGATGCAATCAGATGGTTCGAGCTGCAAAACGCCGACATATCCATAAGAATATTATAAGCTCTTTGCCAGCCGGCACTTGGAAGTTTCTTAATTCCCTTGGGTTAGGTAGACTAAAGAATTGCCCTGATATGGTGTCAATATCTCTCAATGATCTTAATAAGCACTTCTCCTCGGCAACTAACGTCGATAATTCCATTAAACATAGAACTATTTCTCTTATCTCATCACTTCCCAAAATCGACGCAAACTGCTTTGATTTTTCTCCAATAACTGATGAAGATGTTCGTAAAATTATTTTTTCCATTAAATCTAAAGCAACTATGATGATGTGAGTAGAAATATGATTATCCCCATACTTGAAAACATTCTCCCAATCATTACCCACATCATCAATTTTTCTTTCTCTACTGGGGTTTTTCCATCTTTTTGGCGTAAAGCATTTGTCCTTCCACTTGCCAAGTTAAATAATCCCAGTTCTGTTAACCATTTTCGACCAATTTCTATACTTCCCTTTCTTTCAAAGACTTTAGAATCAGCTGCATACAAACAGTTATCCAGCTACATTTATAAAAATAATCATCTTAGTCCCTTGCAATCGGGTTTTCGTCCTCGGCATAGTACAACCACTGCTCTCCTTAAAGTTCTTGATGACGTACGAGAGAGTATGGAGGAATCAAAATTAACGGTACTCTTATTAATTGACTTCTCCAATGCTTTCTGTACAGTTGATCATGACTTTCTTCTTGCTATCTGTAAATACATGGGTTTCTCTTCGTCAGTTTTGGATTGGTTATCAACTTATCTTCGTGGTCGCCAGCAAAGAGTTAAAATCAACCAACAGTCTTTCTCTGATTGGTCTGATCTTACTACTGGCGTTCCACAAGGTGGAATTCTTTCTCCTTTATTATTTTCTATTATTATAAATCTCATAACTGTAAATTTCAAATGCTCCTACCATCTGTATGCTGACGATTTACAGCTGTACGCTCAGATTGATCCAGCAGAGGTTAACTCCACGATCGAAATTTTAAATCCAGGTCTTGAGGCCATCTGTGACTGGTGCAGAAATTATGGAATTGCTGTCAATCCTGTTAAATGTCAAGCGATAATGCTCGGTAGTCCACGCCGTATAGCTAAATTAGATTTTAATTCACTGGAGCCTATCGTTTACAATAGCACAATTATTCCTCTTAGTCAAGTAGTTAAAGACCTTGGGTTAATGATTGATGCTAATTTAAGTTGGCAATCTCAGGTGGCCGAAATAAGCCGAAGAGTGACAATCACCCTGCGTGGCCTTTATCGTTTCAAGAATTTCCTTCCAACCGAGACTAAGGCTATGTTGGTGCGAGTGCTTGTTTTACCACTCATTGATTGTGCTGATGTGTGTTACTCTGATGTGAGTCAACTACTTCTGTGCAAATTGGGCCGTTTATTAAATAATTGCATCCGTTTTATTTTTGGCCTTCGTAAATACGATCATGTATCCATATATCGTTCTAAGCTTAAATGGCTCCCTATCCATCAGCGTAGATGTATCAAAATTCTTCGCACGCTTTTTTCAATCCTATATGATCCATGCACTCCCCAATACCTGAAATGCAAGTTTCGGTATTTGGGTTCTTCTCGCGATCGTAACCTGCGATCCTCCGAGGGAACTACATTATGTGTTTTTCCTCACCGTACCAAATTTATGTCTCAGTCTTTCGCCGCTGAGGCCATAAGGCTACGGAATAAATTACCCCCTCATATCAGAAAACCGACTTCTGTTGCTACATTTAAGAGGATGGTGACTGATCACTACCTTTCTTCTTCCAGCAAGTAACTTTCATATTTAATTGTTTCCACTTATATGTGACTTGACATTTTAAATTATTTAATTTGTTTTAGTTATGTTCGTATGTAAGTATACTTAAAATATATGTATTATGTACTAGTTAAACATTATGTATGAAATGTATCATATATTACTTAGGTTAATATTAGTTGTGTATATTTATTTTTGTATTTACACTTATGGTATGTCTATTTATATATTTACATTTACGTATAAATTATCCACATATTTTATGGCACCTGCTAAAGTTCTCTGCTTAGCTCATGGTTGACTGGTAGAGAATGCCTAAAGGCATTAAGTCCGCCAATTGTACATTTTAAGTGCAATAAAGTTTTTTAAATAAAAAAATAAAAAAATATTTTATTAGTACAATTAGTAAAACAAAGATATTATATATAACTATAATATATTTATATTCTACCTGTATATTATAGTTTTTCGGTAGCGCAGTAAAATTTGGCAGTGACGCTGGTCCGCGGTCGTTCCGCCGGTTAGAATCACACCGAGCTAGTATTTATATAAGCCACAAACAATTGTTCCGGGTATGGACGTTTGTCCATGAGAAATTAATCGTAAAACGCCTCCACAATTCAGGAAAAATTTCTAGTGTAGGCGAAACTTTGTTTTGTATGAATGACAATATGATTTCCATGCTCTATATTTTCCCGTATTTCAGAAAGGTTACTAGCAGCGAATTTAAAAACAAAATAAATTAAACGACACTTGATCTATTGTTATACGATATAGTAGTTAATTGCCCCATGGTGTTCCATACTGCGTCTCCAGTATAAAGTAACTAAATAAACGCCTCAAAATATGATAAAAGATCTATTACCCTTCATTAAAGTTCGTTTATATAATAATAACGCAAACACCGACTTTTAATCAAAATTAAGGAAAAAAATTAACTATTACGCGCGTAATTAGTAAAAGAAATGGAAATTACAGCGTTTTCTTTTGTGTCATCATATTTACTGGTACGATATTAGATTGGATTATGGACGGGTAAATCGACCATTTATTGCTTACTTCATATTGTCTGACTTAGTTTGCGATCACATAGTGGGAACTTTGCTGAAATTGAAATGTACAGGACAGATCACAAAGTTGCGAAGTCGAATTATTTTTGAGTACACAACTCGGAAAATAAAGCCTTGTTGTCTCACCATGTTTACTGCCACGCTGTTAAATTAAATTATGGACAGAAAAGAAGCCATTAATGGCTTCTATTGGCTGTTTTCGTTTGCGGTGATAATGACTTTACTGACACTGAAATGTGTGATACGGATTTGGGAGTTGTCAAAAATAAAATAAATGTAGTGAAAGCAACTCTTGCTGGAATAAAGTAATAAAATATAAATGTTATTTTCCTTTTAAACCAACTTTGGAAATTGTTAATGCTGATTACTACATTTAGCAAAGTTGAGCCGACATCAAACTTCAATTAAACTTTTCTTAACATAACTTAAGCCGCTATTATATTAAAACATGTTTTATTAAAAGAATCCGGCGTAATTAATCATTAAGAGCACTGATTTCCTTTAATATTAGAAAAAATTGTTAATTATTATCAAACGTACTACAATATTATTATAATTATGAAAATCTGTTCGTGCGTGTGCGCAGCTGGGTGGATTACGCTTCCACAGAATACAAGCGTAAAATAGCGACTTAATGCTGCTGCGTTTCGTATGGTGAGTGTATAGAATCAAAGGGACTCTTAATTAGTAACGAGGCATTTTATCTTAGTCCTCAGGTGTGATTATAGATATAGTGATTATAGATGTTTGTGATCATCCACTTATGATCAGGTGGACTATGTGTTCGTTTGTCATCCTTAAACTATAAAGAAGTAATTTTTTTTAACTTTATATTCAAATTTACCTTATTATAAAACTTTTAATTGGTAATACATAATTAACAATTCTTTCAATTGATAACATTATTTATTAGTAATTCTGAATGAATTTAATTATTATATCATTATTACATCATCATAATTAATACATTAATTTCTACATGGATTAATGGCCAGAGTTCCTATTAATTGAGTCGTCCTGTATTCTGCATTTATATTTATGAAAATTTGGTTGAAAATATGTTTATGGTCTTTTTTACTGATTGTCGGGCCATAAAGTATTATCCATTTGTCTCCGTTTCATAGATCTAAACATAAACCTTTTATACATTTGACACATAGTTTATTTGTAAAATAAGTAAGTGCCTCTGCATTTGCGAGTACAATTACAGAACAGAAGAAACGAAAGTAGCTTAATGTTTTGGGAATCAAATACGAAAACGTTCGGTATTCGATGTTTGATTATTAATATTGTGAACCATGTTTAACCCCTCAATCCTAATAAAAATTCCATGCAGTCGCATGCTCTCGGCAAATCGGCAAATCGGCAAATCTCGATATAAGTTTTAATGGTTTTAAGTGTTGTGGGTGGGTGCGGCTTCATGAGGCCGCTAGGGATTTGACGGAATATGGCCGCGGTCTCTTGAGGCAGTTTGGGGATTAAGAGGTTAAGGGTCTATATAACCTTCGATAATACCCACTACCCCCTGGTCCCCCCTGGTCCTGTGGCTGTCATAAAAGGGAAACCGTAACAGGAGATTGGCAGCACCATCTCACTGATAACAAACCAAAATAATAAATCTGCGGATGCCAACCCATCTGCCAATCGTAGCAACTTTGTCGAATCCCCACTATAAGGAAATCTAATAGAGATGCCTATTATGGCATGGAAATATTCACGCATGAGCACCATTTATGTTAACTACGTGTCAATTTTAAACCAACATAGTTTTTGTTTTTAAACATTTTTTTTATTGTTTGAATGTCATTAAGATTCTAAGAGGCCAGTGTTTAAATTCTAAAAATGATTTTATTGTAACTCAATCTGAAATATTCTATTCCCGATCATTTCAATGTGCCACTCCGTAGATGCGATTATATCACATTCTAAGACTGATATCAGACTAAGGGACTTAAAGGGATAAAGTTTATTAATTCACCATCACGTCATCCACAACAATTATACCTTTGACTTTCAAAGTATTATTGTAATGTATACATAATAATTTAATTCATTAGCATTTAACGATTTTTATTGTTTACAAAGTTCAAACGGTTTTGTATTTAAATAACACATAAAACGATATATAAAACTGATGTAAAGTTTTACGACCATTATGGCTTTATTGATTTTTACTACGACAATGCGTACAGCTGTCTGTACTTCTCTATATGTCACCTTATGGGGACTACGGGAGCTAAACGCAAGTTTTATAATATCTAAAAGTATGTAATCTACTGCAGTAAACAAAATAAAAAAAATGATATTTTTCAGGATATATGCTAGTTATATAGTGTGTTGAAAAAATAATACTGCTAATTTGATACGATAGAAAAAAATCACAAAGATGCCTCTAAAAATTTCTTACTATTAAAAACCATACTTACATACATGCAATCATTCTGATTTTTTGTCAGATTGTTTTAAGAGCAACATATTAACGTAGTAGTGATATAATTTTAGTCCATCAATAGATTTTTTTTAAATCACATATTCTTATTTCTGAACATAATACGTACGCATATGTGCGTAAACGCCTGTGTACCGACAGTGCCGGCCGATGCTTGATGCCTGATATGCAGAAATTGTGTAAATGTGTGCATGCGTCATTCGAGGTCATTTAGCTCTTGCAGTCTTCTCAACGTTTCTAAAAATAAAATGTAAAGTTAAAGCTGAGCACATCTATCCTTTTCTTATCGAGAACGTTACGGAGAAATTAGTCCGTCATTTGCGGATATCATTTGTCCTCAAAATGTTTTATAACATGTTTAATAAAATTAAATTCTCTAGTAATAAATATTTTATTTATCATATTTTTATAGAATAAGCGTAACAAAAGAGCACACAGTCTACCTTGTAGTAAGTGGATACTATGGCCCACACCATGGTCTACACCAGTCCTGGATGAAGAATCTAAATGCAGATGTGTAAGTATAAGTAAAATACGAAACACAGCAATTTTAGTTTCAATGATATATCACGCACAATATAAATGGTAACAATTTCTTCATTTTTGGGATAAAATTCCTCATATGAAGCCTTAAGTTATGAATAAAATAGTTTATCAATTTAAGCCCACGTTGTTACTGTCAGAAAATTCCCTTGTTGATGGTGGAAGTTAATTAAATTGTTAATTTAACACATCCTATGTGACCTGGCTTCCTGTACGTCACGTAACGAGTCTCACGGGCAACGGGAGAATGAGAGGGTTACGAGTACTAAGTTTCTTTATTAAGCCAAAGTTTTGTTTGTTTGTAAATTACTCTATTGTTCTTTTTTTGGAATCATTAAAATTACATTATGCCAAGGTGGTGGTTTATCCCTCATTCGATACAGCATGAACACAAGTGAACCGGATTGTTTTAACTGTAAGTTATTACGACCACACGTAGAATTTTCCCGGCGGGAAGTCTCTCTACTCTTTTGCATCGATGATAAAAATACATGAACATTTAAAAGAGTTATTTACGATATTGTTACATACGCAAAACGTCATGAAAGATCGTCAGAAACTGTAATTAGAACTAAATTAAGGTGGCGTGAGACTACATTACATTA
The DNA here is from genome assembly GCA_036936625.1 of Parnassius smintheus behrii. Lineage (NCBI taxonomy): Eukaryota > Metazoa > Arthropoda > Insecta > Lepidoptera > Papilionidae > Parnassius > Parnassius smintheus. The sequence continues at coordinate 20,561,718 of JAUPFT010000004.1, read as the reverse complement.
TAACCACGTCTGGCTCCGTAACATCACGTACGCGATGGCCGGCATGTGATCGGCCTAATATAGTTCGAGCTTTATACGTACACATGTTATGCCAGGCAACTCACTGGAGAGCACTAGTGAACTATTATAAACACTATACAGGAAGCTTTTTATATAATAACTAGCTTGCCAGACAGACGTTGTTCTGCCCTTTTTGATGACCCTTTGTCAGGTCCTATTAAAAATCCTTAAATTCGCAAAAGAAAAAATTGTAAGTAACTCATGGGCCAAAAAACTATCTTATCTCTCAAGTTGGACCAATCTGCACACGGTGTGCAAATTTGATTAAACTCGGTTGATTAGTTTAGGAGTCCATCGCGGACAAACGACGTGACACGTAATATATATATATATATATATATATATATATATATATATATATATATATATATATATATATATATATATATATATATTAAGATACTTTACTTTACTTTACTTATCTTCACGCACAATCCCACAAACGACGTGACACGTAATATATATATATATATATATATATATATATATATGTATATATATATATATATATATATATATATATATATATAAAGTAAAGTATCTTAATATATATATATATAGCTAGAGAGAACAGATCGCCAAGTGTCACGATCCTTACATATCTCTTTCGCTTCTTTCAGGTTCATTATCTTCTTCATACATGCACGTCTAGGTATCCGAGTACTCTTGACCTTCCCCTCTTCGAGTAATTTGCTCACATGGTCTTCGAAAGTTAGTCTCGGTCTACCTCGACACCTTTTAATATTTACTTTAGCGCTATATATTTTCTTCACCATTTGGTCTTCACTCATTCGCTCAACGTGCCCAAACATTTTTAACAATTTGTATCAATTTTTGTGATAAGGTCATCTTTCAATCCCGCCATATTGCGAATCTCTTCGTTTCGGTTTCGGTCGGCTATGGTGACGCCGCACATTTTACGAAGAGATCGCATCTCCACTGCATTCAACTTGCTTTTATGCTTCTTCTGGCACACCCAGGTTTCGCTACCATATAACAAAGTCGGTACCAACACTGCGTTATGTATTGCAAGGCGTGCACTCTTCACTACGCCTTGCCTTTTGACTAACGCATTCAGGGCACCATTGACTTTGTTCCCGGCAGCGGCGCGATATATTAAGATAATTGCTGCATATTGCAAGTCCGCTTCTGTAAACAGATCTTTCTTGAAAACTGTCTTAGGTAACGATGTTGAGCCAGTATCAAGTGAGAACGAATGGCAAACAGTTATTAAATATTTAAAAAAAAATCCCTGAACAAAATCACAAAAGTGGTCATGTAAGGCAACAAGTGTTGGGCGATCAATTCAATTTGGAAATGTTCCAAATGTACAAGGCTTGTGCTATCAAAACAAGTAAATTGTTTTCAATATCGGGTGTATTGTTTACATTAACGAAACAAGTGACATGGCGAAATGAAAAATGGTATTAAAAATACTTTTGACATTTACTTTTTAAAACTGAAATTATAAATAAGGTCGATTAAATGTTTAACAAACTTATGATTACTTTTTTCTCCGCTGTTGATTTCTGGATATGCTTCTCCTATTGTAGTGAGGTTTGATCATAATCGTCTAGCGTACAAGTCAGAGTGATGTTTCGCCTCCCAAACATGGCAATGGACAATACTAGATGACTAGCGTATTTAGCGCTGTTCGAAGATCTGTATTTGTATGTTATACCGTCCATCTATCGAAAGCTTTGGGATTTTTTTAGCATTTCCCATAGTTATTAGAAACACGCTGCAGCTATATTACATTTCTTACTTCTGCTGTGTTTGTATAGTGATTGTAGAGGACCGGAGGACCCATTTTACAAACTAACCGAAATATAAAATTTAATTACATTTATTTATACACATTTACAGAGATATATACATGCAAACATATTATTAGTTAACCTGAATGTATCTAACATATTATGTACATGTCAGCTAATAATAAAAGGGAACTTTATGTTGAAGTCGCCCTGTAACTTGCAGCTACAGTAACAAGGCGTTCTGTCGTGTCAGGAATAGCACGTATCTCCATTTTAATTCTTAATCGAGAATAGATGTAGGTATGTATCTACGAGCCACAGAATCCATTTGCCATCAGTTGAAATGTGTGTAACCATTTTTTAACAAGTCATGCCCGAGCATCGCCTATTTTTCTTATAAAATAATCTACTTGTTTACAATGAAATAAAAAAGTACTTTACGACGTAAACATTAATACGTGACATAATCTTTTTTGATAACAGCGAAAGAAACTCAGCAAATATCTCCTTATATATTTCTATATATTTCGAGCACGTTGAGTTAAGTGTAGGGTGGCTCCTTACTAGATGGAGTGACGATCTGGTAAGATATGCAGAAAGTCGATAGCTGCCGATGACTCATGACCGTGCTTTGTGGCATTACTTGGGAGAGGCCTATGTTCAGCAGTGGACTTGTGAAAGGTTGTAATGATGATGATGATGATGATATAATTTTAGTCCAATCAATAGACTTTTTTTAAATCACATATTCTTATTTTTGAACATAATACGTACGCATATGTGCGTAAACGCCTGTGTACCGACAGTGCCGGCCGATGCTTGATGCCTTATATGCAGAAATTGTGTAAATGTGTGCATGCGTCATTCGAGGTCATTTAGCTCTTGCAGTCCTCTCAACGTTTCCTTCGCTTTCCTTAGTGGAGACCTATGATTAGCAGTGGACTTTTGAAGTGTCGTGATGATGATGATAATGATATTTTAAACAACGTGATTTACTGTCATATGACAATGTCCTCCTGACCAAATATCGGTAACGGTGGCCAGCCTCAACGAAGACTAGCCATCGGCGCAGCACAGGATTATTGTGCCCAAGTGTATGCGCAAGCACAGGTGCACTCTCTACTCCCTCACTCTCATAATCCGATGGGACGGTAAACCGACACAACCTGAGAGAGATCAGGCGCAGGACCAACGGCTTTACATGCTTTCTGAGGCACGGGAGTGAGACACCTATCTGAGTCCGGGCAGCTACTGAGAATTTCTTGACAGAAAAACTCAATAATTGATTTTTTGGCCTGACCCGGGATTTGAACCCAGGACCTTCAGAACCTCATCATGATCAGCAGTCGCACTACTACAACAACTAGACCAACGAGGCACTCTTATAATGCTACCACAACCGTGAAATAAATTCATTAAACACCTTCATAAAACTATGACCAAAGTAAAATTAAACGATTACAAAATGGAGGATGGTACAAAAAAACTACGGACAAGTGCGAGTGGGACTCATGACGTGAGTATTTCGTAAGTTAAGTCAGTTTTTTCATCAAAATATTTATGTTACCGGAATTTATAAATTATAATATGTGAGGTAAAAGTAATGCCCTAACAAAAAGGTAATTTAGATTGTAGAACAAGCTTTGTAAAACGAAGTTAAAAAAATCAACATACGTCTACACCACGATTGAAACATTAACTGCAATTGTAAGTTTGTAATCGCTAAATAATTTTTATGTCCCGTAACTACAAGTTGTCCGGTTTTTTTCTTAACGTTAAACATCTATGTATACTGAGAATAAAAAAGGACAAGGTATCGTTCCCCAAATATACTCCTTTTATCCTATGTCCTGATTACATTACACCGTCAAAGTTGCGCCTTTTGCTCCCGGTTTTAGGGTTATGATGACAAAAGATCGCGTGGGGCATCAGCAATGCAGTAATATTTAATTTATTAATCAACATTTTATGACCCGCCCAATCAAATTCCTTTGAGAAGTTACAGAACACAATCAATGTGTCATGATGATCTTCCCAGGCCTGTAATATATGTGGTACAGTACCGCTTTAATCGTGAATCTTCATTTAAAATATAATTTTTATTTAAAAAAATCTAATTTTTTATTTAATACTGGCAGCATAAAAACAGGTAATTTGTAGGATTTACTAATTGTGCTATATATATATATATATATATATATATATATATATATATATATATATATATATATATATATATATATATATATATATATATATATATATATATATATAACCTTATTGTGTTGAACATTTTTAAATTTATTTATTATTAAATTTGTAAAACACCAACAATGTTACATAAAAAATAATCGCTAACGTTGGGGCTGTATCAATAATAATTATGTATATCAAGCATCCAGATTGAAAAACCACTAAAAATCTTTCTCAAGTACCCTTTTTATGCGAAGGAACTTTTTCTAAGGCTACTGCCTTAAAACTGTATTATTAAATGCTATAGCGAGACTACTTTTATTCTATCGGAAAAACTATTGCACCTCGTTTGGAAATTTTCATGGGTATTGTTGGTTAGTGCTACGTCAGTATCGTGGTACGGGTTTAACATTGTTAGGATTTTTACCTTGGAAATGAGCCAATGGCGTCTTTGTTTATTTATTATGGACAGTTTTATAGACCAAAACAGACGCGTAAAAATAAAGCCAGATGCAAATCAGTGTTTGAATGTATATATTACAGAAGCTACGGCGATTATATGTGGCAAGAATAAATGTTTAGTTCCATTGTTCTTCGGATCATTTTGAATGACATAAATATTTAAAAGCTTTTTAAATACAAAGTTTGTATTGAAATTGTGTTAAGCCGTGTGTCAGAGTCGTGAAAAGCCGGAACGGATCACTAGTCATTTATATAGTATAGTGAGTATGGAAAATTAGCGGTATATAATGATAACAGAACATACGAAAATAAAATATTTAGTACGTTACTTGCGTAAAATCTAACTTCAAATGCGGAATACTTCTTTTAATATAAAATGTTCTTTACTTTTGTCATAATGTAAAAAAAATGAGTAAGTAGCTATTTATACATACATACATAAACACTCACGCCTGTCACCCAGAGGGGTAGGCAGAGACTACAGACTTCCATTTGGCACGATCCTGACACACCTCTCTCGCCTCCTTCACATCCATACACCTACGCATGCATGCTCGTCGGTTATGGGTACTCCTAATTTGGCCCGTTTTCAATAGATCGCCAATTTGGTCGATAAATTTTCGCCTAGGACGTCCCTTTCCGACTCTGCCATTCACTTCTGCATCATAAATTTTCTTTGTCACTCTTTCCTCATCCATTCTTTCCACATGACCAAACCACCGAAGCATTCCTTTCTTAATCCTGGTCACAACATCATCTTGCAAACCACACTCTTCTCTTATCACACAATTTTTCACCCTGTCATTCAGATTCAGCCCTAACATACTCCTTAACGACCGCATTTCTACTGCATTTATTCTACTCTCGTGCTTCTTCTGCCATACCCAACTTTCACTACCATACGTTAAAGTAGGGACCAACACAGCATTGTGAATTGCCATACGTGCCTTTTTTGACACATTTTGACTCTTCACAATAGAGTGCAGGGCCCCATTTACTCTGTTTCCTGCATTCACTCGTCCTTCTATATCCTTATCATATCTCCCATCCCTGCTAAATACGCACCCCAAATATACAAACTCATCTACTTGCTCGATCAACTCCCCTTCTATTCTTATTTCACATATCGTTTTACTTCTTCTCTTTCAAAAACCATAATTTTCGTCTTACTTGCGTTCACTTTCATACCCCTTTCTTTTAATGATCTGTTCATTAATGTAACCATCATTTGCAACTCAGCCGCCGACGACGCAAGAATAACTTGATCATCGGCGTACAAAAGGCATTTGATGGTTAACTCACCCATTCTTAATCCGCATTCTTCAACTTTCAAATTTTGCAAACAACTGTCCATAAATAGGCTGAACAACCACGGGGAAGCCACACAGCCCTGTCTGACACCTTTATGGATACCAAACCAGTCCGAGTAGACCCCGTTGATCCTAACACAAGCACTAGAGTCCCTATAAAGAGACTCCAATGCCTGTATCAAGCCAGCGCTCAACCCAAATGAGTTCAGTGTTTGCCATAGCACATTCCTATCCACTCTGTCATAGGCCTTCTCCAAGTCCATGAACGCACATAAAACCTTTTGGTTTTTGGCCAAAAACTTCTCCGCGATAATGCGCATGGAGAAGACTTGATCTGTACATCCCATTCCCTTTCTAAATCCCGCTTGCACATCCCAAATTTTTCCATCGGTTTCTTTCATGACCCTTTCAATTAGTACCTTGGCATACAGTTTTCCCACGATGCTAAGAAGGCTGATACCGCGGTAGTTTTTACAGTCCTGCTGCGACTCTTTTCCCTTATATACTGGGACTATCACGGCTTTGCACCAGTCTCCCGGTACCCGTTTCAGTTCCCAGCATAAATTAAACAAGGTGTGCAGCAGGCCTGCCACCACTTCCTCTCCAGCCCTCAGCATTTCGAGTGAAACTCTATCATATCCGGCAGCCTTACCTGCTTTCATGCTTTTCATTGCTTTCATTATTTCATCTATACTTATCTCGCTACCTCCTTCCTCTTCTTTCGGAGTTCCTATTTCATTCAGTTCATACGTTGTCTCCTCACTCGTAAACATGCTTTCAAAATATTCCTTCCATCTCTTTAAACTCAAAACTTCATCATTCAGAATATAGCCATTCTCATCTCTTATAGCATTCATTTTAGGCTGTTTTGAACATCCCCTGGCAGTTCTTACGAGTTTCCAGAACATTTTAATATTTGCCTGGAAGTTATCCGATATTCTTCTATCATTTTTATCCGTTCTTTCTTGCTTTTTCCTTTCAACTACTTCTTTTACTCTTTTATTTAGATGTCTAAAGACTGCCTTTTTTCTTTCAAAATCATCATTCGTACCGCTAGAATTACCAGCCTTAGTTGCTAGTAAATCTAGCCATGCTCTCTTCTTTGCTTCAACTTCCGTAGGTATCTCATCATCCCACCATAACGTATTATTTTTCCTTTCATTCTTTCTTTTACTAACACCACATACTTCGGTAGCTGCATCTACTAAACCTTTCTTAACATTTTGCCATACATTCTCCAAGTCTAACTCATTCGTACATAATTCATCCAAACCACTTACGTTTTCTTTCAGTCTACATTTAAACTTGTTTTTCTCACCTTCATCTTGTAATCTTTCTGTTCTAATACGCTGTAACGCAGTGGTAGACACAGATGACCGATGGCGCCACCGCCTGAATAGACCATTAATTCGGCATGAAACCAAAAAATGATCCGTTCCTACGTTTGACCCTCGGTAAAGCCTTGTATCCACCACTGCGCCCCTCAATCTTTCATCCACAATTATGAAATCTATCATGCTTCTATCATCACCTCTTTCCCAAGTGTACATGTGAATCCTCTTGTGGCGAAAGAAAGTGTTCGTCACAAAAAGATTCTTTTCCATACATACAGTGAGGAGGCTTTCACCATTCTCATTTATACTTTCATCACCAAACATTCCCAATATCCTTTCATAACCAAGCCTCCTCACCCCAACTCTTCCATTAAAATCTCCTAGCATAACAACATTTTCATTTCCCTTACTTCTCATTAATACCATCCTTACCATTTCCCAAAACTGCTCTCGGATATGAGTGGGCTTAGACATGTCTGGGGCGTAGACCCCTAGCACAAACAACTTCTTTAAGCCCACTTTCAATCGTATCCATAGCAGTCTTGGGCTTACACATTCATACTCTTTCACACATTGCGCCATTCTTTCTGATAGGATGATACCTACTCCCTGGCATGCCCGCTCGAGCTCGTCTACACCAGACCAGTATGCGGTATACATGCCATGTGTAGTGACATCCTTCCCCTTCCGTTTCGTCTCATTTACACATAACAAATCTATTCCTCTATCATACATCACCTCGCATACTTCATCCATTTTATCATTCATTGCTCCACATATATTCAACGTAGCCAGACGGGCCTCTGCAATCCACTTTTCGCCCCTCCGGGAGACAGAACGTGACGGGTGGCGAGCCTCGTCGCCGGTTTTCCTCCCGGAAAACCGGCGACGAGGTAGCTATTTATCTATATAAAAATATTATCTGCAATTAGGTTTATTGAATTTCATAAAGATTGCGGTGTTGCGTGGGCGCTTCTAGCTAGTTTAGTCTGGTTAGTTTGGTAGTTTTAAAGTTTTTTAGTAGTTTTGGAGTGGTCGTTTACTGAATGCACCTATGCTAACAGCTTAAGGTCGTTAACAGGTTCTTGTAGGTTAAAAAATATAATGAGCAAACTTCTTGGTAAAATTATGAGAAAATTTCCCTGAAGTAGGTATTTAATAATGTTTCAAAATATATTTTAAGCGAACCTTCATAACCACTCGTATTTAATGGAAACAACATCATGTTTGAAGTCCTGATGTCATGGATGTAAAGTAAAAGTAAAGTAAAGTTACAGCCTATATACGTCGCACTGCTGGGCACAGGCCTCCACTCATTTCTGAGAGGGTTTTAGGGCAAGGAAGTGTCCGCCGCGCTGCCCCAATGCGTGTTGGCGAACTTCACATGTCTTCGAAATATTTTTTTTCTTATTCCTCAGACATGCAGGTTTCCGCACGATGTTTTCCTTCACCGGCGAGCACGTGATAAATCACCACTTATAATTGCAATTAACAATTTCATTGGTGCCAGCGGGGATCGAACCCGTGTTACTCGCGTTCTGTTATATTTACAGCGAGCGTTAACCATCTGAGCTACCACGGCTTCATCATTCACGTCATAGATGTATAGTTGTTAATATTAATTTTTGATGAGATCTATGCAGAATGAGTATTTCCAAAGTCTTTCAGTAGTATGCTTGGATTTAGATTTGATTTATTGGTTGTGGTATCCCAAACAGATGGCAATGCACCTGCAATTCCCCTGGTGTTGCGGTTGATCATAGGCGGGGGTAGTCACTTAACATCAGGTGAGCCGCATGCTCGTGCGCCCGCTCTTCTGTATTAAAAAAAAAGAACTCAATCATCTGTTCTATTGAAATAAAGATGTTTTTAACAAATAAAAAACATAATATAAATTTCTTAAGTACAGAAAATCAGGCCCTTGCCAACCATTACATGAATGTATAACAATACATGATTGATTTGTAGACCACAAATCCTGGCAAAAAGTAAATGATTTCTACCAAGGATGATTCCCGATACTATTTAAATCTAGAATCATCATCATCATCATCATCATTACAGCCTTTCACAAGTCCACTGCTGAACATAGGCCTATAATCTAGAATATGTATTGTTTTTATCATTTATTCCATTTTGCACCCAATTTTAGGTGATGTATTTACTCAAAAAAATTCCCCGTACAAGACTTACTTACTTACTTACTTACTTATCGTCACGCACAATCCCTAACGGGGTAGCCAGCAAGAACAGATCGCCAAGTGTCACGATCCTTACATACCTCTTTCGCTTCTTTCAGGTTCATTAACTTCTTCATACATGCACGTCTAGGTATCCGAGTACTCTTGACCCTCCCCTCTTCGAGCAATTTGCTCACATGGTCTTCGAAAGTTAGTCTCGGTCTACCTCGACACCTTTTAATATTTACTTTCGCTCTATATATTTTCTTCACCATTCGGTCTTCACTCATTCGTTCAACGTGCCCAAACCATTGGAGTACCCCTATCAATTTTTGTGATAAGGTCATCTTTCAATCCTGCCATATTGCGAATCTCTTCGTTTCGCTTTCGGTCGGCTATGGTAACGCCACACATTTTACGAAGAGATCGCATCTCCACTGCATTCAACTTGCTTTTATGCTTCTTCTGGCATACCCAGGTTTCGCTGCCATATAACAAAGTCGGTACCAACACTGCGTTATGTATTGCAAGGCGTGCACTCTTCACCACGCCTTGCCTTTTTACTAATGCATTCAGGGCACCATTGACTTTGTTTCCGGCAGCGACACGCCTATCCACATCTAAATCACATCTTCCATCCCGGCTGAAAGCACTTCCCAAGTATACAATTTCATTTACCTGTTCTAGACATTCCTGATTTACCCATATTTCACATTTCGTTCTCTGTTCGTCCTTTTCAAATACCAGAACCTTAGTTTTATTAGCATTCAAACGGAGACCTTTAATTTCACATTCCTCTTTCATACACGTGACTAATGCCTGCAGTTCTGCTTCTGATGGTGCAATAAGCACTGCATCATCAGCATACAGCAGACAATTAACTTTTATGTCACCCAATTTCACACTCAAACAGCTATCTTTCAGCTTCTGTAAACAGCTGTCGAGATACAGTATGAACAGCCAGGAAGACATGACACAACCCTGTTTTACGCCCGCTTGGACGCTAAACATGGGTGACAGGTCATGCCCTACCCGCACACAGGCTTTACAGTCATAGTAAAGTGACTGCACAGCCCTTAACAATCGACCATCCACACCATATCCCGGCAACAGTTCCCACATTTTCCTCCTTATAACCTTATCAAATGCTTTCTCCAGATCCACAAAAGCACAGAAAATCCTCTGGTTAACACTCAGAAGCTTCTCCGTGATCATGCGGAGAGAAAACACTTGATCCGTGCATCCTCTTCCAGGTCTAAATCCGCATTGTGCCTCCCATAAGAATCTTTCCGATTTCTCTTGCATCCTGCGTGTCAAAACCTTCGAATAAACTTTACTTGCTAAACTGGTCAAGCTGATCGCCCGATAGCACCCGCAGTCAAAATGTGAACCTTTACCTTTATATAAGGGCACAATGACCGCGGATCGCCAATCATCCGGGACATCTCCCGTCCGCCAGCACAAATTGCACAGCAGATGAAAGCTGTCCCAGACGCGAGGCCCACCGTACTTGACCATTTCAGCAGTAACTCTGTCTAGTCCCGCAGCCTTACCACATTTCAAACTTCGAATCGCACGTTCAATCTCTTTCATGCTGATGACCTCAGTGTCATCGAGGTCCGTGTCTGGCGTGCCAGTCACGGCGTCACCCCCGGATCCTTCACTAAGATCATGACACGCATACAATTCTCTATAAAATTCACTCCATCGCTGCATGACGTCCGATTTTTCTGAGAGGACGTCATTGGTTCTCGAAAGCACTTTGTTCATTCTTAAAGCTGTCGCACCACTCCGGGACCTTCCAACCTCTTTCCAGAAGAGTTTGGAGTTTTCCCTAAAGTTGTGCGACAACCTCTCGTCCGCTTCTATTCTACACCTTTCACGTACTTCCTCAATCAATGTTTTCGCATGAACTTTCTGCAGCTTATATCTTTCTTTCATCTTCTCTCTCATATGCTCATCGTTACTAGAGGCCAAGTAGTCTAACCATGCTTTTTTCTTCTTTTTTACAGCTTCTTTCACTTCATCATTCCACCATGCATCTCTTCTTTTACTACTACCTCTTTTTGTCGTACCACATACTTCTTCCGCTGCACTTACCATTCCATCCCTAAGGTTCTGCCATGTTCTCTCCACACATTCTTTCCTGCCATCGATGGTGTCAAGCTTTTCGGCTACCCTCGTGTGATATTTGTCCCTAGTATCCGCTTCCTGAAGCTTCCAGCTTCGGATGCGACAAGCCGACTGTGGTTCTGTTACCGCCGTCCGGTGGCGCCAACCCGCGAACAAACCCCTAAATCTAGTAATTACTAGATAATGATCCGTTCCCAGGTCAGCACCCCTGAACACTCGTGTATCCATCACCTGTTTTCGCAGTCGGTCATCCACCAGGAACAAATCAATCATACTTCTCTCATTCTTTCTTTCTCTAGTGTACATATGGATCTTCCTGTGATTAAACATAGTGTTTGTCACAAGAAGACCCTTTTCCTTGCATACAGCCAGTATAAGCTTGCCAGCATCATTAACCCTTTTATCGCCAAACTTTCCAAGCACCGACTCGTATCCTGGTCGAGCGATACCTACCCATCCATTCAAATCACCACATACAACAGTTCTTTCGTTTCCCTTAACCAAATCTAGAACTTCTCTTACATTCTCCCAAAACTCCTCCAGCTCAGCCCTGGACGACGAAGCTACCGGCGCATAAACAGCCAAAAGGAATAACTTTGTCAGTCCCATTTTGAAGCGAACCCAGAGAAGTCTTGAGTTCACAACCTTGTATTCAGTCATAAGATCGACCAACCGGGACGACAACAGCACTCCCACTCCTTGGCAGGCGTTCTCGCTTTCCGGGACTCCGGACCATATAGCTAACGTCCCGCCAGGGAGCTCTTCAATACCACTGCCTTTCCGTTTGGTCTCCGACATACACACGACATCTAATTCTCTTTCTTTCATTATTTCGATCAACTCATTCGTCTTATCTCTCATGCCTCCTCTAACATTCCACGTGCCAACTCTGCACTCCGTCCTCCACCTTCCGCCGTGTCGGGCTGTGCGTGACGGGTGGCGGTCCCCATCGCCGCTTTGCGCGCTGCATTCCACACCAACGGGGACGAGCTGGTGTGCGTCGCCTTGGGGGGACGCCCTAACCCTCGTTCGCATGGGTGCGCAGCTGTGTAGAATTGCAGCCCTGAAAAGGGCTGGCAGGGGTCGCGACGAGCACGCTTCTACAATGACCCCCCGTACAAGAAAAGCTGCAATAAGTTTTATTTAACATAAAGACTAATAACGAAGTGAGGCTAACTAGGTAGGTGACATTTTATGCAATAACCTACTACAACGGACAAACTTCCATAAATAGAATCTCTCAAACAGTGGTTTCACTCTTTTTACGCTATATCGGTGGAAAATCAACCGCAGGGATGGTTACACGCTCGAAGAACTAAATGTGATTCGATCTATAAAGGTAGATTAAGAACACGTGTAAAGTTATTTTTTACTCGTACATTAATCGTTAACCACAATAAAAATACGAAGAATAGGTTTTCTGGAATCGTAGTTAATATATGGCTTAGAAAAAAAATTCTTAGCATTATTTAAATCGATTATTGTATGACAGTCATTAAATATTAACAAGCCTATCGTTAAAAGAGTTTTTAAAAACCCAGCCGCGTAAAATTTATAATAATTCTCATTTAATTCACAACCTGAACCAAGGATGAACCTAACAACGCCCCATAATATGTTAAAATCATTCAGGTTGTTTAGGCTAAAGCGCTCCAAAAGAAATAGACATTCACACATACATACATACTAATATGCATAAATACATACATACATATGCACACAAATACGTACGTAGTTTCAAGGATATTTTAGATTACAACGGCTGCGTTTGGCAGAAAAAAAGCGCTAGGAAGCGCTTGTAAGCAAAATGGCGATCGTAAGGGGTAAGCGCTGTCGAATGGTAAATAGCTATTTTCCTCTAGGACACTAAGTTAGCTTTAACCAGGGAACCTAACCTAATTGAAATATATGTTTGTAAAGTATTTATATTAAAAACTTACCAATCATGAATTTTTAATAACATATATAATTCGTTTATTCATGTCATTTTATATTACTTTAAACTAATTGCACAAAACAACTTATAAACTCTACTTCAAAACAAACAAAATAAATAAGCAAAATGGCGGATTGTGTCAGCGCTACTGAAGTTAGCAAACGTGTCCTGGCCGAAAACTGTATAGTTTTGCCATTTTGCTTACAAGCACTTCCTAGCGTTTTTTTTTCAGCCAAACGCAGCCAATATTTCTTACCGATAACACAAATTAAAAAATTTCAATTTTTCAAATAAAACGAATCAATACTTTTTATGTATACATATATGTATTTTCAGATTTATTGTCATACTAATAAAACCGCATGCGTTACCAAGAATAGCGGAAGACTGTTTTTATGATATGTACGTAATGTTGAATTTTGGGTGTCGTCTGTAAGATTTTTCTTTACATTAACGAATCAATTATTAGAAGTTAAACGAATACACTTGTGAATAATTATTTGTATGTTTATCAAAAGTTTACTACATGACTTGCATAATTTTACCTTGTTTCAAGTTGTAGGATTTTGCTTCTGGAATTGTTCCGTATTTTCTTAAAATTTCATATTATAATGAAAAATTTCATGGCCTTTCAACAGGTACATATAACCATGTCATAGGTTATTTTATAATTAAATAAAATAATCTGTCTGGAACGTTAAGCTAATTTTATTTTAAAAAGTCAAAGCGACAAAAGAGCATGGAATACGGCTGATGGTGAGTGGATGCTACGGCCTTTGGACACCTGCCTCTATCCTTGATTGTTATCTCTGAGGACTACTAATAAAAAATAAAAGAAAAGTTGAGCAGATCTATTCGCGCTGCAGCCACAGTATCCCACAGCATGGCTCAATCATGATCTGTATAATATCATCTTCTCTTTATTCGAACTCTACGTTAAGAGATAATTATGTTATGCAATAATAATACACATGCTAAAGAAAATGACTTTATTCATGTTTTATTTAAGCTCACTTCTTCCATTCAAGCTTGTGACTTAAACAATTAAAATTCTCCGTAAACAAGTTTATTTGGGTATTAAATTGTGTGCACGTACCTTCCTATCCTTCACAATAACACAGTGAGCAAGATACTCAGTGTTGGTAAGAAACCACTACATGGTTGGTGAGATAACGAGAGGATAGGCGAAATAACGTTCCCGATAATTCTAAGAAATTTAGATTAATTTATTTTACAGAGAAAGATTAAAAAAATCAAGCGCTCTGTGATAGCGCTATTACACTGTACTGTTATATTATAAATAATGCGATCGATTATATTATAAATAAGATAGAGCCTATCTCCCTGTGAGCATAAGTTACAGTGATAATGAATGTGCCTACAAAACCTACACCGATTACGGTATAATCTGTTAATAGCGCGATGATATATTGCGAATATGTCCATAAAATATTCACAAACTTCAAACTAATTATTTGAATATTTATCGCCCCTTTCATAAAATTTGCTCTATTTTTGGATCCTGTACAGATACAGCATTTTATTCTGTTTCATTACATACTCGTACCAACATTGGCTTGACGATAACCAGGTACGTTTTTCATAATTTATGCGATAGTTAAATGTAGCTATAATAAGTCTGTAATTTTATTAGGTTTCTTTAACTTTTATTTTATCCGTTTTTACACAAAAGATACTCATATACTATTAATTAATATTATTATTTTTTATGTATTAGTGTGGTATTTTAACAAAATATAGTTTAGTTTATTTAGATATTAGAATGTAAGTCTAACATAAAACGCACCACCTCCTACTGTTCTTAATTCCAGTTTGTCCTTAGCCCAAAGTTTGTCTGGAAGAGATCGCTCTTTAGCGATAAGACCGCCTTATTATACATACGTATATATTAAGTTTTCTCTGTAATGTATTTATTCGTCGTATATGTGTGGTGTACAATAAAGTATATACTACTACTACTACTAATTGATTGAGTTGTAGAGTCTCGTTGTTGTTTTTTTTTAATTTAGGGAACGATTATGAATATTTCCGACTAACAATCCGTCCCGACTTTGCACGGGTGATTTCTAAATATATATAACAGCGCCACCTACCGGATGCAATTGAGTTCTTAAACCATCCAGGGACGCACTCAAATACACACAAAAATTATTAAAATCGGTCCAGCCATTTTTGAGTTTTTGCGAGACAAACGGATAGCAATTGATTTTTAAGAGGTGTTTTATCACGTACTCTGAGTAGAAGGAAACATTGTGAGGAAACTGGCATGTCTGAGAAATAAGAAAAAATATTTCTAAGTAATTTAAAGTGGTGGTGGAAGCGGTGGAGGTTCGGCTGCCACCTAAGATGACTCGATCTGGCAACATATAACGCAAGCACCCTGACCCGGACTGACGGAAAGATCCTGGAGCAGAAGAGGTAGATAAGTTACACTGGCATATTAAAGGATTATTCTAGGTCCAAAGAGAGGGGGAAGACACGGTAATCCTCGAATTCAGCTACTTGTTCTATGATCGGGAGGGCAACTATCTATCCCAAGGAGGTGTCGGGTTTATCGTCCACAAGTCTCTCGTCAACAACGTTGTAAAGATTGAAAGTATATCAATAAGGGGTGGGTACCTGATACTCAGAATCAAAAAACAGTAATCGTTGAAGGGCATAAAGGTTTACGCATCAAAAAACGCCGAGGCAAATCCCGATGAGGAGGTCGAAGAAATGTATGAGGATATTTCTAGAGCTATGCATTCCTCCAAAACCAACTAAGCGGTTTTAATAATTCAACGCTAAATTAGGCATAAGAAAAGCGGTGAGCTGTAGATAGGGAAATTTGGAATAGGGCAACGGAACCTAAGGGGCTAGCAGCCTGCCGACTTCATGGAGAAAGAGGGTCTCTTTACAATAAAGTCTTTCTTTCAGAAGTAGCCCCACAGGAAATAGACTCGGGCAAGCCCCTACGATTTGATGAAAAATAAGATTGACTTCGTTATGACGACTAGACGCAAACTGTTATGTGATGTCTCAGTGATCGCGAGGGTGAAAACTGGCAGCGATGGTTAGAGGCACCCTAAACCTAAACGTTAAGTTGGAGAAGTCCCGTTTAATGAAGTCAACGCCCCATCTCCCTCGTGCGCTAATCCAGGGTCCCGAAAACATTTAGCTCGAATTAAAAAAAACCGTTTTCAATGCCTAAAAGACTGCAACACAGTGAAGGATATGAATGTCAATGCTCGTTCTGAGTCGGAGCAGAACGCCGAAGAAGAACACATAAACATCACACTCTTAAAGCTTAACGCTGTTAGACGGAAAATAAAGTTGCAGTCTTGAGCAGATTTGACAGCATAGAGGCAACTGTACAGACAGATCTCCAAATACTCGCGGCAGGACTTACGCAACTTCAATACAAATTATATTGAAGAAGCAATTGAGCGAAACCAGGGCTCCAAAATCTTTGCCAGAGAGCTGTCTGCCAGAAAAAAGCCAACTGTCGAAGCTGAAGACCGAGTGCGGCGGCATCATTTCCAGAACACCTGAGATTTTTGGTAAGATTGAGAAGTTCTATATGCAGCTGTACACATTATCGTTGGAGTCACACGCAGGTGTAGGTCTTAAGATGAACGTGGATAAAACACAGATCATGTGTAACGTCCACGTCACACTTATGCTCGTTGTTGTTGGCAGTAAGCTTGAAGTTTTTGACGAGTATGTTTACTTGGGGCAAATAGTCCGACTAGGTGAGTCCAACATCGACCTGGAGGTCAATTGACGGATTCAACTTGGCTGGGTAGCGTTCAAGAAATTTTGGCACATCTTCTCGTCAGCTACACCTCAGAACCTGAAAACGAGACTACAACCAGTGCGTGTTGCCAGCGAATACTTATGGAACTAAGACGTGTTCCTTCACTTCTGTTCGTGTGAGGACGCTCAAGTTTGCTCAGCGAGCAATGGAGAGGGCTATGCTTAGTAGGTTTCTCTGCGTGATAAACTTAGAAATGAAGATATCCACAGTTGAACCAGAATTATTTACATAGCCCAACGGATTAGTAAGCTGAAGTGGCAATTGTTAATATAGCATAGCTTGAATAACCGACAACCGATGGTAAAAATGGTGGCAGCCTCGTAACCGTAGGCGAAGTGTAGGGCGACCTCCCACTAGATGGAGTGATGACCTAGTAAGATATGCAGGAAGTTGATGAATGCTCAGGACGTGATGATCATCAGGAAGATGATGATAACTGCAAATGCTTTTAGCAGCTCGTCTAAAAACAAAACTCAAGCTATGAGATTCTTTAGTAAGTATATAGTTATTTTAATATATGTACTATGATTTCGAAGCAAGTAGCTCTGTGTTATAGGTGGCACTATTACAACTCAATCGCGGTTTGATAAATAGTTGTCACTATTGCCAAAGTGCGTAGCCGAAGAAGAATATCACAGTCTTTCGCTTTTGTAGCAACTCGGTACAAGTTATAATAGCGGAGACATTCATGAAAACCCACGATATTGCTGGCTTCGAGATTGCTCTCTATGTGTGTTTTCTGAGGCGGTGTACCTGATTATAAACATGATAAACTCAAAACTTTTGGTTATTTTTTCTTAAAGTTGAAAGAAGCAAGCGCTGTCACGACGTACTCCCCGCAAAGTGTTCTTTAATTGGGTCCTACACTAAAGATAAGGCTTCAGTGTCCTCAAGCATATCTAGACAGAGCGTGTATGGAAAATATAGGCTCTTCTCTGTAGTGTAACAATATCTCAAGTGGCAGCTGGTGTAAGTTCCATGAATAATGTAAGTTCACCATATTCACCATATGAAGCGCGGACAGATCTGAATGTGATTTCTCTGATATTTTTATTGTTGTACTCGTATGTATACCACGTGAGGCTTATGCGTGTTTTGTGTGTTGAGCGAGTAAATGTGTTTATGTTTTTTTTTTAAATATGAGGGTGACATGTGATCACACAGTCCACCTGATGGTAAGTGGTTGCTGTAGCCAACAGACATTTACATTTATCCTCGTTTGTGAATCAAGATGCAGATGCGTTGTCAGTCGTGAGGACTAATATGGAATGCCTCTTTTCCAATAAAAAGGGTTTCCGGTTCTCTACACTCACCATACGAAACATAGCAGCATTAAGTTGCTATTTCACGCTGGTATTCTGTGAGAGCGTCGTCCTTCCCTGGTCGATCCGACCCATTTGTGCTACAACTATACAATTAATATAGCTGCAACATGGCTCTACCACGTAAACAATGTATGCGTGTATGTAAAAATGCGTATATGCATGGGTGGTTGCGCCAAAAACACATTTTTGCGTTTGTGCTAATTAGTTAGATTATCCGGAAATAACCTCCCTTCCCACTTCCATTTCCTTTCCGCACGGGCATGCCCAATGGAGGGCTAGATTGGTGGCCTTATTTTGTTTGCCCAATAAGATGCACACTGGCCAAAAGTAAAGAAAGGCGGAAACACGCCGCCGGCAGAACGGCAGTTATCGACGTGCGCCACCACCGCTCGCCTAGTTGCAGCGCAATCTTGGCCGTGATAGCACCCTGTGGCAGTCGAGCCACAGAACAGAACAGTCAACCACAGTGCATTATTTGTCACGCTCGACCAGCTGCAACATAGTTTTGGTCGTGACAGCAACTCAGTGCAATTTTGTCGTGTTCGCAAGCCGACGACGGGTCACAGTTATCATCGTGTCCGCATGGCCGCGAAGAGAGGCCGCACCCAAGTAAGTGCCCGTTCCTATTTTGAGCTGTTTTCATTTGTTGTTCGTTTTCCCACAGTAGCTCATGTTCCTGTCGTGCCGGCTAATATAGTAAATTAAATTGAAGCAAGTATATTTGTCCAAAGACCGCCACGTGCCGCGTCCACCATTTTGTTTCGGCTTATAACGAACCAAGCTAATACAGTCCACTTTCGTCATTCACACACCAATTATTTTGGCGACATTATTCCCGGGATCGAATCCGGGAATTTGTGCCCCAATCAATGGGTGTGTACAATGTGTCAAGTGATTTCACGCAAGCTTCCACGAAGCAAACTGAGTATTTATACTTAAGCAGTACACAAAAGTCAAAACATTCAATCTTGTTGAATTTATATTACAGTTTCCAAGTTTCCAAGTGGTGTGGCTGCTCGATATGTTTACCGCGCGTCCTTTTTACCGTTCTACGTTACACAGATTTATTCTATAATTTCTATCTCAATTATCTTTAACCACTTTATTATTGATATTACGAGATTATGCTATAGAAACAGTCTTTTAAAATATTAAAGCAACTCACCTTACTCTCAGACTCTCAGAGTAATAGGTCAAGGTAAAATACATATATAGTATGCGTAATAAATTTAAATGTGCAAGTTAGTGTGGTTGGAATGACAGTTAATGCACCCGTAGCAGCGTCAAGGCTTTGATCTTTTTTTTTTGAGGTGGAGACTATATTTTCATTTGAAAAAAATTTACTTAGGTTCCATTTTATTTATCTCTTTGCTGATTATCATTTATTCAAATAAATATTCTGAGTAAAGTGCCCTCAAAGTTTATGTAGAATTAAAGATTAAACATACTACTTCAAGATTTTGTACTGTATTTTTTATTTGTTACTTTAGAATTTTTTTCTAGGTGAGCCGATTTTGATTATTCTTTTTTAATTAGAAAGCTGGTGCTTGTCATGGGACAAGTAGTTTTTGAGTTATCCCTAACAATGCATATTTAATATATTTCGATTACATTGACAAGGTTCTCATTTTATTTATATTGAGGGCGGTTCTAAAAATATTTAATTTCATCACTTGTTATTAAGCACCTAAGTTACAAATATTAATATATATATATATATATATATATATATATATATATATATATATATATATATATATATATATATATATATATATATATATATATATATAATAGTATAGTGACATTGTATCAGAATCTACTATCTCATGCAGTTCCCGATGTGTCGTCAGAGGAGATAGAGGAAAATTAAAACAGGAGTTAGACTAGCCATCTATGCAGGACAGGATTATAGTCAAACAACGCGTGCGTAAGCATAAATGCACTATTATCTATTCCCTCACACTCACAATCCGCTTGGACGGAAATCCAACACGGCCGGAGAGAGATCAGGTGCAGTATAATGACTTTACATGCTTTCCGAGGTACTGTCGTGAAACACCGGCTTGCTAACTCAGAAAAACCCAGTAGCTGATTTTGGCCCCGTAATTCGAAACCAGTATTTCATGATTATCATTGTCGTTTAAGACCACTAGATCGACGACACTATCTGTCAGTTATTATTTCTCATGTAATTTATATTGAAATAGTAAATTATGGTACGATTGTGTACCTCTTGGTTTGCGTGTACATGTATGGTACTACTTAAATTATAACGTCTCTTGAACAGTACGTACGTAGATTCCAATTCATTCTCCTTACTCAAAAACTAGACAGAAGAATATTATCATAATTAATATATTAATTGAAGTTTTAAATAAGTTATAAATAAATATTTTTATAATATTTTCATAGTAATTATTCTAAAATTGAAGAAAATATATTTCTAATCAAAAGGATATGGATTCGTGATGAGCTTGAGACACCAACTTCTAGGTCTTGTTTCTTGCGTCAAATATCGAAGGGCGACAGGTGTGAATCCAGGAAATGGCAGGCCCTGGCCACTTGAAGTTTCTGTACTCAGCCCCCCTTCCGAATCGGAATTGCCAGCCTCTGATTCAGAACAGCCCCCACTAGAATCCGATCCTGGCCCTTCTTCCCGATAGCCGTAGTAAGGCATTCTCTCCCTTTCTCTAGGCATTCACTTAACGTATAAGCTCATTATATCACTTAAAAAGTTATAGTCTATTCTATAATAACTACTTAACCATCTCCCAAAAATCTTCAACTGTACACGTAGCTATCGGAAAGCAGTGGTAGGGAATGCTTTGTACGCTTCTTTATAATGTCCAAGGATTTCTCCATTGTGGTGGAATTAGAAATTTAATCTGAAACAAAAAAAAAGAATTAATAAAAATTTCTGGATTAATTCAGCTAAACTAACTTGGTCTTATAATATATGAAGGAAAACAAAAACGATTTCTGCCTTATTATAAATAAACATTCGACATTTTTTATATATGTATTTCTCTACTTAGGGCATACGTCGGTTGCACGAGTTGCAAAAACTCTTTCTTCCGCTTGAATGAAGTTTCATTTGGCACTGTCTTTCGATCTTAGATAGCGCTCAATCATATTTATTATATATAATACCCTAAAATAAATATGTAATTACCCTAAAATGGCTCAACACAAAATTAATTAATTAAAAAAGTGACACGAGTGCATTTTTTAAACTTTTTTTAAAATCACGTATGGTTGCATTACGTACTTTGCTGAAAAGTAATACAATTTTTTTACTTAGCATAGGATTACATTCGAATGAAATAATAATTTGTTTATACGACTTCATTGTGCAACATATTAGTGTTCTGTGACACAATGAAGTCATGTTGAAAGTATCTTCCAGACAATTAAAATCTCTGGCCTAAATATCAAAACCACGAACATTAACCCTGAAACAAAAACTCAAAGGAAAACAAAACCTATAGCAATTTTGGCGAGATGAAAGAACGTTTTATAGTGAGCCTGCAACGTAGAATGCAGCGCTCATTTACTCGAAGGAAGTCGAGCGATTTCTTGCTCAAATAAAGTTTTTACAACCAGTAATTAAGATAAACAGCGTCCAAAGTCTTGTTTCTGAGACGACGATGAGACTGGTTTAAAAGAAATGTTGATTATTTTAAACCAGTCTCATATAAAGGAAGAATATTCTCAAATAAAGTTATGGTAATTTTTGTTATGTATGACACTAGACTACTTGTCTATTAAGATACCTTTCTAAGATTAATAGACCCGTGTCATAGAGGTAACTACGGTTATCAGCGATAAATTTTTTAGAGGTTTTGGTCTCATTGTTTCATTCGATCGAGACATCAAAGGAGCATATTAAATGCAGTAGAATTATTTGTTACGGCTCCTTAGCGCAGTGGCTAAGCATTCGCAGCGTCGTTGTGGGGTCGTGTTTTCGAATTGTAAAAAGTGTTTGTATAAGCAACAAATATTTTTTCTGGATTTCTTTGTCCACGTGTAATTTATGTTTGTATAATACCTCCACGATATAGGAGAAGATTCTATCCTGAGTGGTAGTGATAAATAAAAAAACTAAAACCGGCCAAGAGCGTGTCGGGCCACGCTCAGTGTAGAGTTCCATAGTTTCCCGTCCGTCACAATAAGTGTTCCCACTTATGAGTTTAACCCGGCGAGCCAGGGTATCACACACCCTGATAAAATTTCAAGGTGGTGTATTTTTTAAAATCCTCGCCTGGAAACTCTAACTCGCTCAGTAGCTGGAGAGCTGGGCGCGTGGGGCGGGTTAGTGGCGTGATCGCAGTGTGGGGTGGGACACCGGCCGTTATATTCGTGGGCAAACCTGTCTCGGGTATGTTATACCCTGCTTCATTTTTGACGTATTTTTTACGTAATGATTTGATCATGAATTATGATTGTTTTATTAGTTTTTTCTTTGATGATTTTAGTATATTAATTGGTTGTTCATTCATTTATACTGTGTTATGTTAGTCGCAACAGTAAACGATGGGCTACGACAGCTGTATTCTGTGGTGTCTTGAACATGGCAGCTATCAATGCTTGCATTATATTTATATCGAGCAAACAAAAACGTCACAATCAAGAGAACGGAATTCATTCGTAATTTTATTTTTTTCGTGATTAATAATTTTTTTTAATTCGTGATTTACGAACACCTACATTCAAGAAAGTCAAAAAAGCATACTCTAAGCTACATCCGCCAGCGAATCTTAAAACAGTTTGGTGAGCCCTCGCCTAGACATGTGAAAATACCTATATACCTATATAGTTTTTTTAACAGGCAACTTAAACTAAAAACTTAGCCAATAACAGAGTCTTACAACATGCTGAAATTCATTTGCTCAATCCACCAAATCATAAAAATATTCGGATTTGAAGATAAATGCATCTTTCTTATTCCTAAAGTTCTATTATATACCATATTATATGAATATAAAAAAAACATTAAATGTAGACGAGATTACTTGTTATTTTTCAGGACTCTTTAAATCTTGAAAATAAACTGAAAAAGAGCCTTTGGATTATTATTTAGGCCAGTTTGTGGGTTCGATCATTTCTGCACATCACGGTTCAATTATGCAATACTAGCTGTTATTCATAAAATCGTCAATTTTTCGTCATGATATTCTAAATGTTTATACTTACGATTATGCTTATGGCAAAATTAACAATATAGTATAGGAAGTTATAACGTTTCGATCAATTCGGTGGTGTCGTTAACAGAATCCGTCATCCCATTTCATCTCGTAGGTGTCGTAAAGGCAAATATGGGAAACGTCAGAGAGATTTCATGGCTTACTATAGACGATGGCATAACAATGTAATTTACATCAGATGTAAAATATTCAGACTGGCGACGGACAGCTGTTTCAAGAGTGCGAGATGTCTGGTGCTGCAATCGTCAATCCGACTACGTAACGATAAAGGCAAATACAACGGAAGATACACATATCCAGAGGTGATTTTTTATGGTTGGTGAAAAAGATAATACGTCTAATAAGTAAAAGGTAAACTATGTCCCCCCTTTTAACCATATTGTGCACACGAAGAAGTTTCTGATTTGTTGATTTGCAATGATAACAAGTGTTACAAAAACTTAAAATTAATTAAAGTAATATTTTTTGATTACGCTCATACTGAGAATGTCAAACACAAGACAGTCTGTAGTTAAATAGTCACACAGTGTTGAGTTTGTAAAATGCTGCCAACAAACACCTGATACTAGCACAATAACTTAATTTTGTGTGATTTCAAATGTTCCTTTTTCAATAGTCTGTGGAGTGTAAGTCAAAGGAAAAAAGCTTTTATTTTATATCTTGTATACGAGATATCTGAGTTTCAATGTGCATTTGGAAGTTAAATACAACTTGCTTACTGTACAAACAATAAATTTTAATAAATTACGGTCAAAATTTTACTATTAAGCAACCTTGTAAACTTGTAACAAATTAGTCAGCAACAATATGCATTCCGATATCAACGTGGTATTAGTTTGAACGGAATGAAGCAAAACGGTGAATTTTTTGATATGGACTATACGGAACTCATTTAGTTTTTTTGCAGGCATATTTAGTTTTTCTTTCTAATATTAGATCAAAAAACTAGTAATATTCCAAACGATTTTGAAATTACAACTGTAGCAAACCAACATTAAAAACCTAGATCCGATGACTGGAATGAAATATTGTTGCGCGCCACAGCTGATTATTAGCACCATCTGGTATCAAGCAACAGAAATAGGAGCATCAAGATCTTTCTAGAACTCTCCCACTAGTACCATCTAGTATCAAATGGCAGAACTAAGCTTTCTAGAAAGCTCATGGTTGGGCCATTGAGGGCCGCGACCGGGGCAGTATTGAATTGGCGACACAAGCGAAGACTTCGGCACGAGATAAAGTGAACTATTAGTATTAAGTATGATTAACTATTTGTGCATTTTAAGTTTTAATTGGTGTTCGGTAATTAAAGTGTCAATTCTGGTAATTCAATCGGCAGTTTATATTGTCCTAAGCTCGTAACAATAACTTAAACACGAGGTTGTCATTAATTGTTATGAGGACACCGCTATTGCGAGACTGTTTACAGAATTTGCACGGTTGGCCACCGCGCACGTAGGAACTAATGAAATAGTTGAAATTAGTAATGAATAGTTAGACATTTTTAAATAATATTAAAAAAGGAAAGCTATATAGAATGAGGATGACAAAAAAGCTGCCAGCCTGATGGCAACTGATTTATCTGGCCCATGGACACCTACATTTATCCTCGGTTATGAATCAAAATGTAGATGCGTTGTCATCCTTGAGGACAAAGATGAAATGCCTCGTTTCCATTGAAAAGGTTCTCCGATTCTCTATACTCACCATACCTAACACAGCAGCATTAAGCTACTATTTTATGCTGGTAATTCGTGAGAGCGTGGTCCTACCCTGGACGGCCCGACCCATTCGTATTCGTGCTACAACCATAATATGGCTGGCTCTACCACGTCTAAATACGCTGTCAACCCCGGGACTAATATAAAATACCTCGTCAACAGTAAAAAAGTATCCAGTTCTCTACATTCACCAAACGAATTTCTAGCTGTGAATATTAACGGGCTGACGATTAAGACGATAAGATTTCTAATCTAATCTAATATATAAAAATTAGTTATGGTTTATTCGCATTTTATGCTGTGCCATAACGTTCATCAGATTGCGGTAAAACTTTGTGAAAATATATTTGCACTTTCGTGTAGGTGCTAGACATAGTTGGACCCGGTAGGTGGCGCTGTTGTAGAATCACCCGTGCGAAGCCGGGGCAGGTCGCTAGTCTAATATATAAAAAATAATGTTGTTTGTTCGTATTTTATGCGCTGCCACATCGTTTATTAGATTACGCTAATACTTTGTCAACTTATTGCTTCTTTCAACTACTTGCGCGAAGGTTACAAGCATAGTACAATTCACTTACAGTAGATGGCGTGCGTATCGTATCGACAAATTTATTTGACATCATTCAATATTAATGAATGTATTGTCATTACTAATAAAACAATATAACCCTTCCAAATTTAAAACGATATTTCCGCAATTATTTCCTCTGCAGTAGTAATGCAACGGGTATCAGTTAGTAAATAATATAATATTAGAACATTGGGCCGTGTATTGGCACCTTATAAATTCCGTAACCCCATTTCGCTTCCACTCTTTTCTAATAAAAGCTTCCATGGCTTTTAAATTTTCTTATATATAAAAAAAATTCCTATATACTCTTACCATTATAAACATTTTAGTCTAAATATAAACAGAACGGACCGTTGATATTATAATTTCAATACATTTATTTGATTACTGCTGAATATCTTACACTATCATAATCTATATCATATATACTGTTCTACTTATTCCTTTTCCGAATGAATAGAATTTACTACAACGGACGAACTGCTTTACGGCAGTACCTTTCACGTCGCAGTATTTTACGCGTTTCACTCCTTAAAAGCTACTTTTTATGATCGACACTTACGTTTTATATTTTATTCCGGTAATATTTCAGATGGTTATTTAGCTATTTGCCATATGCTACAAATTCCTTCCATAACACTTTACTAATTCGACTTTTATGACATCGAAAGTACGACGTTTTTTGTTCTTTAAGCATATGTTTTGGTTTTGGAAGTATTAACAGATGTCTTTTATGTTTTATATGTGAGTGGATTTATTTAATAACTGTGGACAAAATTAATGTCTGCTAAACCTAATTCAAATGCAAGTGACCGGGAATTGTACATCCTATTACGTTAACAACTCGTACAGCAAAAGCTTTTATTAAAGTGCAATTTAGAATCTGGCTTCATGATTCTCTTGAATGGTCGTAAAATGAAAATGAAAACCTTTCATTTTGTTAGTGTTAATGAGTAATGAGTGAGGTACTATTAAGAGCACGTTCAGACTCGGCGGAAACCGTGCGGACGCAAACCGCGCGGGTCCGATCCGCGAGAATAGTGAAGTGTTCAGACAAGCGCGGTTATTGTGCGGTGCGAGGACTGCGAGGTAGGGTGACAGCCTTTCAGTTCAAACATGGAAGTTGAAGAGGCAATATGTGTGTACTTACTCCTACTCCACAAAAAAAAAAAGGAAACGGCAGTATTGGGTGCATCCAATTTTACAAGATCGGTTCACTCATGGTCAGTTTGTGTCTTTATATGCAAAGTTAAGGAATTATGATTCCGAATTTTTTAACTATTTAAGAATGTCAATAAAGTCATTTGACGAATTATTGGAAATAATCAGTGAACAAATTACATCTTCTAATACCCATATGAGGTCAAGCGTATCACCAGAAGAAAAACTCGTGATCACTTTAAGGTAAGGTATTTATTTTTATTTAATAATTATCAGAATATATATTTATGTAATATAAGAATATATATATTTATATTTATGTTATATTAGAATATATATTGGGTATTTATTTTCACATAATATCAGAATATATATTTTCTACAATAGAAGACTGTGAGTCATCAGTAGTGTATGATGAAGGCGATGGAGATCCCGCTGGTACAATTGTAGAGTATCCAGTAAAATATCCTTGTGGATTTGAATATGGTTGGCTATTTAAATATGCTGTATTATGCATGTTTTGCTGGTTTGTTGTAATGCGAAATGGCAATGGTAATTTCTGTCCCTTCTCTATTACTTGAAGTAATTCAATTTTAGTAGCCAAACGCTTGTTTTCTGGAACTTTTTTTAATTCTTTGTACAAAGATAAACAAAAAAGCTTATCATCATCTTGGTTAGAAATATTTTCTTGTAATTCTCTTTGTAATTTATCTCGTGACTGAATGCTCTCCTCTAATATGTTAGCCAATCGATCTTCTGGTGCACTTTTACTTTTTTTTCTTTTTTTGGGGGGAGGGGAGCGTATTTCACGTGCATTCACAAAATTATTTTGGTCTTTGTCACTGTCTTCATTATGCTCATTTTTCGCTTCTTCTATGTTACTAGTTGTTTCTTTATTTTCTACCGTCTTCTGAAGAAAGGAAAGCCGGTCAAAATACATGTATTTTGAACCTTTACATGCACCTGAACCAGAAGGAGCTGACTTGCCTTTTTTGAATTCCTTGTTGTAGGCATCACGTATGTTCTTCCATTTTTTTTGCAATGTTACACCTGAATAAGAAATTTATCGTTAAGAAAAATGTTAAGGTTTTCATAATATGTGCTGGTATTTTTTTTTGTTTCAGATATCTGGCTATTGGTTGTTCCTTTGGAGAACTTCGTTACAACTTTCGTCTTGGCAAATCTACAACCACAGGAATTGTCCGTGAAGTATGTAAAGCTTTGTGGAAAATACTCGCAAAAAAAGTCATGCCCGAACCGAGTGAAGATGTGTGGGAGAGAATAGCTATAGATTTTGAAAGATATGCAAATTTCCCCAATTGCATAGGCGCCATAGATGGCAAACATATAAGGGTTATAATGCCTGATGATTCTGGATCTTTATATTATAATTATAAAAACTATTTTTCTATAGTACTTTTGGCACTTTGTGACGCTAATTACTGTTTTACTTTTGTTGACATTGGATCATATGGAAAAAGTAGTGATTCTGCAATATTTAAAAATTCAATATTTTATAAAAGATTAATAGAAAAATCATTACACATACCAAAACCTAAACCAATATCTAACGCAGATCCTTTACCATTACCATACGTTATAGTTGGCGATGAAGCGTTTGGTTTATCGGAAAACTTAATGCGACCC
Source organism: Parnassius smintheus behrii (assembly GCA_036936625.1). Taxonomy (NCBI): domain Eukaryota; kingdom Metazoa; phylum Arthropoda; class Insecta; order Lepidoptera; family Papilionidae; genus Parnassius; species Parnassius smintheus. The sequence goes on along the minus strand of JAUPFT010000004.1, from coordinate 20,532,904 downwards.
TATGCGGGTAAAGGGTTATCATACGAAAAAAGGATTTTTAACTATAGGTTATCTAGGGCTCGACGTAATATTGAATGCAGCTTTGGTATTTTAGCAAACAAGTGGCGTATTTTTCATAGGCCTATAAACGTTAACATAGACTTTGCCGAAGACATAATAAAGGCATGTTGCGTGTTACACAATTTTGTTAGGACAAGAGATGGTGTACGGTATAAAGACACTTTGTACACTGCGCCAATGAGTAGTCTTAATAAATTACATGCAGGAAGAGGTACACCTTCATCTTTGAACATTAGAGATAGATATGCTAATTACTTTGTGAATGAGGGTCGTGTAGAATGGCAAGATACTAAAATATAAACTTATAAATATGTATATTACATTGGTAGGTATCTATATTATGTAAACACAATCACAAACAATGTAAAGTAACTACTAGGAGAAATGTTTAAATAAAGTACCTACTAACCAAAAAGTTTTTTCTTTTCCAATGAATCCTCGTTTATACCAAAAATCTCTACCAGGTCCTGCCAAGCCTTATTTTTGGCAATTTTATTAGAATAATCTTCACACTGGATGTCCCATATTGCTGGTCTTTTTTCAACTTCGTCAATGAATAGTTCGGTGTCAAAGCGCTCCATTGTCATACGTGCGATACGCGCGGATTCCACGGAGCAACTGAACACGCCCAGGGATTGTCATAGAATTACGTCCGCGCGGCGAACGCGCGAATTCATTTTCTTGCGGTCGAGTTGCGGCTACCGCGCGGTTGCATGGTCCGCGCGGTGTAGTATGAACGTTCTAGTACTATGCCATTATAATAAGATCCGCGCGGTTGACCCGCGCGGTTTGCGTCCGCGCGGTATCCGCCGTGTCTGAACTAAGGGTTAATGTTTCAGATTATAAAATTTATTTATTCACACTTTTAATATAATAAAACATGTAAGTTTCCTTGTGAAGTTATCCAGCATTGTTGAAAGTACGTAGTAAACTAACCAACAACGTCATTCAATTAAAATTTTCGATCTAAAATTAAAATTTCAGTGGTGTTAGCGGTGATAGAACTTGGTTTGCTCGTTTAAATTGAGCACTCTTTTAGCTATTACCATACCATTATAGCCCTTGAAAAAACACTACTAAACTATTCATTGCCTTATAAGAGAATTTTTCCATAGTTGCCACGCTTGACAGATGGATGGGCAACCATAGTTTTGATTTCTTAAATTTACGCCAACGATACACGTTGAATAAAGCTATGTATACGAATTTCATTAACTTAATTTAACTTATTTTTAAATCCCGACGTTTCGGGTTTGACGTCCTAATGTCATAGTTAACCCAGTTATCTTCTGTTTTTGAATATTAATTTTTGTTCCGATCTACGCAGAACGAGTCTTGCGGTAGTATGCTTGGGTTTGGATTTAATTTTGTTAATTATAGGATCCCAAGGAGATGGCAGCACCCATCCATCTTCTCTATTAAAATGATGATGTTTTTAATTTCAATAGCTTTGCGTCATCATCATTGGTAGAAATCGGTGTCTTTTGTGACGATTTGCGGTTTATCAAATTGATGTAATGGTGGCGACGATCTTGAACACGTTCACAGACTGCAGACTTCCCGGAGCGTCGGAGCTTTACGTCAGAACGAACATATAGCTGACGTGAAGCACCGACGCTCCGAGAAGTCTGCAGTCTTCCAACATGTTCAAGATCGTCTCAAAAACGAACCTAAAGCTCGTTTGTCACTTAATTTTTATAAAAAATACATATGAATGCGATAAATAAAAATGTTACAAGTAATAAAGTTTATTTATTAGCAGAAATAATTCTCCTTTTTTATCCTTCTTCAATGAGACAAACACCACCATTACCAATGAAGCAATGTCATTTCATTAATTCATTACAGCTCATCAAAAGTCCACTGCTAAACATAGGCTTCTTAATAGATCACCTCTTATGGGGATATTTGAAATAGTTGTCACAGGTTGGCAACCGCAGCTTTTTATTTTGAGTTACGAGTATCACGTACCTAATTTATGTTATTTTATTTATTTTCGTCGCCCATTACGACAACCACTAGATGATATGAGGTAGTGAACTCTTTAAAGTAGCCGTATCACACCCAACTTAAATGAAATCGGTACAAAAAATAAGGCCACAATAAAGTGCAAACATTGGAAACTTAAAAACATGACATCCATAACATTTTAGTAATATAAGAAGACTAGGGCAGGACCTCGTTAAATATCGAAATAAAGTAATATGATATATATAAAACACCTGAATATAAACACATCGAGTCTGAGCTTTATGTTATTACTGAATTTATTCGATAAGAGATTGCAAATTCTCGCATTTTGTTTTATGTGTCGTACATAAAATGTAAATTTAAGTGAGAGAAAATATGACAGACGTTCTGAATTTGCAAACGGTTCTAGTTCTAACTTTACTTTTGAAAGGTAAAATATAACATTCTCTTCACGATAATTAATAGAATCTTTTAATTTTTAGCCTTATTTATTACCTCATTTATACTTAGCTTATTAATTTTTAACATTCTCATCTCTAAACTTTTTCTCAAAGAACGAAATTAATTCATTTCATTAAAAAAAAAATTGGTTGACCCGGCAGGCCATTCCTGGCACTTCCAGCTAATTTCAAATGCAAAGCGCTCCAAATTTTACCAAATTATGGCGTTGAATATGAAATATTGGAGTAATGTAAAAAATCTATTCTTTCAAAATTTTTCGTTAACCATATCTCACGAATGATTCAACCGGTTTTGACTCGACCGGCGGCGATCAAAGTGATTCTTCAAGGTTAAAATCTGATTAGTTTTTGAAATCGATCGGTAAAGCCGTTTACAAGTTATTTCCAAAAAAATAACAACAATTTTTTCAAAATTTTAATTTTTGAGATTTCTCAAAATCTATCGGTACCGAATTAGTTGAAATTCATAGAAAATCTAAGTTTGATGAAACACTTTGGAAATCCGGTTAGTTCATTTCACACACACACACACATACATACTGACATACTGACACCATCGAAAAATTGTCAGGGTGGCTTCCTGTGACCTCAAAACGTCAAGATTTGATGAAAACTCGGTTAAAAAAAAGGAGTAAAAACAATAACTTCGCGATTTTTGAATAATTTTCAATTTTCTTAGCGGGTAGATAAAAAACAATATATTTATCGCAAACAACCATTTGTTAGAACAAGACTGCTTGGATGGCCTTGTGATCGTAAGCGCGGTTGCTGATCATGAGGTCCCGGATTCGAATGCCGGGTCGTACTAAATCAGTTATTAGGTCTGACAAGAAATTCAAAGTAGCAGCAGGAAGTCGGAGTGTTTCACTCCCATGTTTTTTTTACAGAAGAGGGAGCAAACGAGCATACGGTTTACCTGATGTTAAGTGACTACCGCAGCACATGAACAACGGTAACACCAGGGAAATCGCAGGTGCGTTGCCGGATGCTACGAAAAGCTGTTGGCACTACGCCTGACCTATCTCCAGTAGTGATGGATTACTGTCCTATCGAAACTCAAGAGTGAGAGAATAGTGAGTGCACTTGGATTTTGCAAGTGTATGCGAAAGCACAGGTGCACTCGGTAACTACAAACTGTACTAGGCAGATGACTGATTTCCGTTGAGACCGGCCGCCGGGATTGAACTTCGGTCTGGAACATATTATTATTAATACTGTGGCGCTAGTTGATTAATATTAATTAAGTGGATGCATACAAAACTACAATTAGCAAACCGAGTATCGATACGGTTATGGATTAGAATATCATTCACTGGCATTTGATGGCACCGTGGTGCAGCGGCTCAACATTGAGTTACGTCTCTAAGCGCCGCAGGTTCGCAGAAAAGAAAAAAATGTTTTGTAAATACAGAAGGATTACTAACTTTTAAAATTGGAATAATCTTACATTTATTTTATAATATTCAAAATTTCCACGAATGCATAACACAGTCTAAAACGATATAATACTATAAATAATGTAAAAGTGCGAATAGGACTTAGGACAGAGGGTTCCGTATAAATTTCATTAAGCATGTGGATAATTTGTCCATCCAAACAATTATAGGTAAGGTAAGTAGGTACCAACGATTCTTTGTCGAAAATGTAAGTCGGATTGAAGAACAAATCTAACTCCATACTAGAAAAAAAAAACCCTTATATCGAGGCGGATCGGTCTACATTATGGTCGATGCTCTAAATGCAAATGTTTAAAACTTATTTTTATGTGATATTAGGAAATCTAATAACGATTTTCGTTTTTGGATATTTTCCTTAAACTTCTTCCGTGAGACTACTTTGTCCAAAATTTTAAGATTCTAGGTCAACAGGATTATAAAATGTACGCAATTTTTAATGATCTTGGTCTTTTGCATGCGTTGACTTAGAAACTTTTTTTTTACTCAGAGATTTATAACTATAATTTGCTATTTAAACTGGATACTTTTACCCATCTAAGAAAAAAAGCCCTTTTCAGACGGAAGGACGGAGAACATATGGGTTACGATTTTTTACATTTGAGGTACGGAATCCTAAAAATAAAGAGAAACAATAAAATGAACCATCTGCGCTCTATATGCGGTGATAAATAGGCTATTACATTTAAGTACATTGTAAAGATATGACTCAACATCTCTTAAGCACATGATATCAGTTTCGCTTGGTAGGAAATAAGACTAAAGTATAAATAAATAAAAAATAGATTGAGAGTTTCTAATACTTTATAAATAAGAGTTTAAATACAGTGTGAATACAATTGTATACAAAGAATAGATGCAATTCATAATTAGGACTGCATGTATGTTTCGTACAGAATTGCGACCCAGTTTATTTTTTGTAGTATGCATTAGTAATAAAAAGTAATGAAACAGTCTACATACGTTCTAATAAGAATATAAGTGGACTCATACCTTCTTTCATTTACTGTTAGCAAGCAAGCAGGGAAGAGCATGCTCAAATAATTTGTATTAGCAGAGTTCAATATTTCTTAAATTTTTTTTTAAAAAATTCTGTGACATGTAAATTTTTTCACGATGTTTGTTTTTACGTGGTAGAGCAATGCTGCAGCTACATTAATTATATAGATATAGCACGAATGATAGATGATAGATGTAAATTTCTATCCACGGCAACCACTTACCATCAGGTGGACTGTGTGTTCGCTTGTCACCCTTTTCCTATAAAAAATTTATCGTCGAGTACATCGTAAACTTGCATTTAAAGGTGCAAACAAAAATTATTCTCTTGGTACCGGGAGGATCAAAAGTTTTGTGATTCTACGAATCTTTATTGATGTGTAACATTTTTCCTCTCGCTTTCTCGCAATCAGTGGAAGTGATTTCGTGAAAAGCGACGGGAATGTGTTACAGGAAACCCGGCAGGCGCGCGCTATTTGATTGATTTGACCAATGGGTGCGCGCGGTGGTAGTAGTGTATAGTTATATATAAACTAATGTGTTAACTATATTAATAAATGTATTTACTGTTGAAAATAAGTGTCTGAAAAAAGTGCAGATCATTGATAAAGAAATACAACAGAGTAATAATGAATAATTATACATACATACATATACATAAACACTCACGCCTGTCACCCAGAGGGGTAGGCAGAGACTACAGACTTCCATTTGGCACGATCCTGACACACCTCTCTCGCCTCCTTGACATCCATACACCTACGCATACATGGGTATGGTATGGGCATAAGGGTACTCCTAATTTGGCCCGTTTCCAATAAATCGCCAATTTGGTCGATAAATTTTCGCCTAGGACGTCCCTTTCCGACTCTGCCATTCACTTCTGCAACATAAATTTTCTTTGTCACTCTTTCCTCGTTTATTCTTTCCACATGACCAAACCACCGAAGCATTCCTTTCTTAATCCTGGTCACAACATCATCTTGCAAACCACACTCTTCTCTTATTACACAACTTCTTACCCTGTCATTCAGATTCAGCCCTAACATACTCCATAACGACCGCATTTCTACTGCGTTTATTCTACTCTCGTGCTTCTTCTGCCACACACAACTTTCACTACCATACGTTAAAGTAGGGACCAACACAGCATTGTGAATTGCCATACGTGCCTTTTTCGACACATTCTGACTCTTCACAATAGAGTGCAAGGCCCCATTTACTCTATTTCCCGCATTCACTCGTCGTTCTATATCCTTATTATATCTCCCATCCCTGCTAAATACGCAGCCCAAATATACAAACTCATCTACTTGCTCGATCAACTCCCCTTCTATTCTTATTTCACAAATCGTTTTACTTTCTTCTCTTTCAAAAACCATAACCTTCGTCTTACTTGCGTTCACTTTCATACCCCTTTCTTTTAATGATCCGTTCATTAATGTAACCATCATTTGCAACTCGGCCGCCGACGACGCAAGAATGACTTGATCATCGGCGTACAAAAGGCATTTGACGGTTAACTCACCCATTCTTAATCCGCATTCTTCAACTTTCAAATTTTGCAAACAACTGTCCATAAATAGGTTGAACAGCCACGGGGAGGCCACACAGCCCTGTCTGACACCTTTATGGATGTCAAACCAGTCCGAGTAGACCCCGTTGATCCTAACACAAGCACTAGAGTCCCTATAAAGAGACTCCAATGCCCGTATCAAGCCAGCGCTCAACCCAAATGAGTTCAGTGTTTGCCATAGCAAATCCCTATCCACTCTGTCATATCTGTGAATAATTATTCGAATAAATATTTCAGTATTTAGCATTTATAAAATTTTGGGGTTTTCTGTCGCTGTTCAATTGATACCTTTAATGTTGATAAATAAAAGGTTTTTTTTTTATAATATAATGTTAATGTTGCTTATTACCAAATTGAGATGTCACATATTACACATGGCATCAGATTACTGTAAGGCTCGCTTGTTTTTTTTTAATTTAACCATCTTTATCGCTGCATTAGCAGCTTTTCTCTATATCGTGAAAATTGTTTACATAAATATAAGGGCTAATCTAGATATTATAGAATTTTTAATGAACTTTTAATGAAAACTAAACGTCGGTCGTAAATATATGTTTAGAAGAATTAAAGCTCAGACTCAGATCATCTATGGGTCGGCTATACTGGGGTAGGACCACGCTCTCACAGTGTTTCGTATGGTGGGTGTAGAGATTCGGAGACCCTTTTTACTGGAATCGAGGCTTCTTAGTCCCCAGGGTGACAGCGCATTTGCAGGCATCCATTTACCATCAGGTGGACTGTAGGCTCGTTTGTCACCCAACACTGTAATAAAAAAAGACTACTAAGTAATTTTTTTCAGTTCTTTCGAGTCAGTTTTTATCCATCTATCCATTAAAGCCCATAAAAGTCCACTGAAGAACGGGCAAGGTAGAGTGAAATCGATTTTTACTTTTTATGAAAAGATTATTTTTTGAATATTTTTTAAAAGTGGAATTATTTCTCCATATTTTAAAAAGAACTAATCTATTAAATAACCTTTTTAATAACAAAGAATAATTAATACCGGCTCACCATATTTCTTAAATTTCGAAAAACGACCACCCCAGAACAATGGCTAATTTAATGAATAAAATAATCATTAAAAGCAGTTTTCAATTGACAAATGTAACGCGTAATATAAATAAAAAAAACATTCTAATTGAGAACCTCCTCCTATCTTAAAGTAGGCTAAAAATAAAACTGAAAATTTCCCACACTCAAAATACGAGCTTAGACATGTAGTTGCGGATTCTAGCTCAGTTCAATCATAGCTTTTAAAATTAATATTAGCTGGATAAATTTAGGTTTAGTTTTGTTCGTAGTTCTACAATAAAATTTTAGGCTGGCACTACACGGCAAACCCGACGAGCACTCAAAAACGATATATGAAACGATATATGGATGAACTATTGTAAACGTATTGACTATTGTATTGTAAGTAAGGCATCTGATCCCCTTTTGTAAGTGTATGAGATGATATTTACAATATAGACCTTGAATTAGAAAGCACACTATCTTGTCGTAATAAGACTATTTTACTCTTGTCTTGAATACTAGAATACATGTTCAGACCATAAATAGTTATTTTATATTCAGCAAATATATTGTTTAATTCTGCCGGTTGTAGTCGTAGGAGAAATATTACCGGATCTCGTTCTACGGATGTCATAAGAGGCGACTTAAGGAAATGTTGGTAAGATTAGTAAAAATAACCATTTAGTATTTTAACAGATGAAAAATACCTGGACCAGCAATAGAGCGTTAATGCTTTCAACAACGATCGCTTCTCATACACAGAGCCTGTACAGGGGACTGTCTTAATACCTATGGTGAATGATTGTTTGTTAAAAGATTAAAGAACCGTGTCCTGTGATATCACTCGTTTCTATCTTGATCTGGGGTTTGTGTAGTCTCATTAGAACGCCTATTTATTGCTGGCAAAGCTTACCTAGCAATACGAGAAGAGAGTTTTGTTCGAGAAATAAGCGAAGGCGACATAAACGCCTCAAAGCAATTATAGCGACGCTATTATCCTTACAAATCGATTGTCGACGTAAGTGCTCCATTATCTTTTGGTTTCGTAGGGTGTGCATATTTATGATGATATTTTTGAAAAGATCATTAAATATTTATTTATGATAAAGCTTTCAAATTTCAGCGTTGCTTGTTGCCATATTTTTTAAATATAGAATATGGGTGACAATTGAGCACACTGTCCACCTGATGGTAAGTGGTTACTGTGAGCCATATATTAATCACTCACACATTATCCACGATTAATAATAATCAATATGCAAATGCGATGTTACCCTTGAGTACTAAGATAAAATGCTCCGTAATCAGTAAGAAGGGTCTCCGATTCTTTTTACTCACTATACGAAACACGGCGGCATTCAAGTGCTATTTTATGCTGATATTCCGTGAAAGCGTGATCCTGCCCCGGTTGAGCCGAACCGTACGTGCTCTAACTGTATACTAGTAGCTGCAGTATGACTCTACCACGTACATAATTAACGGTGTGGTAGGTATAATAATGTTTTATAATAATAAAAAAAAATCCCACCAAAAACATAAATAAAAAAGTGGGCCAAGTTCAGTGCCAACGGCGTGCGGACTGGTCTGCCTTGCCAAGCCCCATAAAAGTTTCATAAATTTTAGCTATAGGAATGTATAACGTTTTACAATTGATTTAATTCTCTCCTGGTACATTCGCCTTTTCTTTTCCTAATTGCTCTTACGCTGTTGTGAAAGAATGAATGAAATATAATTTAGTAAAAGGTGTTCACATGCTGTTAGAAATTTATACGATATACATATAATTATATACTTCACAAATACATACATACATAATATAATAAATAAATACATTTTAATTACATAAATATAGTAATACCTACACATAGTAAAAGAGTAAAAGTAAATGAAATAAAAGCCTACTTATATTTCCTTACATTAGTAAGGAAATATAAGTAGTAATTTTTAAATAAACGATGTCATCAATAGATAAGGAATGATTATTTAAGTAGAAAAGAAGTGCGCTTTCACAAGTTTTTTATAAAATTTTTCAATAGGTTGTGCTGCGGTAAAGAGTTCCAGTGCCGTACAACTTAGAGAGAAAAGAATTTAAAATAGAAGGATGTAACGGACGGACGGAATTTTTAAGGTGAGGTTTTATCGGAGTTTGTGAGTTTAGATTAATGAATAAAACGTGTAAATAATCAAAGGTAATACAAGAGAGTTACGTTGTTTTGTAGTATTCATTAAAATTTTAATGTTCATCGCGTTTTGCTTCAAGAATCGATTTTAGCGTTGAATCCATTAAAACGGTGTCATTGAGAACCTTTTGTGTTTGCCTCTTTTATTTTAGGCGCATTTTATGTACATAAATATTTTATTACCAACTATCGTGCAAGTTTATTGTTTTAATTATTATATATCAACATCTTTTTATGTATTATTTGATTTAGAAATTATCAAGGGTATGCATAATGTAAACATTAGCCCATATTCAATGTGCTGGGAAGGTTGCCGACCGTAGAACTGATACCCTCCTAACTACCATTCCATATTACTAGGGTAATTGTGCGTAGATTTATATGTGTCGATATATGTCGTGCAGGTGGTGTTGGCATTGCTGGAAGAACTTCAACCCCACCTTGTGATTTGGTGTGATTATAAATAAACCTCAATTTATATTATGCGTAGGGTGCTGCAGCATGAATGAAAAATACTAATCTCGTTCTCCATCGTACGATGTACATTTTACTAACAAGCACTATCGAAAAATGACTGTTAAGAAAGCGGCTAAAAGATTAAAAAACTAGTTGGTGCACGAATTCAATACGTGGTAGAGCCATGCTGCAGCTATATTATGGTTGTAGCATGAATGGGTCGGCTCGACCGGGGAAGGACCACGCTCTCACAGAATACTAGCGTAAAATAGCGGCTTAATGCTGCTGTGTGGTGAGAGTTGTATGGTGAGTAGAGAACCCAAGAAGAAGTTCTCCATCTCGTTCCAATAAAAAATCATTTTATTGGTAACGAGATATTCTATCTTACGGGGTCGACAACACATCTTCATTTTTAATTCTTAATTCAGGATAGATGTAGTTAGGATGGGTGGTGGCTACCAGCAGGCTCTGTGCTCTACTTGCACTCTTACTTTTATATTAGTATTTTAAATGGAAGAAAATTACGAAACGAATAAACATGGTAGAGCCACATTGCTATATTATGGTTACGTCATGAAAAGGTCGGTTCGACCGGGGAAGGACTTTAACGGGACAGATGAAAGACTCTACGTTTCGTATGGTGTGAACGAGGCATTATATCTTAGCCCTCAAGGGTGACAAAACACTTTTGTTTTGATTCTTAGTCGAAGAATTAAATCGAGATCGATGCAGATATCTGTGGGCAACAACATTCAATTACTATCATAAGGTCTGTGTGCTCATTCATAACCTATATTTTGTATAATAAATAAATATATAGAAGTTAAACTTACAAAACACGCTATTTAACATGGGAAAATGTTCTTGGCAAACATTTCTAAGGTATGCTAATTAACGTTCCAAACCACTTCCGTTTCTATATAGGTTTATGGTAGTTGACGTGATTTTCGCTTCGAGCAACATTGTATCTTTAAGATTACAAATACTTTTGAAGAAACAGTATTTTTATGCATGAAGTTAGTAGTAGTAAGTCTATTTTTATAACAATACAGTTTATAGGACATAAGACATGGGACACTGTAACCATTCTTCACACATTCACACAAGGATACAGGTAGATTTTTAAATAATGAAAATAATGTGATTGTGAGGTAATGGCTCTCAGTGTGTAGCGATACTGGCTTAGCTTACTTTGTAGCAAAGTATATATGGAAAATGTATTGAAATAATACTCGTTTTTACGGAATTTATCGCGTATATTTAACTTTTTTAATACCCGACGTTTCGAGAGCTTTACAGCACCCATGATCACGGGAAGGACTGAGATGTTTAACGTCCAGATGTCATAGTTAACCGCGGTTACCATAGATTAAAATTTATCTTTGGTTCCGATCTACACAGTATCGAAACGTCGGGTATTAAAAAAGTTAAATATACGCGATAAATTCCGTAAAAAGGAGTATTATTTCAATGTGTAGTGTTCGCGTAAATATAAGAAATCATTATGGAAAATGTATTCCGTGTGAGGCCAAAAGTGTGCCGGCATGAAATACTGTCCTGCTGTGCTGAGCACGCCAAACTTTTTAGAGGCCAATTTGGCCTTCTTTTCTAAGTGCCCACGAAACTTCACGTTACTTGATATGTTGACGCCGAGGATTCCGATACTGGCTAAGGTAACTAGGGAAGTGCCTTGAAACTGAGGAGATACGACAAAAGGGTTCTTTTAGAGGTGAACGTGCAAACTTGTGTATTCTAAGGATTAAACTGGACTAGATTTAGTTGCCCCCAATCCGAGACTTTGTTCAGCAAAGGCTCGACTTCAGACACAAGTTGGTCCCGGTACTCGGCGACGTTTCTCGAGAAATATTGGCACAGCCGGTGTACAGGCCATCAACAGTACTGTCACCTGCATAGCAATTAATTTTACCGGTTTGCAACATATCAGTGATAAGCAGAAGAAACAGCGTTGGTGATAGCACGCAGTCTTGTGTAACGCCAGCATTAATAGGCTTGTAATCGAAGCATGCACCGTCTACAACGACCTTTGTGCTCCGATCTGCAAGAAAGCTGGTGATCCGATGGTAGGGATGAATTATTTTTATGTATTTTTGTAATGTTTCGAAATTTTGCCTAATAAATATATTTTACAAATACTTTCAAGGATAGCTTCTATTTCACTTACACAAAACAAGATGTTATTTTCCAGGTAGTAAAAAAGTCAAGTCAGTTTTACTTATAGATTAGTTGAATATGTGGAACGCGCTATTATTAATCTTACAGAGTATATTATGTGACTTAAATGAAGTATCGTACATTATTAATCATTCGAATGACAAACTTACAACTCCATTTGCATCTAACCATTCGGTAACACCACAAACACGGAGAGACAATAAATCAAACACAACACGTTCACCGCACAATTTTAGTTCAAGCCAGCTCGCTAATATTTTATTCAGTGTCGTTTTGTATTGTTTCAATAATGCCAGTCTCCATCCGGAACAACGTTGTGCCAGTCACAGAGTAATACTAATACTTATAAATCTGTTTTCGACACGAAGAAAGTGAAAGTTTTCTGCAGCCTTTAGCCAGGTAGAAATACTACTTAAGTGAACAATAAATAACATTAATTGACCTAACCTTAAAAATGTTATCACATATACATTGTCCAATATAAAATTTTGCATCAAAATATTATGTTTTTAAGAAAATAAACTCAATTTTCACAAGAAAGTGGTTCATGTAATAATTCTATCTGAAGGAATGTACTGCAAAAATTATCAGTGCGACATATAGTTCTAACAAAGTAATGTTACGGTGGTTTAGGTATGTAGAAAGAATGAATGAAGTAAGAGTGATGAAGCAAATTTATGTAGTAAAGTGAGTGGCAGAAGCAACAAAGGATGCCCTAGAGCAGATATTCCCAAACTTTTAAGGTAATGGAACACTCATCAAATCCCTTTTATTCTATGGAACTCTACATCAAATAATTACAAACCACATATAGTGCAATTAAAATATTATAATATAATTTTCGATAACTACCCACGTAGTACGTACCTACATAACAGTAATGAGTCCGACTCGTTACATATTTTTCAATATTTCAAAAAGAATACATATGTATTTGTACCCAATTGTTAAGTTAGAAATGTTTTGCCCTAGAGGGACGTACGCACATATGCGTAAATGTATGGATGTAAAGGAAACGAGAGAGGTGTGTGAGGATCGTTTCAAACGGAATTCCATAGTCTTTGCTCATTCCAATGGATGATAGCTTGAGTTCATGAAATGTAGTCCTCTTGGCGCAATCTTGAAAAAGGTTGATAGTGGATTATATCTCGTAATGGATTAACAGACACAAAATGTAAAATAAAAAGGGTAATTTAAAATAATTACTTATTATATTTTCAAATAAGAATAATAACTAAGTACAGTTATTTAATATATACATGCATAGCGTGTATACATATATAGCCTATTGTAAATATGCTTTATTTCCTGTTGAAAATAAATCTAGACGGCTAGACAATGGACCGGGCGTCTGTCGTCAGGAGCATTCCTTTTAAATGTCGACCGTCTTAAATTGGTTAACGGGTCTTGTGGACGGGATACTTTCGATTAGCAGCTGATCCTAATTTATTATTACGGATGAAAAACGATTTTTTAACTGTAGCACTTGATAATTTTAAATTGATTTATTTAAATCTAAATTGTATATTTACTATTTAAATCTAATCTAGATTGTAGGATCAAAAATACAATGTAAAAAATTTCGGATTCTGTGACGTTATTTCTTGTTTCTTAATATTGTATCGTAATTGCACCTACGACCATGTTTTGTAGCACAGTTAATGTTTTTAACTTTTCCAAGCAATTTCCTTATTCTAATTCATATTTTTGATTGCTTTAATAGTGTCTGACAACCTACAACATTTTTTTTAATATTTACTTTTTACCATTACAACCTAAAAGTCCACCGCTGAAGACAATGAGCGGTTTTCCTTTCATCCGCACGGTGCCGACACAGTGCCAGCACCGGCATCGGTGCAGCTGCCAGGGAAGCAAAAATTTATAAAAGATTGTCGTGAAGCGACAATAAAAAAACTAAAGAACCTAACTTAACTACAACGAAAACAACCAAAATAAAATAAATTATTTAAAAATTTGAAAATTTTTACAGTTTCTTTTATAAAAAAAAGGTATGAAGGTGATGATGGGATGTAATGAAATTAGTGATTTACAATATTATTAAAAAAAATAACAAAAATAAAGATACTGCAACGAAGTATGCACAGGCTATGCCTATGATAGGTGCACAGCTCCTGCTCTAGGTACACGCAGAATCTGGAGAAAGCACACGCAGCGTCTGGAGAAGGTACATGCAGCGCTTGGAGTAGACACACACAGCGTCTTGAGCAGGTACGCAGCGTCTGGAGTAGGTCCACGAAACGTCTGGAGTAGGCACGCAGCGTTTGAAGTAGGTACACGCGGCGCTTGAAGTAGGCAAACACAACTTCCGGAGTAGACACACACAGCGTCCGGAATAGACACGCAGCGTCTGGAGTAGGTCCACGCAACGTCTGGAGTAGGCACGCAGCGTTTGAAGTAGGTACACGCGGCGCTTGAAGTAGGCAAACACAGCGCACTAGTAGGCGACGACTTAAAGAGCGAGCAGAGGCTTGCAGGATCCCGAGGCAGTGCGGAAAAGGCCTTTAGGAGATGCTTTAAGTATCAAAGCTCAAGTCAGACTCCTCCATTCGCCGATTGTTCGGCTTTTTTCCCTTTTTGACGGATCTGGCATAAGAACGGAAAATTATTCTCATTAAATTTGAAATTATTTAAATTAAAAGCAAATTCTTGTAAATGGCCAAGAAGAAAGGGGTATTTTGAAGTAAAAACATCAGGCCGGTAACGATATTTGAATAAAAATTGCCATGACAACCTGATAAACAACGATGTCAAAACATGTCAAATTTTGGTTTTAGGCTCGTAATACAGAAACGGCAAGATTTAAGTGAAAAATGAGATATTATTTATATAGGAAAAAAAAGTAGCGCAACAGCGCGCACGAAACCCGAAATTGCAGAGTTACGGAGAACTAAATAAAAGACCGAAAAAGGTAGACTCCATTGACATCGATTTAAAAAGTGCTGATAACGTGAAAATACGACGTGAAAATGATTTGTTATTGTGTTCTTATGGTTTAAAAATGTTACAGGTTCCTACGGAAATAAAGGTGATGCAAAATATCCAGTTTTGAGATGAATGCAGAAAATCAAAAACAGAATGGAAAAATAAATTTAAAATAGTTAAAATGGTATGTAAGTAACATAACACTACATTTTCCCCCCGACCCTGGAAAATTTTTGACTCAGCAAAAATTTTGAGATGTACATTCTAAAATAAACCATGAAAACACAGCTTTGCAGTAACAGACATCACCAGGCAAAATCAGATATACCATCTCTTACATTCATCATCTGCATTCAGGTAAGGGTGGAGTTCACATTCAATGACTACCACTCTAAAAGTGTGTTTTCGAAAGGACATTCAGGCTTATTTAAGGAGTTGTCATCCGCTCCTGCGTGGAAAAAAAACATTTCGAAAGGACGTTCAGGCTTATTTAAGGAGTTGTCATCCGCTCCTGAGTGAAGATAAAGTTAAAGAAATTAATCTTAAGCAAGCTTTAGTCGCTATGACTTAAGTAAAGATTAAGAACGGCCAGAGCGGTAGGGCTCAAGGCCAGAGATCAGCAACATCACTAACGAGATGTGTTTGAAATTGATATTTATACATATATACAAACTTATATACAAATATACAAACATATATACAAATGTAGTGTCATGCAGAACAGTATTAGCTGGTTCCTCACATCTAATCTTCACTTCGTATTCGAGTTCGGCCTTGTTAAGGAATTCATACTTAATAACCCTTTTCAATGTTATAATTAAGTGCAAAGTTAAGTTTAAGAAATAAAAATTTAATTAAAAAATTTTACCTCTTTAAGTTTTCTAGAATAAGAATATTAAAGTGATGAATGTAAGTGAAGTGTTATATGTAGGTCTAAATATAATCCAGATAAGTTGAAAAACTAGATGAAGTTTTGTTTTAGAATTTGGAAGATTGTACCTCTTTAAGTTATCTAGAATAAAAATATTAAAGTGATGAATGTAAGTGAAGTGTTATATGTAGGTCTAAATATAATCCAGATAAGTTGAAAAACTAGATGTAGTTTTGTTTTAGAATTTGGAAGATATGATAAGGATGAGTAAATAAAGAGTTAAGAACGAAAGAGAAAGCAATTCAATCAAAAGGAAATGGATAAGGCGTAGCTAAGGTGAAGAAAAGAAGAACTTTTACGTCGGGCGCCAAATTGTCGTGAAGCGACAATAAAAAAACTAAAGAACCTAACTTAACTACAACGAAAACAACCAAAATAAAATAAATTATTTAAAAATTTGAAAATTTTTACAGTTTCTTTTATAAAAAAAAGGTATGAAGGTGATGATGGGATGTAATGAAATTAGTGATTTACAATATTATTAAAAAAAATAACAAAAATAAAGATACTGCAACGAAGTATGCACAGGCTATGCCTATGATAGGTGCACAGCTCCTGCTCTAGGTACACGCAGAATCTGGAGAAAGCACACGCAGCGTCTGGAGAAGGTACATGCAGCGCTTGGAGTAGACACACACAGCGTCTTGAGCAGGTACGCAGCGTCTGGAGTAGGTCCACGAAACGTCTGGAGTAGGCACGCAGCGTTTGAAGTAGGTACACGCGGCGCTTGAAGTAGGCAAACACAACTTCCGGAGTAGACACACACAGCGTCCGGAATAGACACGCAGCGTCTGGAGTAGGTCCACGCAACGTCTGGAGTAGGCACGCAGCGTTTGAAGTAGGTACACGCGGCGCTTGAAGTATGCAAACACAGCGCACTAGTAGGCGACGACTTAAAGAGCGGGCAGAGGCTTGCAGGATCCCGAGGCAGTGCGGAAAAGGCCTTTAGGAGATGCTTTAAGTATCAAAGCTCAAGTCAGACTCCTCCATTCGCCGATTGTTCGGCTTTTTTTCCCTTTTTTGACGGATCTGGCATAAGAACGGAAAATTATTCTCATTAAATTTGAAATTATTTAAATTAAAAGCAAATTCTTGTAAATGGCCAAGAAGAAAGGAGTATTTTGAAGTAAAAACATCAGGCCGGTAACGATATTTGAATAAAAATTGCCATGACAACCTGATAAACAACGATGTCAAAACATGTCAAATTTTGGTTTTAGGCTCGTAATACAGAAACGGCAAGATTTAAGTGAAAAATGAGATATTATTTATATAGGAAAAAAAAGTAGCGCAACAGCGCGCACGAAACCCGAAATTGCAGAGTTACGGAGAACTAAATAAAAGACCGAAAAAGGTAGACTCCATTGACATCGATTTAAAAAGTGCTGATAACGTGAAAATACGACGTGAAAATGATTTGTTACTGTGTTCTTATGGTTTAAAAATGTTACAGGTTCCTACGGAAATAAAGGTGATGCAAAATATCCAGTTTTGAGATGAATGCAGAAAATCAAAAACAGAATGGAAAAATAAATTTAAAATAGTTAAAATGGTATGTAAGTAACATAACACTACAAGATATGAAATACATGGCATGTTTTTCCACGTACAGACGCCGGTGCCGGCAAGGCGATGACTCCCACCGATGTCGTCGTCGGTGCCGGGGCAGAAGCAAGCTTCCCACTCGACGCCGATCGACATAACCGCATATATATTGTGTACGTATTGTAGCCGTGTGCCTGTGTGCGTATACGCGAGCCTAAGTAAAAGAAGGCGTTAAGATTGAGACTCAAAATTGACTTGTTAAATTATGAAATATCTCTTCGTTCATGCAGAAGTAGTTGAAATATCTCTTAGAGTCCATTTTCAACTTTTAAAACAGGGTATAATATGTTCCTTTTACGTATCTTACTTTAATATTGAATGAATCCAGCATTTTACTTCTCGGCGTTGATCATATTTTTATCTTCAGTGTAAGAGATATAAACAAACAAATACGACGACTTGACGAGACAATTTTTACGTGTTGTAGAACTGAAGTCTGTTTTAGTACTTACTAAAATCGAGCATAGAACGGCACTGGCACCAGTGTAGTGGAAAAACGAAGCCCCGACACCGGCGCCGTGCCGGTGAATGGAAAACACCCCAATACCCATGGATTACCTCAAATGTATGATATTTACCATAGTTGCCACACTTGGCAAGCAGTTTGGCAACCACGGGATTTTGTTTTTACTTATGTGATACAGTAGAATATTGCTGCCCATTTACTAGTTTGTTTCCCTCTGTCGCCTCTTACGACACCCACGGGATGATAATATTGAATATTGGATATTGAATATTGGATATTGACTATTGGATATTGAATATTGGATATTGAATATTGAATATTGGATATTGAATATTGGATATTGAATATTGGATATTCTTACACCGCCATTACGCAGTCATTACTTATTTTACCGTTTGTTTCTTGGATATTTTGAAATCGTTTTAAAAATTGCAAAATTATTTAATTTTATACCGATGGCGGAATGCAGATGATAATTTGTTAATACAGTCCATAGAGTCCGTAAAAAAAAGCCAACGAAAAGTCAATAGTATAAATGCAATACATAATATGCTGCCCTTGAAAACAGTGATGCTGGCTCACTCACGACCACCGCTGTATGGCAGCAAAAGTAGGCAAAGGGTTTAATCTGTTCAGATAGAATCATAGACACATAGTCTTGTTAGTCAATTGACGGAATTATATTTCAAGGTATTGGATACAATACAATACAATACAAAACCCTTTATTATACACTAAAAAAACAACATAACAAGAAACAAAGAAAGAGAAAAACAAAACGCGGTCTTATTGCTATGCAGCAATTTCCAGACAACCTAAATAGGAAATAAAAATAAGTGAAAAGTTAAGTAATGGGTAGAGTGCACTATTAATAATATTATAATCTATAAATATAAAAAAAATAATAAACATGCCGGAGTTTACTTAATTGACAGACTAGTGATCATAAAACGACAGGAATAGTTAAAAGGAGGAGGGATGATTTAGAAGGAAAGATAATGTTTTTTAACTTGGTTTTGGTAGATATTCAGAAAGGAAAATGTTTTAACTTCTAAGAACTATAGAAATTTTGTTATATATACACAATGAAATGTGTTATTTAATTTTCTTTTAGCCCTTTTTAATAGTTACTAAAAATAAGAATAGGTGCCATCTTTAAAGCTAGAGAGAATAAGCTTTTGTTGCGCTAAGAAAGTGCGATTTATAATCTAATTCTAGATCGCAATCATACGCGGTAAAGCCATGATGTAGCTATATTATGGTTGCAGCAGAAATGGATCGGCCTGGGTCGGGGCACGCTCTTAGAGAAAAATAGCAGCTTAATGCTGCTATATTTCATATGGTGAGTGTAGAGAACCGAAAACTATTTTTTACTGGAAACGAGGCATTTCATCTTAGTTCTCAGGGGATCAACGCATCTGTATTTTGATTCTTATTCTTCTCGAACATCAGGTGGACTATGTGTTCGTTTGTCACCCTTATTCTCTAAAAAAATTACCATTTATTATCATTCTAGTCAAGCACTAGCTTATAATAAGTAAAGAACTTTTATTTTATATTTACTTTAATAAAAAATAAATCATCTTATCTTGAATGACTGGCCTGCATAAAAAAACATACGTTCAAATAGATCAAAGCAGCGCATACCGATGTTTAGTATTGAATCGTTACAATAGGTTAGTGTTATTTCGGTTCGGATCGTGTCTGATGGTTCCAGACGTGGAAAATAACATGTCTGTAACTTCTTTATTTCTTGCAACAAGTGTTTTAATTGTTTGTATTTCCAATCAATCGTTCTTGTTCGCTGAAATCAAAAAATATCATTATATTAGATATATGAATTTATTAAAATTTATATTGGTGTGTATCTTTTCATCATAAAGGTAAAAACAATAGGTTTTTTTAAGGAGGAATGTTTCTAGTTTGACGACTGTATTGTTAATGGTCATAAACATTATCGCAGTAATGAAAATAGTATTTATTACTTTCTTCATCAAATCAAAGCAAAAAATCAAAGCAGTTTTTATTATTTCTGTAATGGAATGGCTGTTGGGCCCTTGAATCACCTAAAAGCCACTGACATTTAGTCAATCCTTTCGGACTTACGGAATATTCTTTTAGTCTATAAAAACTAGTTGGTCCTAAAATTGTGTTAGTAGTAGAACTAATTTCAAATAATTTGATATAAAATCTTTTTAGTTTTTTTTTTACAGTAGCCCTTGTGGCCCTTAGGCCACCTTAGCCGTATTAATTATGTGGTAGAGGCATGCTGCATGCAGCTACTCGTATATTATAATTGTAACATAAATGGGTTGGTACCGCCGGGGAAGAACCACGCTCTCAAAGAATATCAGTGTAAAATAGCAGCCCAATGGTGTGTTTCGTATGGTGAGTGTAGAGAATCTGGGATCCATTTTACTGAAAACGAGACATTCTATCTTAGTCCTCGTTTGTCTCCCATATTCTATAAAAAACCTCAACCTACTGTCGCTGAGAGGTGTCTCGTATTTTCGTTATTTTCATTGTCTAATTCTAATATAAAACCTTATTTTAAGGCCACACTTGATTTTAGGAAATAGTAATATCCGCGACTGAAGATTGGCCCCAGAGTCACTTCAAAGCCGTGGACATCTAGTTAATCATGTCGGGCTTAGGCAAAATTGGTTTCGCCTAGTAAGAACAAAAAGAAATTTATCCTAAAATTCGGTTTGGTCAGTAATAATTTGTAAAAAAAATATTACATATTGCTATAGTTTATTTAAAGGAAGTTGATATTATTGTCTTACTTTTAATTTCTGTATATTCTGCGTCAATAATTTTTCATCATTGTCGTTAATTCAGATATTTAAAGATCGTCAACACAATGCAAAACTTGCCCAAAAACTTTGTCAAAAAATGTTCGAAATTATATGTAATCCTTACTATAGTAGACAAAAGATTTTCTTAGTCTGGAAGCATGATTTTTTCCAGTTTTATTACTCTAATATTTCTAATTTTGCCTAATTATAAACGAAGAGCTTTTAATAAAAATAAAAAGCACACTCCCTAATTACAAACGGCGAGCTTTTTGTGAGAAATAAAAAGCCCGTTGCCTAATTAGAAATATATAGTTCTGAATCTATGAAGCTACCGTTTTGTGTAGAAAAGTTATTGTAATATACATACATAATAATTAACCGAAATATTGGCAGTTATTCACTTTTGATATTTTGATAGAAGATCGTTATGTTGGTTCTACTATTATAAGTCCTGGGAATGAGAACAGGTGAATCACGTTTTTATCGCTTCATCGGATTTGAAATAGTTATATGGAAAGCAGGAGGAAAGTGGCGTAGAGAGATTTCGAAAGTAATATATTTTTCTGGAATAAAAACTCCTTCGAGCCGCATTACAGGCACAACTGGTGACCATGTCTAAAACGTTTCTTTAAGATGTGGGTAATTAAATCGTGAAACATTGTAGAGGTTTGAAGACATTTTATTGCAATAAATACCTTACTATATTTCATAACTCTTAATGTTTTAAAGTGAATATAACAATATCTAATCGATTATTGTATATCGATTTTTTATTGATTTAAGATATTTAAATTAAAATTGAAATTTCATAAAAGATATATTCACAAGAAAATTAAGGTTTTTTTAGTTTTCCCACTTTTATTTTACAAACAATTATATACTTTTTATAAATGAGTGTGAACATGAAAAATTATTGAATGGGGTAATCGTTTCGGTTAGCAAAGTATAGGGCAACGGCCGATTAGATGGAATGATAACCTGGTAAGACATGTAGAAAGTCGATGGAAGCAGGTGGCCCACAGCCGTAGTCCTGGCATTCTTTGGGAGGCCTTTGTTGTTTTGTTGACTTGTGAAGGGTTGCTAAAGGGTTGACGAAGTGATGATGACTGTGTGCGCGTTTGTTACCCTTATTTTACATAAAAAACGATGATTGATTGAAATGAAAAATCGTCTCCACTTATTAAACCACATACGTTAGGAGGATAGTTATACAGAATGGGTCCTACATATAATGCAATAAATGAAACCACAAGTAATACTAGTCCGTAGAAGTGTAGAAAAATTAAATATTAAATTAAAACCCGTAAAATAAAAAAGTGAAATTTTCAAACAAAATAAATATTAAAATAAATTCAGTAAAAGTGAACACTCTGTTTAGACAACGTACCTTGACCCCTTGGAAGAGTGACAACGTTGCACGCGGGTGGCACGCCGACAAAAGACACCGCTGTCGATATGTCGCAATACCAATAGTTTGCACTGCGTGGCAACGTCGCTTTTTAATGTTCAAGGATTCATGTTCATTGAATCATTGGCTTAGTGACCCAATTCTATAGAGTGTTCAAATTTGCTTAAAATTAAAACTCTACTTTTTGACCTAATTACTGGACCGATTACGTTCATTTTTTGTATATCGTCAGCAAAGGCGATGACAAGTATATGGTTTCATTTATTGCATATATGTGGGACACATTCTGTATAATACAACCAATACAACCAATTACATTAGGAGGATAGTAATGGGTTTTCAATAATCGATAACACATTTTAAAATTTATAAATAATTCTAAACCGAATACTATAAAACATCTCAAGTTTGGGCTTTTAAGTGATGGCATTAATTTAGAAAAAAAATCTTACCACATCATCCAGCGTGCATCCTAGTACTAAACGTTATTAAAGTTTATATATTTTAATAAAAAAGTACTAAAGCTACACTGTTATAAATGAGTTACATATAAGTATCTTATTATAATAAAGATCAATAGTAATTTTATAGACATATACAAAAAAGAAAAAAAAAACTACCCACCTTTGCGTAATAAAAATCTAAATTCTAAACAGACAAACCAAAAGTCGCTTGTATCGAACTTGGCCTTCTCATTCACATTTATGTTTTTCGTTTTTTACGAGCTTTTACCACCGGGGAAAAGCATCGATTCAGATTTCTACAACCAACAAGTAATGAGACTTAGGCAAGGAATTTAAAAAAAACGGCCGAAATTGATCAACAGAAAATGAGTGGTCTATTTCGTCATGATAACGCCAGACCACACACATCTTTGGCCACTCAGCAAAAATTGAGAGAGCTTCGTTGGGAAGTGTTAATGCATCCACCATATAGTCCTGACCTTGACACCCCCAGATTTACACCTGTTTCTGTCTCTTCAGAATTCTTTTGATAGTGTTAGGTTAACATCAAGAGAGAACTGTGAAAACTACTTGTCGGATTTTATTGATCAAAAATCCTAAGATTTCTACAGCAACGGGATTATATCATTACCTACAAGATGGCATTAAGTTATCGAATCATCAACAAACAGCAAACACATATATATATATATATATATATATATATATATATATATATATATATATGTTATAATTAAACAAAATTAAAATTTGAAAAAAAAAATGATTTGATTTGTATATAAAATACGAAGAAATGTTTTCCCTGACTTCATATATAATACTAGCATTATGAATCTTAATAAAAAAGAACTAACACTTAAAATACCATGCAGTCCTAATCTCCGCAGCACAGTGCCAAAAACACTCGCTGCGTTTTCTCACTATTATTATTATATTAATTTGGATTTGGAATCCAAAAGTTAATGCTTTATTAAAACTAGGCAAGTTATAGGTTCTATCATTTATCGCACTATTTTCTTTTTCTAAAGATTTTTCTTAGTTTCTTTTTTTAATTCAATTCAAATTCAAAACTCCACATTAAAATCCCAAATCATAAGAAATAATGTAATACCTAATTAAACTAAAAGCATCTGAATACACAGGCCTATTTATAATCATAATAGCTGACTGGTCGCTTCATTCAAAGCATTTTAATTAAGCACTATGCCGTGTTGTTCAATTTTGGTATCATTTTACTCGCGTTCATTATTATTTAATCATTATTTGTAGGCTTCTACAGTTGTTGAATCTATAAATATAATATACGTTTCACTGTTATATTATCCTTTGCATAATTTATCATGATATATCATCTTCAACAGCCCAATAAAAATTCACAAGTAGCTTTACCTGTTGCCAGGAAGCAGTAACAGGAACATTGATGTTGCTGTCTGTTGTTACTTTGGGTACTTTTCGTAAAGCGTAAAACGATATGGTTATACTGCAATCTATCGAAATTTATTAGTCTCTACTGAGATTTTTCATAGTTGAATGTTACGGCTGACGCATTATCTTATGCCACTGCCACATGTATCATAATAAATCACTTAACTGTTATTGCTTAACTGTGGTCTGTTGTTACTCTGGGTACTTTTTGCAAAGCGTAAAACGATATGGTATACTGCAATCTATCGAAAGTTATTAATTAGTCTTTACTGAGATTTCTCATATTTGCAGTTACGGCTAACGTATTCTCGTATGTCACAGCCACATGTCTCATAATAAATCACTTACATGATTTAAAGAAAGAAAGAAACTTTACTGCATATTACCACTAAAATATTTCATACAGTTATTTTTTGAGTTCAAGGGCTTATTTGTTTGCCATTAAGATATCTGTATATATTATGTCTGTCCCGGCTAATGTTTGGAACAGCATGATTGTGATGAAACTTTATATAGAATTATAAATTACTAAATGGTATAAAACAAGGTGAAATTAAAGCTCCAGTAAAAAATTACATGCTTTAATTTTTTCTTTCCCCTTCCACAAAGTGGAGGCTAGAAGTAAATTATTTCAAAGTACCGAGATAAGGCAACAAAGAAATAACGAAAAAAAAACACAGTCTTTGTAAAAGTTACAATATTTTTAATTATAGGTTGCTTTGTGATTTCCATATGTAGTAGCTACCATAGCTAGTGCATATGGAAATCTCAAGTCAACCTCAAACAAAGAAAGCTGCAAATACGTTTTACTAATGACACTTAACTTACAAGGTTCTATTGAAGATCAAACTGGAATTTCTTACAGCATGTAGTTATGAATTATACTGACATATTTCTTTCAAGACGACTCCGTGGCGCAGTGGCTTAGCATTGAGTGGCTGCGCTGGGGGTCGCGGGTTCGAATCCCGCACGGAACAAGTATTTGTGTGTCCTACAAATAATTGTTCCGGGTCTGGATATTTGTCCTTGTGCAATTTATGTTTGTAAACTGCCCCCACAATACAGGAGAAAATCCTAGTGTAAGGGGTATTGTTTTAAAAAAAGTATTGAAGAAAAAAAAGAAGAAGAATCAGTCAACGACGAATGTGACTGCTGTTTAGCGGCAGAAATATGGCGACAATCCAGGTGGCCAAAAAATCCCATCACCGCAGTTCCACCTCTGGCGCAGTTGGTGACTAATGCACGCTTGTGCCCTTTACACTTACAAAGGCTGCTTTTTATTTTATTTTAACTGCCTTATTGATCTTTGACTCCTAATCATATGGCCCAAGCTTCAAAACCTAGGTCGAGATAAAATACGTTTCTGATTTGCCTTATTGATCTTTGACTCCTAATCATATGGCCCAAGCTTCAAAACCTAGGTCGAGACAAAATACGTTTCTGGTTTGTAATGATAATGATGTTAGTCTTTTAGCTTTTATATCTTCATGGGTCTCAAAGCTGGCGGGCTGTAAAGGAGTGAATTTAAATAATTCTGCATCAGTGTCAGTGACAGTGTACAGTCCACGTGGGAGAGTTATCTAACGGCCTTCCGAGCAGGCGGTGACAGGCCCCAGCCCCGTCATGCCAGACTTTGTCTTTCCGAATCCGATCCGATTGGACGATAAATCGACACGACCGGAGAGAAATCAGGTGCAGGACCAACGGCTTTACGTGCTTTCCTAGACACGAGGACACCGCCAACTTCCTGACTCCGGGCAGACTGAGAATTTCTTGACGGAAAATCTCAATGTTTGTAATAATTATTGTAATAATTTGTATTAAATTATTGTGTAATAGTTTGTATTAATTGTTTTGTCCTGACCCGGGATTCGAACCCAGGACCTCATGATCAGCAACAAGAACTTCTCAATAGCAGCCCGGAGTTAGGAAATTACCGATGTTTCTTGCTTCTGCTGCTGATCGTGCTGATCTCTCGTCAGTCGTACTGAAGTGTCGTCCCAACGGACTAGGGAATAGAAAGTGTACATGTGTTTGCGCACGTACTATTACACTATAATCCTATCCTGCGCAAATGGCTAGCTTTCGCTGAGTCTAGCCGCCGTGACTGAAATTACATTTTTTTTCGTGGTGCAAGTGTTATATTTTGTACTTTGTAAAAAGTTATAAAAATTATCTCATACATTTATAATAATGGTGCAAGATGATAGCGTAAGAAAAACCACAACTATATCTCATTTTGCGGTGATTGAAAAATAAATATTTCAAACATATATTGACAAAAAAGTTAATTTGCTATAATTTGCTATGCCCTAGTGAGCAAATGTAAATTTCAGTAGGTAACACTATCTAAAATAATTATCGTAATATGCATATAATTTTTTATTTCCACTAGGATTACTATAAAGTTTTATCAGACGAACTGGCAACACTGACGACTATGAAACCTAGACTTTACTTATTATGTTTCACTTATATCACGTACTCTTAGTTCCGGATTGTACACAATTCGTGATGTGATATTTTAACAGCCCATTTAGATTGCGTTCGTGTTTACCAATCAGCAGAGGACGTCAATTACTATATAGTTCGTATAATCACGGTTCGGTTCGGGTGATTGATCGATAAATGGAATATTAAGTGTCTACTAAAGCACGTGTATTATTTATATGCCTCCATTTTGGGTTTTTTCCAAGATTTCAGTGACATTTATATTTATTTAAGTATCCTAATAATACAATATTTATTACAAGCAGAGAAACTATTAAACTAAAATAAAACTGTCCCACTCCCTGCGGTTTAGTGCCAAGAACACTACCTGCGTTTCTTTACTGAATGTTTCGTCGCTGAACCCAAAATAATAAGTACATTGATTTAAGAAAAGAACTAACTTTTGTGGCGGCTATTAGCTGTAGATACAGTCCTTTTAGAAACAACCGCGTACCCCATGGACCGAAAGCCTCTAGAGCAAATAGATTATGTATGTAATATATAATAGATTGTATGTATAAAACATGTGGGACTGATTTTTCAATAAAGTTATGTATGAACCTACTTATTTTATTATTAATTTGATTTAAACCTACATATAAATCTGACGTGAGTTTACGCATGGGAGAGATACTATGTTTTTCTTAAATTTAAAACTTTACTCATATCAATGTAGCCGCAGTTACCACGCAGAAAATCACGAATAAATCGCCGATTAATCGGTGACTACAAATAGGCCAATTGATCGGCTTCCGAATCTTATATCTCATCTTAGCGGCCCAAGTCTAACATATATATGTATACATATTATTACTTAATGATACGGCGTACAACTGACTACATTCAGTGGAAGCAGCTAGGTGGTGGCTTGATGTTCGAGACTATGGTGATTATGAGAATTATGAGACAAATACTTCTGAAGAAATCAGAAGCTGCTTCTGTAAGTTAACTTTCAGTTTGAGTACCGTAATGTTAAGGATGAGATGAGTGCAATTGCCTACGATCCGCGTAAATAAATAGATCTATTTAAACTACATTTTATTGCCATGTAGCGGCAGCGTAAGAAAATCTACAAATTAGAGTTGGACCAATTAGCCACCGACTAATCGGTGAAGCCGATTAATCGGCCTATTCGTAGTCACCGATTATTCGGTGAATAACCGGCTAAAACGACCGATTAATCGGCTTTTTATTTTATTAATTTCAGCAAAGGTTTTTCGTGATTTTCTGCGTGGTAACTGCGGCTACGTTGATATGAGTAAAGTAAAAAAAGATGAGTAAAGCTTTTTTTCATTTTTTTTTAAAACGTTACCCCTACATTAGGATTTTCTCCTGTATTGTGGGGACAGTTTACAAACATAAATTGCACAAGGACAAACATCCAGACCCGGAACAACTATTTGTAGGTCATACAAATACTTGTTACGAGCGGGATTCGAACCCGCAACCCCCAGCGCAGCCACTCATTGCTATGCCACTGCGCCACGGAGTCGTCAAGCTTTAAATTTAAGAAAAGTATAGTTTCTCTCCCGTGCGTAAACTCACGTCTGATTTATAGGTAGGTAAATCAAATAAATAAGAAAATAAGTAGGTTCATACATAACTTTTATTGAAAAATCAGATTTATTTTATACGTGGTAGAGCCATGCTGCAGTTATATTAGTAGTATAGTTGTAGCACGAATGGGTCGGCTCGACCGGGGAAGGACCACGCTCTCACAGAATACCAGCGTGAAATAGTAGCTTAATGCTATTGTATTTCGTATGGTGAGTGTAGAGAACCGGATACCCTTTTTACTGGAAACGAGGCATTCCATCTTAGTCCTCACGGGTGACAACGCATCTGCATTTTGATTCGTAATCGAGGATAGATATAGATGTCTATAGGCCACAGCAACCACTTACCATCAGGTATACTGTGTGCTCGTTTGTCACCCTATCCTATAAAAAAAATCAATCTCACATGTTTTAATGTTAATTATTCTGGACATAGGAACTTTGGTAAAAAAAGAATCTGAGGTAGCTGTTTAAAACTAAACAAAAACCTTAGTACTTACTATTTTAATTCTACTTTTTAACTTTTTCTTATCGTAACGCAGAGTAATGTCACAACAAAATAAAATATTAATAATATTATTCTTAATAAACTTAAGAAAAAAACAAATTTAAGTCTCTCCCTTTGCATAACAAATAAACTTGATTCTTGAATAAAGTTACTCATATAGATTTTTAAAAGACAAATAAAACATACTTGTTTCTGTGCTTAAAACTAAATTGTTATTATTTTTGTACTAAAAATTAAATCAAATTGTTATTTTTCTGTACTTAAAATTACAATAAATTGTTTTTTTTCCTGTAATGTGAAAGAATCTATGATAATCTAATGAAAAAAGAAATACTCAATTTGAAAAAGTATTGAAAGCTTTTTAGAAAATATTTAATTTATTTGTTATTTTTAACCAGTGGCTAAATGTGTAGGAAAAAGGCCTTTTCTGGTTGAAGTCGATTTCTTTTAGTTTCGTAGATACTAGATATTCCCTGTTTTAAAAAAAGTCTCTCACTATACACAGAGCTGGCGGGGTAGCAAAGGAAAACTTTGGCTAAACGGGACATTTCTGGACATCTGGAAGAATTTTTGTTCCACCATTTGAATTTATCATCGAATAAGGATCGGCTGGGCCGATTAATCGGCCATTTTTAACGGATTAATCGGCTAATCGGCCAATCGGCCAAAGTACTAATCGGCCCAACTCTACTACAAACCAATATCATCCCGTCGATGTCCTAAGAAGCGACACAGGGAAATGGAAACAGGAGAACATCTTTCTGATTATAAATTACTTGCAAATATCCCTACGAAAACATTTATGGGGGAGGCCTATGTTCAACTATGACCATTTTTTTTTTCTTTCTATATATAACGTTACCCCTACACTAAGATTTTCTCTTGTATCGTAGGGGCAGTTTACAAACATAAATTGCACAAGGACAAACATCCAGACCCGGAACAACTATTTGTAGGTCATACAAATACTTGTTCCGTGCGGGATTCGAACCCGCGACCCCCAGCGCAGCCACTCATTGCTAAGCCACTGCGCCACGGGGTCGTCAAACTTACTTACTTACTACTTTTAATTGGTTGTAATGATGAAACGTATGTTATTTGAACTAAAATATATAATTAATACAAATTCTGGAACATCAAACTCTTAATTTATTTAAACCTTTAAAGCTTCAATAAAACGTTTTAATGGCGAAAATATTTCGTCAGAATCTCTGTTCTCAGTTTGCTTATAAATTTTTGTTTAATTAAAATTACGAGTAAGATGATATTTTTCAAAATTGCTCTAAATAATCGACTCTCCTTATACGCAATACAGCGATA
Organism: Parnassius smintheus behrii; assembly: GCA_036936625.1. Lineage (NCBI taxonomy): Eukaryota > Metazoa > Arthropoda > Insecta > Lepidoptera > Papilionidae > Parnassius > Parnassius smintheus. The sequence goes on along the minus strand of JAUPFT010000004.1, from coordinate 20,502,626 downwards.
ATTTTATAACATGGCAATAATCTCTCGGAGATTCCAAGCAGCACGCATGACGGAACGAAACCCGGCCGCCGTTGGTTAATCTCACCGGCGCGGTGCACGATCCGCTTTGTCCGCAATTGTTTACGTTACGTTCTATTTTCGCTGTCCATCATCTGGGCATTGTTAGCGCATGTTTATGGGGCGGTGCGAGTGGACCGAGCGAAGCATACTTGCGGTCTTGTGCGTCTTTTGCGGTCTGAAACGAACAATTCGTAGACGATAACTGCGATTTTTATTAAATACTATCCTATGAGTAATAACAGTGTTGGTTTGTTGAAAACCACATATACTCGCACCTGTGGTTTGTTTAGAAAAGATTTATGTTTGGCTAGGTTTATGAAATTAGATTTTTATCGTTTTAAGGTAAAATACATTTGTGTTAAAAATAAAATACACTTAATAAATTCCTCGGTATTTTAAAAGGGGTGATTAAATAGTAAAAATTAAATTAGAGCCTGTGACCCGACCGCCTATAATAACTAAGCAAATCGATCAATAATGGGATCATTTACGCAGTAAAATAATTCACTGATGTCATTATAATTATAATTGTTGCGTTAATTATCTACGGGTACATTAAAATTGCAAAAAAAATCTGAAACAATTTTATAAAATTTACGATCACCCCATGATATGATTTAGAATTAATTGTTGAGGTCATGCTATTAGCATACTGTAATATTGTTATACAGGATGTTAATTTTATAAACAACATAGCTTTACATTCCTAAGCTACAAATATAAACGTACGCGAACTCACTGAATCAATGAAGTGGCTGGAACGGAGAACTTTGTTACTGACGTTTGTATACAATATATTATTACGCAAATTCGAAACGTGATCATTAAAAGTTTGTAACAAAGCTCATTTCTCGTATACACGCCGTAGAATCACGAAACATTTTGTGGGTCAAATTCAAATCATATGTTGTTATTTTACGTGGTAGAACCATGCTGCAAGGGGTCGGCTAGACTGGGGAAGGACCGTGCTCATACAGAATACCAGTATAAAATAGCAGCTTGATGCTGTAGTGTTTCGTATGCTGAGTGTAGAGCACCGGAGAAAATTTTTACTAGAAACGGGGCATTTCTCGAGGCAGTCCTCAGGGTTGACAATGCATGTGCATTTTGATTCTTAACGAAAGATAAATGTAGATGTCTATGGGACACAGCACTCGCTTACCATCAGGTGGGCTGTGTGCTCGTTTGTCACCATTGATTTATATAACACTAGATCAATAATAACCACGCCAAAGCGCACTGCTTTGCCACTGCACATGGCCATATGTGCCATATGCCTAGCTAACGTCAGTTCAGTGTTCAATGTGACGCTGACAGAGTTGAGCCGCGACAAAAAATGGGTAAATTCGTAGTGTAAAATCTAGGGGAATCACTTTCAACACATAATTTTTAATTCTTGTTTTCATATGAAAGTAAAAAACCTCAAATAATTAAATAAAATTATCGTTTTTTGCTATTTAGGTTCAATGTTGCTACTTTTCCGCATTTGTGATTATCCTACATTATTGGGAGACTATGTAATTAATGGAGTAAGTTAATTTGTTACCCGTGATTTTAAATATTTTGGAAATTATAATAAAAACTACATTTTAACTTTCATACAAAATAATTAATTATTCTTATCTTAGTTTATTAAGAATTATCTATTAAATATATTTTATTACCTACTTATTTTATATTAATTATAATTTCATATAAATTTTGTATATTTTATTACCTATTTTATATTGTTTGATTTATTAGTACAAAAAATACATATAAAAATATGTTTTATTTCATCATTATGCTTACTTCTATTCATCTGATAAGCTTTGTATCCTTTTTTTCTAAGGGGACGCAATAAAGATTTTAAAATAAAATATACTTTTTAGGGTTTCGTAGTCAACTAGGAACCCTTATAGTTTCGTCCGTCGTTTCTGTCCGTCCTCGCTTAATCTCTGTGACCGTTAGCAACAGAAAGCTGAAATTTGGTACCAATATGGGTATCAATCACGCCGACAAAGTGGTAAAATAAAAATTAGAAAAATGTTTTATTAGGGTAGCCCCCCTATATGTAAAGTGGGAAGTGATTTTTTTTTTAATTACAACCCTAACGTATGATATATTGTCGGAAAGGTTTAAAAATGAATATGGGTTTAAAAATGATAATGGGTTTACTAAAATCATTTTTGATAATGTCAATAATTTCGGAAATAATCGCTCCAAAAGTAAAAAACAATGTGTCCCCCCCCCCCTCTAACTTTTGAACCATAAGTTTAGAAAATATGAAAAAATATGAAAAATAGAACTTTATAAGGACTTTCTAGGAAAATCATTTTGAAATTGGATGGAAACAACAGTACCCACTACCGGGAGCAGTTGCGGGAGCGCGGAGCGCTGCTGGAGCGCGAACATAATGGATATCTACCGTTAAACTCATAAGTGGGAACGATTATTGTGACGGACGGGAAACTGCGGAACCCTACACTGAGCGTGGCTCGACACGCTCTTGGCCGGTTTTTTTTAGTATAAAAACAATTAACTGCAGCTTAAAAAAAACTCATTTTTATTGTATATTTTAGGTAAAATTTCATATAGTGAGCCACACCAACCCGCCATTTCATGTCTGTGTGTCTATCTTAATCTAATCTTAGCGACGATATTGTTTTCGCAACTTTTGTAAGTGAGATAGTTATATGTTTATTTAAAAAATTTATTAGTTTCAAAGCTACGTCTTTGCGTTTGGATAGTGGTTACACTTTTTTCAACGCGCGGTAATGTGGTTTGCTCCTCTAGTGCTGTATAACTCAATGTTTGTCACGCTTTTTCTATAAAAAAAGACAAAACAAAAAATTTTCTTTTTTTTTTAGTTTTTTCTCAGGTTTCAATACCCTCGTGTATAGTTCAGTAGTGTAGCGTAGTGTAGTGACAGTACCTGTCAATGTCATACTTTATGGTCATGCCGACCTAATTAGTACATGCCCGTAAAGTAGGACATTGACAGGTACTGTTTGACTGTGTATTTTTTCATGTATGTTACGCGCACAGAAATCGTAATAATAAAATAGAAGTAGCATAGACGCGTGACCTTGTCGCCGCTTATATGGGTTGATGAACATGATTCATCATTTTGTGATTTAGTTGTGTGGGAAACGTCGTACGTGAATTTTTGTAATTATAAATTTATAATGGTGCACTGCAGCGTAATCAGTTGTAAAAACTCATCAAGGACGTGTAGTTAGTAGAAGTCCGTTGATTATTTACTAATTATCATTGTTTTAATTAATTTACATCTAGATGAATACTTTACTATGACAATTACCTTTGCAAATTCATTTATTACTTTTCGTATTGTACAATTACCGTTGCTGCTTTTGTTCTACTGCGTACGAATACGCGACACACGCGACGTTGACAAACTCGCCAAGCAATGTCATGTGAAACATTAGATATCGTTGTGCATTTTGTATGTTTATAATACGGTAAGATGTGGCGAGATCGGGTTTAGAAGTAATCGAGCGCTAATTCATTTCTATTGTCTTGTATTATTACGATTTCAGTGGTTACGCGGTATCGATGACGATCTTATTATCACGGAATATTGTGAACCTATTTTAATGATTCTTTCATAATAGATAGGTAATACTACAGGGATTTAAAATAACTCTTAAAGGGGGGCAAAATAGGAGATGAAGTTTTTAATAGAATTATTTACATGACGTTGAGTTTGTGATAATCCTTAGTCATCTTAAAAGGGTGAAGAATAAATTTTAGTTGGAAGTAAAAGCCGGGCCTATAATTCTTTCATACAACTTGTTTTAGCAATGACTTCAGAGTGTAAAATTATTTTATTCATCTTAGTCGTTTCAAGTCGGCTTTTACTTTTTCTTTCTCGCTGTCATAGAACAAAAACTCCCCAAAAACTAGCGTTAAAGAACATTTCGCTGACGTGAAGCACCATCGCTCCAGGTCTGCAGCATGTTAAATTGGTTTAGTTTCATCCCAACTACTTAAATCATTGGAGCATCATTCCGTTTTGGGGTAATTTGACAACACATTTTTTTTACGTGGTAGAGCCATGCTGCAGTTATATTAGTAGTATAGTGGTAGCACGAATGGGTCGGCTCGACCGGGGAAGGACCACGCTCTCACAGAATACCAGCGTGAAATAGTAGCTTAATGCTGCTGTATTTCGTATGGTGAGTGTAGAGAACCGGAGACCCTTTTTACTGGAAATGAGGCATTCCATCTCAGTCCTCATGGGTGACAACGCATCTGCATTTTGATTTGCAATGGAAGATAGATGTAGATGTCTATGGGCCGCAGCAACCACTTACCATCAGGTGGACTGTGTGCTCGTTTGTCACCCTATTCTATAAAAATAAAAAAAAACAAGGGTCTCCAGAATTGCGATATAATGACTGATGATTTTTTGATTAAAATATTTTCAAATTTGTCAACGAATTAGAGATTTCAAATTATTTGTTATCTGGCTTTGTCTATCAATACTTCTTTTCATTAATATGTACAGGTAATGTAATCGGTAACACAGTAAAATAATTAAAAAGAAAGAGAATCTGCTTGAGAGATAAATAATATTATATTCATATAATTAAAACGAACTATATTGTATTGGATTTAATTTCATATATACATATATGTATATATATATATATATATATATATATATATATATATATATATATATATATATATATATATATATATATATATAAATTCGACGGCAAGACTTAAATATACTATACCGGAACAAAAAGAGCGTCAAACACCTTAGTCCCTCTATTATAACGGATGCTGCAAAGCACCTGAAACGTTGGTAATTAAATTAATACTTTAATAAAAAAAAGAAAAACGAAAAGAGCTGATAATCTTAAAATGGCTGAAAAGACTCTCTTAAATCATAGATAAGAATACTCTTGATCAAGTCACTTTCAAATAAAAAACAATTATATCAAAATCGGTTCGTCCCTTTAGGCGCTACGATGCCACAGACCCACTGTTAAACATAACACCTTTCTGTTTTCGTGGGGGTTTAAAATAATTTGAAATAAGCGCGGTATGTATCGTAAAACTTGTTTTATTCAAAGATGTTAATAAGCAACAAATTAGGTAACTAATAAACTACCGGATTTTACAATTTTTGGACACCTATTTTTGTGATTGTGAAAATGCAAAATTGTGCTTCTGCAATTTTTGCTTCTGATTTTGAAAGTCGGTCAGGATCATTGTTTATTATTGTTATCATTCTGATTTGCTTGTTATGCAAAACTTACTTTGATACAGATGATTGCGAGTCTTTGTTTGAACGATGGAAACACAATACACAGTGTTGCTTTGGTTTTGTTTACGTTGATGTAAGTCATATTACTGGGGTTTGTTACATCAAAGTTGAATAAGTTGTTTGTAATATTATCAGATTATTATATCTGTTTGTCATTTTATCATGCTCAAATATACCTTTTATCTTATTAATACATCTTACATGAAATATTAGTAAAGTTTAAATTACGACCGGCTAAGATGGTGGGCAAAAGCTATTAAGTCCCTAATATAGCTGGGTAACAAACATTCAATTACTTGATTAAAAACGAACAGTTGGTTCCAATATTAATAACCGGATTGCGTAGTTGGTGAACAATATACAGAATATAATTGGAGTATAGCAGAAACTGAAAATTGCAACATTGTATTCATTGAAAACTCCGATAAAGCAAATTTTAATACCTTGCAATGTTATTAGCGTTACGATGAAATTAATAATGTATGAACAGCAGCGTTTACAACTAATTCTCTTTAAAACACAGTTTACTTTAAGCACAGTACACATGCTTGAACATGTTATCTGCTCGTAAAAATATTTTACCTAACACTTGTTTAATTCCTAGCTGATGTAAGAAATCCGAGTATAGTTTTAAATACATATCTAACGTGACCAGATGGTCCGTTTTGAACGGGACTATCCTTTTTTATAGTTACGAGTCCCGGTGTCCCCAAAATGAACTCTGGGACGCAAAAATGTCCCGTTTTCTGAAACAACACGAAAATTTGTGTTGTTGTTACTAAAAAAACCTTTTTTGAAGATCCCACATCCGAATTTTGGCTTTATTTTTTACACGCTCAGTCAGCAAGTTTTCATCAAGCTGTATTAAAACTTGAAGTTCAGGCTGTATCGGCTATTGAAGCTGCAAAAAAAAATTAATCAACTAAAAGACAATTTGACTCAGAAACAGACCCATCAGTTTCTTCCATTTACGGTCCGTCAATTAAAAGTGAAATCGAAAGATAATGTTACTGACGTAGACGAAAAATTGGTGAAAAGGGTGGCTTAATAATTTTATGAAACAAGCTGTGAATATCTGAAGCAGTGGACTTGCTTTCTTACCAAAGAAATGGAGATATTTTACTGGGTAGATTTATAAATGTTTTCCGCATGGAAATACGTTCAAAAATCTCTGGATGTATTAATTGAAAAGGCATATATTGACTGTAATAAAGATGAAGAAGTTTTTGACGAACTACAAATTTGAGTTCTAAAGGCGACATTGAAAATTTGGGTGAATATATTTATAATTCGTAATTTTTAAGCTAACTGAATTTTTCCGAATAAATAACTTTAAAAAAGTGTTTTCTTTATTGACTACCTGTTAATTGACCTAAATAAACCAACGTCCCTTTGTGAGTCAAAAAATAAATGGTCAAAAAATAAATATTTTTTTGAAAATTTGAATTGGGGTATTATTATTATCATCGATGCAGATACCAAAAGTTGGAAACGTTGTCTGTCCGTCTGTCTGTCTGTCTGGACTCGTATCACACAAAAACCAGTGTCCAGATTATATTAAAATATTGAATCCGGCGTATAAAAGTCCCCTGATGACAATAGGCCTCCCCCATAGATTGCCTCATAGGGGGGACATTTGTCATATTTGTCACACGTTGTGGATTCCTTTGTTGCGTTGTCGTCCACCACAGAACACCTAATATAGCGGAAATTAAGTGTTCTGTGTCGTCCACTAAGAAAGGATTTTAGAAAATTCAAACCCAGAGGATGAGATATGGTTTACCAGTTTTTACAAAACTTTTTAAGGGACGAATTCATATTTGTTAGAAGAAAATATTTCAATAACTTTTGTGAATTAAAATATGGTACAATTAATTTTTAATTAAAATAATAAAATACGATTATTATCCATTTTGTGAAAATCTTACCTCAAAGTGTTCAGACTAAGGTAAAAATTTTGCGTGTAAAGAAAAGGTTTTTAATTGCATGGTGGTAGGAAAATTTTTACAAAAATCTGCCCCTATTTACTACTCCTTAAAAAATGGAGCATTTTTATACAATAGAGTGAAATTGTCAATTTACCAATGTTTATAGGTTGGTATTATTGCAATTTGCAACTAGATGGCGTTAACGCTGAATTAAAAGAAGATTTTGCTATTAAAATAGAAAATATTAAATAGTTTTGAATATAATTTTTCTTCATTTTCGAATGTGTTGCATTACTTAACTTAAGTACTTGGGTATTTATGTGTAAAGTGTCTTGAGCGCTGAATACTTTCAAATTTTTATTTACCTACTGTTTCATAAATAATGTATTTTACGCCGAACTTCGGTTATATCAGTCTATCTCAACGTAGAATAGCTATCTATATAGGAGATTGAGACATTAGGTACGAACCTTTCAGTACTTAAAGTGTTCTCTATAGTTCGTACGTAAGTGCCAAGGAAGTACCTAAAAGATACTTTAATAACGAAGGACGGGATACTCATTATCCTCTCACTCTCATAGTTGGGTGGGACGGTAATCCGATACAAATATAGAAAAACCAGACGCAGAACTAAGTGCGTGAAGTGTTTTCTGAGGCATAAAAATTTATTAATAGATCATCTAATTGGTTTTGGACCCGACCACATTTTATTACATAAGGTCAAGAGACTTTCCTCGAATGAGTTTAGTTAAATTTTTCGTTTGTTTGCAGAACGAGACTTAATAATTATGGATACTTACGTAATATCATTCATTTTGTGTGATAAGGTACTTAACTTCAGGTAGGTATCGGAATGCTGTTTTGATTTAAATTTTTTTAATAGTAATTTCAATATGTGCATCATACCGTAGTACCAATAAATGTGGATGGAACATGTTTATTTAGAGAAATCATTATTCGTTGTATGTGAACCAATTTTGTATTTATGTTATATATATATATATATATATATATATATATATATATATATATATATATATATATATATAACATAAATACAAAAGTCCCGGAACACAAGACAGCATACAATCAAAGTCCCGGGAATTCCCGGGACTTCGAGACTTTTAATAAATTTTTTAAGAGGTGTACGCCTTTTATGAAGAATTTTAATTGAGTTAATTTTTGGCAAAACGTATTAAAAAAAGCAATTTTTTGTAGAAATCAATATTTATTAAAGAGAAAATTAAATCCTAAACTTTAACGTTGACTTCAGTTTTAATAATTGCTTTGTTTATTTATTGTAATCACACACATTCACTTTTAAGTAGTTAAATCTAATAGTTATATAACGAATTTAGTTAAAAATCGTATTAATTCTTAATACATTTACTATTATCTAGCAATTCTAATATCTTATCATTGCTCATAATCACAACATCGTTAATTCTCATAATCACAGATTTGTTTCATAAATAAATAATATAAATATAAATAATAAACCACACTTATAAATCAGTATTTTAAATAATCAACTAGCACATTAATTACACTTCTTTGCTAATTTAACAAAATAGGCTTTTAAAAAATCAGAGCGTCAAAAGCTTTGTCTGACAATCTGTTTCTGATTTTTGTAATAATATCACCGGATAGGGAGAACACTCTCTCGTTTGCAACAGATGTCGGTTTAATTGCGTTTTAAGGTTTTATACAATAGTTCCAAATTTTCTGTATGTTTTCCGGTTGCTTCAAACAACTGAAACTCCTTTTTTTAATGTTGCTCTTTTTTCAGAATTTCGGGTACATTTTCTAGGATATTTTTTATTGCTTGTTTCATTTGATTTACAAAACACTCGTCAGGCTCGTTGTGTACTTGAGAGCTACTAGTACTACATAGGTTTAGCGCCCATTATTTCCACATCTGGTGTTCGGATACTAGATATATTTTGGAAAAGCCTTTGTAGGCTTTTCGAATATATCATTATTTCTTTTAGAATTTTGATATATTACAGTTCTTCCGCACATCTTAGTGCAGTTTTTTTAGTAATAGTCCGTGTTTTGAGACTGTGAGGTGTGGTGACCAGTATGCAAATATTTAAATAAGCATACAACTCGTTGTGGTCTTCACTCTTCTAGGCGAGCTTTCAAAGTTTCGAAGAACGGCTTCGCCAAATCATTATTAGTCGTTGTCGATTGAATTTTTTTGAGCAACACGTCAATTATTGCTTCGGCTATAAGTAATGAAGCGTTTTGTCAGCCTAAGGCTTCCACAGCTATCTTGACTGGCTGCAACAAATCAACTACTACAAAAGAAGAAGATTGTCTTAATTCTACTTGTCTAACAAGTTTATATCAATCAACGCTTTCTTCGGGCAATTTTTGAGCTTCAGAAACCGTTCCGCCATCACAATGATGGAATTCCATCTTGTTTTAACATACTAATACTGTAGATAATAATACTAAACTGAGTTCAAAAGAAACACCACACCACACTCACATCATAAATGAAATTGACGATTGACTGACTCAAATTACACAGACACAATCATAATCCAAACGTCACAGAACAACTAATATGGCGGCATAATGGCAGTGCGGCAAACGCATTTATTGTATTGTGTGCTCAGTAGTTACTTACCAAGTAATTATTCATTAAATTGAGAGATGGCTCTAGGCTTCACTAATGATTTGAAAATAAAAATGATTACATAACAATTTCGACAATCTTGTCTCGTCTCGAGTCTCGACCCGAAAGTCCCGGGCCTCGAGACAACTAAAATTACGAAAAGTCCCGGGACTTCGAGACACGAGACGTCCCGGGACCCAAACCCTAGTTGTCAACCGTGGGAACTAAGATGGAATGTAATTTTCAAGAACAAAGGTCTCCGATTTTCTACACTCAACATACGAAACACAGCAGCGTTAAGCTGCTATTTTACTTTGGTACCCTGTGAGGATTACGTTATTGATGTCATTTTGGTTTTTATTTACAACTAGCAATCCCGGCTAATCATATTATGTTAATGTGCGTTATTAAGATTTAAGAAAATCAAAATTTTTTACAATATGTTTTATAAATTTTTGCCTTTGAATAAGCAATAAAACTTCAAGGCTTGCGGTAAAAACACCCTGGATCCCTCCTCAAATTTCTCTCTGTCTATTCGTAAATTCTTATTGCAATACGTTAAGGCCATTTTAAAGATAAGTTCGGAGAAATAGACCTAAGCGTAACAGAAGTTAGTTATTTTAATAAGACAGACAGGTACTTGAACTTTATTTATATGTATATATATATGTGCACAAGCGTTTCTTGTTTGTTAGTTAGATTGACTGACTGACAAAATGTTTTTTTTTCAGATTAGTATCTTTTCAGATCCTTGCGACAGTTAAAAGAACAAATAAATTATCATCACTTATTATTTTATACGTGGTAGAGCCATGCCGCAGTTATATTAGTAGTATAGTTGTAGCACGAATGGGTCGGCTCGACCGGGGAAGGACCACGCTCTCACAAAATACCAGCGTAAAATAGTAGCTTAATGCTGCTGTGTTTTGTATGGTAAGTGTAGAGAACCGGAGACGCTTTTTACTGGAAACGAGGCATTGCATATTAGTCCTCACGGTTAACAACGCAATCTGTATCTTGATTTGTAATCGACGATAGATGTAGATATCTATGGGCCGCAACAACCACTTACCATCAGGTGGACTGTGTGCTCGTTTGTCCTATTTAAAAAAAAAACTTATATATTTTAAGAAAAGTACTAATTCCGGCTCCGTGGCGCAGTAGCTTAGCAATGAGATGGAGCGCTAAGGGCCACGGGTTCGAATCTCGGACGGAACAACACACACGGTTAACTGCGAGGAATTTTTTTAGAGTTAAATTCGCCTTCTCTTCCTGTACATTGTAAAAGGTTCCATTATCCAACCATTATAGTCATAAAACTCCACTGATGAACGGCAAATTAGGGGACAAGAGGCAAACTTAGGAAACGGCTTATGTGTTTATAACAAATCTATTGTATCATAGTTACCAAGCTTAGTAGGGGAATTGGTAGACGTACTTTTTTTTATTAACCAGGATTAGAAGCGGTGTTTTTATCTTTATTTTCTAAATGGGAGCCAAGTATAAAACCGCAACAATTAAAGATTTTGTAAACTAGTTATGCGTAAATATGACAAAAATTTAATTTTTAAGATCTTGAAGTAGCGTGGCCTTACTATGATATCCACGAGGAACACAATGGTAGTGTGAAAGGATTGACTACTCCCTTGAACGAATTAACCACTGGACCCGACATGAAACACAAGTGTATGAAAACCCGTTCAATCAAGTGGAAAATAACGATCTCAAAGATTTTATTACGTTAATATAAACACTAGTAAGAGTTCACAAGTAGAAGTTAACTCTATTTCTAGTGCTTGAACGTAGTCGATAAAATATATCGATGAACGACTGAGAAAGAAAAGGTGTATCGTAAATAAGCTGTAAGACAAAGGAAATAAAGGGATAATGAAGGCGAGGTAAGCTTCCGGTATTTAAATTTTAATTAAAATAAAATAAGCAGGACATTGTTATGGACTTTTTATTCAATTATAGTTATGATAAACGTCAAATTTTTGTATAGTTTAAATTATTTAAATAGGTTTACCGAATTTTATTATGTATCATCTTTCTTTAAATGTGTTTCTTAGAATTTGTTTTGTTTGCTTGTTTTCTTATATAAGCAATTTTAATATTTATATAATTTTCAGCAACGGCTTTCGTTAATCCTTCGACGTGATTCACGTCGTCGTTTTCAAATTTATGGAAATGAATGTCTTCGTACAACGGAAGTTGCAGCAATGTTTCTGTTACTTTCGGCAGGAGAAAGTCTATTGTGTAATCTTTTTTAGTCTTTTATTCTGAACACCCTTCGTAAGTACGATTTCGCAGTGCTGACAAATAACTATGGTATCACTTGAGGAAGGTATCAGTTTTCCCTTGTCTTTATGGGCAATGAGACTGCTTTCATTGGTATCATTTTGTGTTTCTTTGCATTAGTATTAAAACAGACAGTACCTAAATGTACACTGCATATGGCGCTGTGTTTCGCCGGGATCCAGGTTTCATCTCTACGAACTGCTTCTACCCACTTCCTTTTCCGAGAAGGGTCACTAGCAAATCTGAGAATTCGTGTAATTTACGTGTTTAAATATTTTAAGTAGATACTAATTATAATTTTTGTATTTATAATATTTTTATTTAATTATAATATAATATAATATAATAATTACTATTATAAATTTAGTGACATCAAGTTGTAGGCTGTTATATAAGTATTTTAAGTGTTATTGTATTGTACAAATAACATCATCATTCATTCGGTCATATCGTCAAATATCGATATATTTTTTGACATGGTCAAGCACTAGTCGACGTCAAGTTGACTCACTCCACAGTTTTAGTCATTCGTGAATGGTATAACCCAGCCATTTTGTGATGGTTGTCAGATGTCAACAATACATAGAAATATCGACTATATTTAACATAATTAGATAATACCAAATTTTATTTTACATTTGATTAAATTTTGAGGTAAATAACAATAAATGTTATAAAATAATGTACTTAAAAGTGAAAAAAAATAGTGTTGATTCCGCAGCTATTGTTTTTACACCATTTAACTGAACATTTAGTCGTTTTTGGGAGATGTTTTGTTGACAAGTAAGTGTTTGAGACTGACGCAAAAATAAACGACCAAGGCTAGAATTTCCTGGTTACTGACAAGACCGTTATAGGTAAGTCCGCTAATATGTCGGGTACAGTGGTTAATTCGTTCAAGACTACTCCATATCATCTCGTGTGAGTTGTCAGTCGAAGCAAAATAGAAAAGAAAGAGAAAAGAGCAACACTAGCTTCCCGATAACAATTCAAAATAATGAAAAACCGTTGTTGCCAACCTGCTTTGCATACCTGCCAAGCGTGCCAACTACACAATTGTCTCCCACTATGTGCCAATATATGTGATTCCTAATATTAATTTAATTTATTACTAGAGTGGCGGCGCTGTCGTCGCGCCACAAGCGAAAAACACCGAAGCCTAAATCGCGCTATCAAAGTTCCAAATCATAAACGGTATATATAGATCAGAGTGTTGGCCGCTCCCCGGGCAGAACACCTTGCTCGGCGGGAGATCTCCCCTTATCCTTCTACGGCCACACTAGCTATTCACTGTGACTTCGCCGTGTACAATTTATTACAATTGGATATCATGGGTTTTAATTTCTTTAGCACGTAACACTAATCCTAAAAACACCAGCTATTTGCCGGTGAAAGTCTTATTAAAACGGTCCAGCTATTTCGGAGATTAGCTAAAACAAACAGACAATTTTTTGAAGTTGTTTTTTATTATAACTAACCAATATATACGAGTGCATTTATATGCATTTCATAAAAAGCTGTTACTTTAAAATTGCATGCAGATACTTCAATTTTATTTTTGGTGTAAATGTAGCAGTTGGGTTAAAATAAGAATCGTTGTAAGAATTAATAATGATATAATATGTCATGTCTTTGAAGTCATTATTCTTTTCGCTTTTTTTGTCGCTAGCAATTTTCAAATACACCTGGAAGGTTGCCCTTGACATCGCAGTCTTCTCAAGAGTCATCTCGCGACGATTGTATACACTTTAAAAATGAGGCCCGACAATAATGACTTTTCTCATTGTTTCTACACGGCTTTCTGACGTGAGCATAAGAGGAAAGGAATATTAGAACATCGTTAAATTTAACGATGACTATATATTTTATTGTGAGCTGTATATTTACAAGTGCAAGTAATTTTTATAACGATAATATTTATGACATAATATCAATGACTGCTTACGTGTGAAAGTAAGGTAAAACAACAATTTTAAATCGATAAAAACTTTTTTTTATTTTTTGTTTGCATATCGGTTATCTTCAACTAAATTCCTCATCTTTGTTAACCATATCTTAAACTACAAATTAACTAAATCAGATCAGGACGTAGCAATGGTTTTTGAGATATTAAGAAAACCGCAAATCTGTGGCGTATCATTGCGTCTATAGTAGATACAATCACACCTCAACTTGCAAATACTTTTAATACTAGTATAGAATCTGGTGTTTTTTTAATTTAATTAAGCACAGTAAAGTAATACCTTTATTTAAATCTGGTAGAACATTGGACTCCGCTAATTTTAGACCTATTTCTGTACTGCCAACCCTTAGTAAAATGTTTGAAAAAATTATTCTTGATCTAATTAAGAAAAAATTTATGTAAATAATTTACTACATAAAATCAATTCGGTTTTACATAAGGTCGCTCGACAACTGATGCAGGTGTTGAGCTGATTAAATATATCTTCAATGCATGGGAGAATTCACAGGATGCTTTGGGTATATTATGTTACCCATTTAAAGCCTTTGATAGTGCTCACCATGAAACATCGATCAGGAAACTTCAACACTACAGTGTAAGAAGTAATGCTCTTAAATCAAATATTTCATATTTAGGTAACAGAACGCAAAAAGTTGTCATTAATAGTATGAGTTCTACCGGGTCAGACTTAGTTCTGCAGCATATGTTATAATAAAGATTAGAAGTCTTACCAGTGTTGAAAAAAGCTATACTACTTCAGTTTAGTGTTAGTAGGTGGTTTATGGAAATAGTCCATAGCATAATATCGTATGGTATTTGGCTACGGCTATGGTGACACGTGACAGACTGAAATTATATTTGTTTTACAAGAGAGGGCCATTAGAGCAATCTAGGATTTAAAACCTAAAATATCGCTCATACAAAATTTTAAGAAATTAATATATTAACTTTGGTCTCAAAAATACATTTGTGGAAATTTAATATACGTACACAAAAATAAAAGAAGTTTTACAAAAATAAGTGATATTCATTCTGTTAATACTACGAACAGGCACAAGCTAGTGGTATACGCGGCGCAGGGCGATGTATACGCTTTTTTTTTTCAAGAAATCCCAGAAAATATAGCAAATTTGACATGCACAAAGTTCAAAAACCATATTAAACTAATGTATAAAAATGATTATAACCCCTGCGAAGTTGTGTGCGAAATGTATAAAAAGGGTTATAATAATATTAAGGAATTAATGGATTATAATAACCACTGCGAAGGGTTATCAAATATAAAACAATAAAATAAACGTACTTGTACAGTCATTTAAACTCTCAATAATAATATAAATACAAGCATAAAATAAAGTACAAACTGAAGACTACGGCTGAAATCATACAGCTTCACCATCATAAACAGAAATAAAGCGTGTTACTAAACAGCGGTGCACTTCGGCTGCGTGCAGATTACGCGTGTGACGTCATTGTTGTAGTATACTGAATCTGTGGAAGACGTCACATCAGCCAAGTTTTGTGCAGCATGAATGGTGTACACGCGCACGCGCAAGCGCTGTTAGACGGTCTGCGCCAGATAATACTCCAATTCAATAAAAATATGGTAAAGCCATACTGTAGCTTTATGTTATAGTTGTAGCACGAATAGGTTGTCTTGACTGGGGTAGAACCACGCTCTCACAGAATATTGGCGTAAAATAGCAGCAAAATGCTGCTGTGATTCGTGTGGTGAGTGTAGAAAACCGGAGAATCTTTTTAATGGATACGAGCCATTCCATCCAGTTCTCAGGGGTGACAACGCATCTGCATATGGATTCTTATTTTGGATAGATATAGATGGCTATGAGCCATGGTATCCACTTACCATCAGGTGGGCCGTGTGCTCGCTTGTGACGCTTAATGTAAAAAACCTTATGAACAATTTTAGGGTGCTTTAATAATATCTTTTTAATTTTGATTAAATAGAATTACATAATATGTTAGACATAATAAATATAAAGCAGATTAAAGTTACTAATTTTCTACATACTGATTTTTGTTTAAAAATTCGTATAACCGTGTGAGTCCCAGATACTGTTGTGAGAAATCCGACGTAGACAAGGTCAAAGAAGTTTTTCGTCCACAATTTACATCAGGCCGACGGGAGAAGCGATTGTTATGATGCTTGATTTATTGAGTGTACATTTTGTTCCACGAAAGTTTGGCGTAAGCCGAATTTACCATGAATCATGGTAACGGCCGATTAAGATAAACATTTAAAAGGTCAAGTCTAGTGTTAATGCTGCTTTATTGTGTTTTTATTAGTATGTTTTTTATTATCAAAATTACATGTTACAAACTCTAGATTATTGAGTTTTCTTCTTCTTTTCTTTTTATGCATGTATTTTTGTATCTTCTTTAAAATTAGTGAAGTTACATCATATACAGATTACAGGTTTTATATCTGTATGGTTCATCGAGAGATCTGTTATATCATTACACATATCATCGTACAAAATTCGTGAGTATAATTAATATTTTTATATCAAAAAAAAGTTAACAAAGAAAAATAAAAAGAACAGAACCAATAAATAAAGTCATTGAAAGGAATATCAAACAATAAAATAAAAAATTGGAAGCAGGAGTAGCCAAGGGGTAAGCGGAACTCGGTCTTTTTAAAAAGTGAACGGAATATTAGTTAAGATTATATGGTTGGTAGTATTTTTCATCATCATCATCATCATTACAGCCCTTCACAAGTCCACTGCTGAACATAGGCCTCCCCCAAGTAATGCCACAAAGCACGGTCCTGAGCCACCTGCATCCATCGACTTCCTGCATGTCTTACCAGGTCGTCACTCCATCTAGTGGGGGGTCGCCCTACACTACGCCTACCGGTACGAGGCTGCCACTCGAGAACCTTTCTTCCCCATCGGTTATCGGTTCTTCGAGCTATATGGCCGGCCCATTGCCACTTCAGCTTACTAATCCGTTGGGCTATGTCGGCCACTCTGGTTTTACTGCAGATATCCTCATTTCTGAGACTATCACGCAGAGAAACTCCGAGCATAGCCCTCTCCATAGCTCGCTGAGCGACCTTAAGCGTCCTCATACGGCCAGCAGTAAAGGACCACGTCTCAGATCCGTAAGTCATCACTGGCAACTCGCACTGGTTGTACAATCTAGTTTTTAGAGATTGAGGTATACCTGACGAAAAGATATGTCGTAATTTCCCGAACGCTGCCCAGCCGAGTTGAATCCGTCGATTGACCTCTCGGTCGAAGTTGGACTTACCTAGTCGGACTATTTGTCCCAGGTAAACGTACTCGTCAACAACTTCGAGCATAGTGCTCCCAACAACTACTGGCACAGGTGTGACATGGACATTAAACATGATCTTTGTTTTGTCCATGTTCATCTTAAGCCCTATCCGTTGGGAGGCACTATTGAGGTCATTGAGCATAATGCTTAAGTCCTCCAGCGATTCTGCCATAAGGACTATATCGTCGGCAAATCGAAGGTGAGTGATGTACTCGCCATTGATGTTAATACCGTATCCTTTCCAGTCCAGTAGCTTGAAAACGTCTTCCAACGCAGCGGTGAAGAGTTTCGCGGATATAACATCACCCTGTCTTACACCTCTCTGCAGTTGGATAGGTTTCGAACTCTGGTTCTGTACTCGGATAGCCATCGCTCTACTGTACAAACACTTCAGCACTTCGATGTACCGACAGTCAACTTGGCACCGCTGAAGGGACTGTAGCACCGCCCAAATTTCGACGGAATCAAAGGCTTTCTCATAGTCCACATATGCCAGGCAAAGTGGCAGATTGTACTCTTCGGTCTTCTGTACAATCTGCCGCAGGGTATGTATATGGTCTATGGTACTGAAGCCTTTTCGGAAACCGGCTTGTTCGGGAGGCTGGAAGTCGTCGAGTCTGCATGCGAGACGATTCGTAATGACTCTCGAAAACAGCACGTAGACGCGGCTCAGAAGGGAAATTGGTCTGTAGTTCTTTAAGAGAGCGTTGTCGCCCTTCTTAAAGAACAAGACCACCGCACTTCTGCTCCACGCCTCTGGAGTAGTGCCACCATGGAGGACGGAAATGAAGAGCTTCTGAAGGACTTCAAGTACCGGTGTTCTACCCGCTTTCAGAAGCTCCGCTGTAATTCCATCCTCGCCCGGGGCCTTGCCGTTTTTAAGGTGGTGGAGAGCCATTCTAATCTCGCTCAGACTGACGTCCGGGATATCATCGGAATAGTGTCGGATAAGACTTGCTCTTGGATCGTTACTCACACTTGCGTGTGGCTCCAACGATGATGTGTACAGCTGCCCATAGAACCTCTCAATCTCACTCAGAATCTCAGGTGTCCCGGAAACGATGTTGCCACACTCAATCTTCAGCTTTGACAGTTGGCTCTTTCTGGCAGACAGATCTCTGGCAAAGACTTTGGAGCCCTGGTTCCGCTCGATCGCTTCTTTAATACGAGGTAGTATTTTTATTATAACAAAATATAAGCTCACATTACGACTTCATACATTCGACTTAAGATCAAGAGCATACGAATCGTAGCAAAAGTACGAATATATTTTTCATTTCTACTTAATTGTAACTATGCCATGCAAACACAAAAAGGAAGAACGAGTATTGGCTATCTGTGATTAAAACTGCTACTTCTCTAAATATTTAGTTTTATGCTACGACTAGTTTTATATGTGACAATTAGAAAATTATCACGGCAATTAGAAAAAACATTTTGATATTTTTAAACCCTTGTAATCTATTTTGGTACCGAAAATATACTATCATCATCATCATCAAAGCCCTTTACAAGTGCACTTTTAAACATATACCACCCCCAAGTAATGCTATAAATAAGGGTACTAAGCCACCTGCATCTATTGACTTGCTACGTGCCTTGCCAGGTCGTCATTACATCTAGTGGGGGGGAGGCATCCTACCCCTGTTTACCGGTCTTGCCAAAGCTTGCTGTTATGTTTTTCCCAAAACTTTGAAACAAGAGTGAACAACCAGTGTACGTTGCTTGTGATGATATATGGATAAAAATCGTAGTCATTCACTCCCAGTCCTAAGAGTAAACCTAAAAGTTACTCGGCGAGCTATGGAGAGGGCTATGCTCAAAGTTTCTCTGCGTGATAGGTTTCGTAAGGAGGACTTTGAGGTGTAACCAGAGTAAATAGCTATATAAAGTTGTATTGGCCCGAAAGCAAAGCATACCCAAAAACACATAACTGACGTCATAAAGTGATTGATTTTCAAGTTCCTGGAGTACTGTAATGGCTGATATTCGCGCAATGTTCAAATAAAATAAGTGCAAATATTCTCGTGAATTCTTTGAGAGCTTTTAGTATTATTATATTCTCAGTATTTTACTTTCATTTATTTAACGGTGATCATGTTTTCCTTTCTCAAACAGCAACATATTGCCAGTTTGGTTAAAATTTCCATGCTACCCGAATAAATAAGCTAGCAGCAGCTAAGCTAGCATACGAGAAAGGCAAAACAAATAGAGAGTTAAGTATATGAAATAGCACTACGTTAATGTCAATGGCTACTTATAAACATTCTATGCTAAAACAGGTATTAATACTCGTAAATAAACAAAAGCGGTAAACACACCTGCCTAGTGAGTTGTTAGTTAGGGGTACGCATTTTAGCTGTATCCAATATTTACAAGTTTGTAATTATATTTGCATTTGTTAATATACCTTGATTGTCTCTTCCATAACATCTTGAATATATTATCTAATCCTTTCTTTGACACTTAGCTTATGGCATGGTGAATTTTTAGCCTAGTAGCTAGCAACAAGAAAGGTATTACGAAATTCTGACGTGTAACTAAACAATCTTCTTTAAGTTCATGTTATGATCATGAGATCTTAAACATCATATTTTATGTTAGATTTATTAATATCACAAACTCCTGTATTGGTGCTGTATAATTATTTTGCTCTGCGGATGCATTCAGTATAATAACAGGAGAGCTCTGCTTATTCTTCTCTTAAAATCAAAAGTGCCTAGGGGGTGCTTTGCTCCATCTTCTCTTTTATTTCCAGAATCTTTAGTTATGTCAACACATACATAAATGAATTAAATACTTCTGAGAGACGTCTGATGCATGTAATTTTCAAAGAATCAAGAAATTTGATTCCGAAACTTTTGCACTTTCTCCCAAATGCGTGAACTTTATACTATTTTGGCCGGAGAAGGAAAAGGGGAAATCTCCCGCTGAGCAAGGTGATCGGCCTGGGTAACGGACAACGCTCCTTGTGATAATTCGGAGCTGTTCCATAGTATATAGCACGGTAGCTTCGGCGGCAACAGGCGAAGCCACACAACTTTCTACTATATTTCAACTCCGTTTGAGTCGTGTTGCGATTTTTGAAGTGAAAACTTCTTTAGCGGCGTTGTACACTTTTTTGTAATGGGTAAAAAATGTTAAACTCGCCGCAGGACACGTGACCCTGATCGAAAATGCGTAAGACGGATCTTCATCCGTCTTACGCATTTTCGATCAGGGTCACGTGTCGTTTCTCTTCAGAAAGAGACAACCGGCGCGGCGCAGGAGAGGAAGTATCCCCCTCTCTTTCTACGGCGCGGCGAAAATGTATTCCTGCGCCTGCTGTGTCGTTTAGTTGTGTACGATAGCGTAATAAATAAATATTGTATTCTACCACATAAATGATAGTACTTTTATACTGATAATTAAAGCAATTCGTGCAAAATCATTCCCTAACCATTCCAAAATATCAAAAATGCACAACGTTAATACTCAAGTTTTCACAAATAATAAGAAGTGTATGAATTCGTAAAGAATTAGATCTGTGATCATGAATCAGAAGGAATTTACTTATATTTAAATGTTCCTGTACTGATAATATTAAAAAAGAGTTGCAGTTATTTTTTTTAAATTTAACTGCATTTATCTATAAATTAGAATATTTTTACAATACGACTGCTTGCTAGTTTATCATTCTCATTTTATAAAAAAGCTTCCTGTCAGATAGTACTAGATTCGTTTTATACAGTATACTTGCTTTTTATAAGGTGTTTCACTATGGTTATTGTTTTTCGTCTGTTACAATAATGACTTAAACTGCCAAGTCCTTCCTTCTAACTATACTCTTGCAATAACTAATATGTAAATAGTTCTTAACTTCTCTTCTTTAAAAACAATAAACTTGACACCCACTCTAGGATTTTCTCCTGTATCGTGGACGCAGTTTACATACATAAATTGCACAAAGACAAATATGCACGGTGGGTACAATTATTTGTAGGCCATACAAATACTTTACATGTGCGAGATTCGACTCGCGGCCCTTGTGCCGTAACTCATTGCGAAGCAACTGAACCAAAGATCTGTCAATAATTCAATAAATGAAAAAATACACTCTTAATCTGTATAATTTTTAACTTTAATCGACAGCGTTATTACCGTTATCTTTTAACAAAGTTGGATAAGGATGGGAAACCGTACTTTATTTTAGAAAATGTGCATTTGCGTCATTTTTACACCTTATAACGTTCTATCACAACATCTCAAGTATGATTATACTCTGTTAATCGTTATCAGACTGGGTATTAACTCCTGGTATGTTGTATGTATGAAACGGATAAAGATTAATTCCATTCAATAGAACATTTTAAATACTTAAAACTGTTAATTATTCTTGCTGTCACGTGATTGTGGGGCTCAGATGGTTAAGTGACATTGAAATGTCTAAGTGAGAGCTTTTAATGACTAATCAACAGTTCCGTTACCGTTACCGTCACCGTTACAGCCTATTAAAGTCCACTGCTGAGCACATGCTTCCCCCATAGATTGGGGATTAAACTCATATGAGGGATATTTGGCATATTTGCCACGGTTTTTTATAGAATAAGGGTGACAAATGAGCACACAGTCCACCTGATGGTAAGTGGAAGCTGTGAACCATAGACATTTATTTTATCCTCGACTAGGAATCAAAATGCAGATGCGTCGTCACCCCTGAGGACCAGGATGAAATGCCTCGTTTCCAGTAAAAAAAGGATGTCCAGTTCTCTACACTCTATACTTACCATACGAAACAGCCTTTAGCTGATTACGATTTACGATGGTATTCTGTGAGAGCGTGGTCCCACCCCAGATGAGCCGACCCATTCGTGCTAAAACTAATATAGCTGCAGAATAGCTCTACCACGTGAAAAAAGCGTTGACAAGCGCGTTGGCTACCACAGTTTTATAATCTTTAGCCATTATTAAGAAAAATCTGCTGCCCATGTCCTGATGCTGCCACTGCCACTATACAGACATGTCAACAGTTCATATTATTTTAATTTTTATATATTTCCATACTATAATTCTGGTCGAATTTTAAAATCTTTCAAACTCGAAGTTGGTAGGTTATTAAAATAACGAAGAACATTTTATAATCCCGCTGGGTTCCTTACTGGTTCTTTCTAGGACCAGTTGTATATAAAAAAATCGAACTGTCAATATAGTAATGAAGTCAGAACGTCTAATACCTCAGTCCCCTCCATGACCTTGGTAATTAAAGGTAAGTTAAAATAGGCTGAATTAAACTCGATAAATCGGTAAAATTAGTTTTATTCAAACTCAACTAACCTAAGTCACATAAATAATAAAAAAGAGCATCAAAAATCGCAACATATTCACATCGCTAAAGTTAAAAAGGGCCACAGTCTATTTCGTCCCGCTCCTGGGCACAAGCCTCTACTCATAATATCTGAGATGGTTATAGGGCTAGGAAAAGACCACCGCGCTGCCCTAATGCGTGTTTGTAGATTTTACGTCTTCAAAATATTATTTTTTAATTTCTAAAACATGCATACATGCTTCCTTACGATGTTTTCTTTCACCGTAGGGCACGTGGTAAATCTGGACTTAAAATTTTAATTAACAATTTCATTGGTGCCGTCGGGGTTAGAACCCGGGTTGATGTTTACAGCGAGTGTTCATGCTGAGCTACTGTGACTCACATCACATGTATTTTAATATAAATTTTATTATATTAAAAGCTAAAAATTACTACTTGAATTATTATTTATATTATTACAGCTTGGTGAAAAAAGCACAAAAAAATTATTTTATTGTATGCACTACCGAACTAACCTTAGTTCGCTGATGACGATGGGGGAAAATGCTGGCGCTTTTCTTAAGCAAGTAAAGGTACGGTCATACAACGGAATTCAAATATTCTCGATTTTATTTTAATTTTCTCTATAGGTGACTTGACTAAGCTTCCTAATCACCCACGTCCGTGTGGTAAGTAAGCGGTTTGCGCAAATACTATGATATTATAATCTATTACGACCCTCTATGCAAGCGAGTGCGAAGCAGTATATTTTGAATGGACCCTTTTTTAATAACTCAAATAGCCCTAGTAAATCTAGCTCTAAAAAATCAAAGCGATTTATGTATACAGTGTGACCAGTGAAGTGAATCTAAATAGTACTACAAAATTCCCTCTTACTACGAAAAAGGTCAACAAAAAGGGTTACTTTTTAATTTATATTATTAATAAAATATTTTTACGGGTGAAGTGTAAAATCGATTTTTTGTTTAAACAGTAACTGTAAAAAATTAAAATAAGTGGTAAAATAAAAAAATGTGCAACTGAATCCAATCATCAATGTACTCGAAATCAATTAAATACGCATTATTAAGGACAACTCAAAAACTATTGCCCCGATCTTAATCAAATTTATAAGGGACTACATGAGTAGCATCAGCTTACAAATATAAAAATAATCATTAAAATCGAGAAAAAAGTTATAAGGTAGCACACATAAAAAAATAAAGTGGAACTGAATATCTCTTTCTTTTTTGATGTCGGTTAAATAGTAAAATTTTTTCATTATTATTTAAGAAATATATTACATATATTTCTTAAATAATAATGACAAAATTTTACTATTCTTATTATTAGTATATAATTAGGAAATTAGAACCGATAACCGATGGGGAAGAAAGGTTCTCGAGTGGCAGCCTCGTACCGGTAGGCGTAGTGTAGGGCGACCCCCCACTAGATGGAGTGACGACCTGGTAAGATATGCAGGAAGTCGATTGATGCAGGTGGCTCAGGACCGCGCTTTGTGGCATTACTTGGGGGGCCTATGTTCAGCAGTGGACTTGTGAAGGGCTGTAATGATGATGATGATGATGAATTAAGAAATTCTTTTACATTTCAGTTACAATGGCCAACACGTAAATGATTTTTTTCCTACGAGTTAGTTAATATATTTTTTTTTAAAAACTGAAATCGTTATTTAACAATGAAAATAGTTAATAGGTTTGTATAATGTAAAGACGGTATTATTGTAGCGTAAGAAAATCATCCCGTGGGTGTCCTAAGAAGCAACGCAGAAAAATGAAACCCTGAGAGCGCGTATTATACCCGCCCTTGTCTGGGTTTTTAATAAAGTTTTACTTCAACCGCGCGTAAAGGTTACACGCACTCACCTTTTAAAACTATAAATATGAGAGATTAGTTAGGCATACATGCTTAACACAACATCACAAGTGTAACCTACTTTAAAATATGTATGCAGATACGAGAAGTTTTAAAACAAATGTGGCGTATTTGCCAAGCGTTCTAGTTTAAAGGCAGGAATCAGGCCGCAGCCCTTATGCGAACATCTTTTATGAGGACGCGCCTTCCACGCAGTTACCTTTGTTCTCTGTATGACAACCGCGACGTAATATGTAAAATAAAGTACTGAACAAATCTCGTGCATTTGTTAGACTTAGTAAAAGAATTCAAAATCACGACGGAAATTTTGTAAGCATACGGGGGAATAATTTTGTATGCATACGATAAAATGTGTGTTGAATATAATATTACGAGAAAGCACATTGTACATAATTCATTCATTTATTTATTTCAGCCTATCAAAAGTCCATTTCTGAACTTAAACTTCCCCATAGATTGTCTTGTAAGGGGATAGTTGCAACGCTAGTACCCAGTTTTTTTTTAAATTATTTCGAACTGTTATCCACAAGATGCTACTGCCTCTCTCCTGTTTTAGTTTTTCTCCGTCACCTCTTACGACACCCACGGGTTGATATGGAGTGGTGAATTATCTTATGCCGCCACTACGAGGCAACATTTCAAATATTTATCGCATTATATGGTATCCGCAACTCTACTAAACTTTATATAATAGAGTTGGGGATAACATATAATGTTTGAAGTAATTTACCTCTGATTGTAGTTATTAAAATTAGGCACTATTTGTTATGAACACACCGAGGTATCCAAATAAAACTTTAAGTTCGCAGGTGTATATAGTGATAATTGATCAATTAAGTGGTCAGTTTTATAGATGTAAGGGGGACAAACAACCACAACCTCTACCTGAGGTTAAATGGATTATGTGACTCGTATATACCTCAATTAAGAACACATCCTCAATTAAGAATCAAAATATAGATGCGGTATCGTCGCTGCAAAGTAAAATAGAATATCTTGTTACCAGTAAAAAGGGTCTTCGGTTCCTAACATACATCATACAAAACTCATCAGCAGCATGCTGCTATTTCACGCCGATATTCAGTGCGACGTGGTCCTTATCCGGTTGAGGCGATTAATTTGAACTGTAGTCAAAATACGTTGTACCTACCATTTATGAAATACGTGGTGTATATTACGTGACAATAAACATACTATGGCCATTAACTGTCATTACGAGTATACGAGTATCTAGTTTCTAGTTTTATCTAGTTTAGTACCTAGTTTTTCGTTTAAGTCAAAATCATCAAATCTATATCACTTAACGTATTAAATTAATATACTAGGTGGTAGAATTCCTTTTCTGGCTAGGAGTTCATCTGAGAAGGATCATCCACTCATTTATTCCTCTCGCCAAACAACAGTGCAGGTACTGCTGTGTTCCGTACTGCTGTTAGTTATAGAGAGCTAATGTGGTTAGGTACAGGATGTGAGGCATTCCATCTTAGTCCTTAGAAGTGACAACGCGGCTGTAGTTTTCTTTGTTTTGTGGTTGGCTAACGGTATCCATAGACTGCAGTAGCCATTCACTATCAGGTTAACTATCATGTTAGTTCGTTTGACACTTCAATGTTACTTATATTGAAAATCTATAGTACATATAAAAAATACAAGTATGAATGGTTGATTTAACTGAAGAATTCAACTTCTAATGGATCTTCGTAGCATGTAGCATATGGCAGCACAAGAGAACCGCCCATACTCACAAAAATATCACACTTTATTCTGAGTGCGTGTTACAATATAAAGATCTGATACATCATAATAATTGTACCACATCATGTCCCCTTAAAATCCACTATGTCAAATTATAATTTTTATAAAATTGAAGTTTCAAACGTACCTGCAGTCCACCTGGTGGTAAGTGGCTACTGCAGTTCATGAACACCCGCAGCCAATTTCATAAAGATGACGTGTCATGCGTTGTCTCTCCCGATGACCAAGAATAAATGCTTCACATCTTGTCTTTAGATTGGAACACAGTAATGCAAGCACTGTCTTTACGTGGTAGAACAATGCTGCAACTATATTATAGTTGTAGCACGATTGGGTCGGCTCGGCCAGCGTAGAAACACGCCCTCACATAACTATACCGGCATGTATACCATAGTTATGTGACACGGCACGGGGTGAGTGTAGTGAACCGGAGAACCTTTTTACTAGAAATGAGACATTTCATCTTAGTCCTCATGGGTGACAACGTATTTACATTTTGATTCTTAATCGAAGATTAAATGTAGATGTGCCACAGAATTCACTTACCATCAGATGGACCGTGTACTCGTTTGTCACCCTTATCTATAAAAAAGCCCTTATCTATCCCTTAGCCTTCCTAAGCCCTTATCATCCTTATCTATAAAGAAATCTTTTGGAGTCAAAAGTAGTACAGAAAAAGTCTTAACACCTAGTATTCAAGCTAATATAAAACGTGCATTTCAATTCAATTAAATCTCCTGGGTCCTACTAAAACTGAAATAATTACAAACAGTAAGCTGTTACTACGATTTTCGTAAATTTTGAACTCATGTTTATTTCGTAAACAAAACATAAAAATATGGTGACAGTAGGTAACATTTGTGTAGTTAGGCTTGTTAATTTTCCAGCCTCATCAGTCTCAAAGCTCATGCGTTCAAGCCCCGCAAGTAAGTTGTTAATTTTAAAATTAGACATGTTTCAATCGTGTATGAGTCGTTCATTTGACCTGGGTCACATAAAAGTATTTGATGGTTGCAATTACATTTTAAACGTTGCGGATTAAACAAATTGACAGAACCCACGACCAAGGTGTATAATTATGTCCGACAACCGATATTATGAAGTGGTTTTTACAGATAACTGAGTATCGAAACTCGAAATATATCATTTGAATGATCGACCTGAATGACATAGTTCGTAAGAAGAAGGTTGTACCTGAATGTTCTGGTCACTAGAAATGAATGAATGACACATCTCTATTTTAAATACATATTCCCATTTACATTTAAAATTTAAAGTAAGTTATATGGATTACATTACATTTGCCCTTCTGCTAGGCACAGGCTGCTCGTTCATGGTGTAATTTTCGAACAGACTTTACTATCGATTTTTCTTTAATGGAAGAGCACATTATAAATCAGCAAGTTAAATCATGATAAAAATTCAAGTAGTGCCTATAAGAATCGAAGTTATATTGATCGCCTACCGGGGAATTTGAGGCCAGTGTGGACACCTGGTCTTTGAAACATCAAGGCTCTAGGGAATGGTAATAGTTAAGATACACTTATAACGAGAAATGCTTTTTTAAACTGCTTTTCTTACCAGGTCTTCACTACATCTGATGACCACCTTACACTTCGCTTACCGGTACGAGTAGGTCATTCGAGAGCCTTTCTTCCTCATCCATTGTCATCCGAATATTCTCTCATAATCAATATGTAATAACTACCTCTGTACAGCACATAAACTATTTAATTTAATTTCAAAGTGATTATACGAGTAGGAGGCCTGTGTAGCAGTAGGACATATAATTATGTATCTTTACTTTATTACTTTTATTAATACATACACACATTTCGAATCAGTAATTTGGTTCCGTACCGTGCTGTATCGGTGTAAGAATTATTTACTGCACTTGTTGACGTAATGGGCGACAGAGGGATGATTAAGGATATTGGACGGGGATGGGCAGCAACTAAAAAATAAAAAATACAGCGGTTATCAGTGTGCTACGTCCAAATATGGCAAATACCCACCAAATGAAGCAATCTGCGGGACGGCCTATATTCAGTAATGAACTTTAACAGGCTGTAATTAATTAATAAATAAAAATATACAACATTTCGGACTGACAAGCTCATAATGCGATCACGCTGAGCCAATAGTCATGCGCCGAACTTAAACATTCTAATATGCAGATATCTAAATTGCGCTCAGCGTACAGAATACCGACATCGTGAGATCATATATTTGGTGAGCCGGATATAGTCACAGACATAACTATAATAATAAAAACTTTAGACTTTGTTCTGTTTTTTATGAATGATAAATTTTCCAAAAGAATTTAACAAAATGTTTTATTGGTGATATTTACGATATTATTTTATAACTTAATTATATGACCGTATAACTTATTTTGAGTTATTGTAGCACTGGAGCTAAGTGCACGCCGTAAATTTTACAGTGCATGAGGAAACCAGGTTCAATCCTTGTCAGAACAAAAGAAAATGTTAATTGCAATTTTATGTGTTGATTTGCCATTTGCTCAGAGGAGAAGGATCATTGTGAGAAAACCAGTATGTTTGAGAAATTAAAAAAATGTTTACGTAGTAGAGCCGTATACTGAAGCTATATTATGGTTGTAGCACTAGTGAGTCGGTCCGACCGGGGACGGACCACGCTCTCACGGTAAATCAGTGTAAAATAGTGTCAAATGATTATTAATCAGTGTAAAATGAAGTCTGCCAACACGTATTACCTGCTGAAGCTTCCATGCTTTAAAACCCTCTCAGGAAAGAAGGAAGCCTTTGTTTAAAAGTGGGACTTCTGAACTTTCATTTTTAAACGACGCATTATTTTTCTAAATAATAAGACAGATGGTGAGTATAAAAGGTTTTTGAGTGGCGGTTATCAAACACATTTTGAAATTTAGTCATGCAAAAAATATATAATTAAAATATTATTTTAGAAGTTCACGTAAAACAGACACATTTTTATTTAAAAGAAGTTGCATATAAAATATATTTATTCTTGACTCAAGTCGTAAAATTAGAGATGTCGGTGATTTGAGCTATTTCAAAGCAGCTTCTGTCAAATTTCCCTGACCTTGTCACATTAACAGTGATCGTGAATACTGTTAGGTCAACCATATTTTTAATGTCTAAAATAATACTGCTCGGTAGCGAAGTTACTAAGCTTTTAGCATGGGCGTTGCAGGGTCGCGGGTTCAAATTGCGAACGGAACAAGTGTTTGTATAAACTATACAATTAATTTATTTTTAGGATCTTTATGCGCAATTAATGCATGTAGAATGCCTCCACGATATAGGAGAGAAATTCCTAGTGTGTGAGGAAGGTATTTTTTATAGAAATAATTTCACACAGATTTGCACACAGTCTACCTGATGATAAATGTATCCAAATCTCACAGACTAAATCTATCCTCGACTCAGAAACAAAGTTCGTAATCATCCCTAAGGACAGCAATGAAATGAGTCGTTATCAGTAAAATGGTTTTGGATTCATTATACGAATTACAACAGCATATGCTGCTACTATATTCGCTGATATTATGTGAGACTCCAGACCGAATTCCGGTCACGGCGACCAGTCTTGACGGAGACTAGCCATATCCGCAGGACAGGATTATAATACGCGAGTGTATACGTTAGCACAATACTCTACTCCCTCACTCTCATCGTCAGTTGGGACGGTAATTGGTCACGGCCGAAAGGGAAATTAGACACAGTATCAACAGCTTTACGTGATATCCCATTCACGGAGGTTAAACACCGCCAGCTTCCTGACTGAAAAACTGGGATTTGAACCCAGAATCTCATGTTCCGCGGTAGTATTAATTACGGTTAGACTAACTAGGCAATCATAATACACAATTGGTATACAACATTGGTGATATAAAGAAGCATCAAAATCATTTTGCCACTGTAATCGCCAATTTGCAGCAGTCAGTAAAACAACGACCAATGCTCTGGTGTTTTTTTTAAAAATACTGTGGGATCATAGATATCATCCACCCTTGATGAAGATTAAGAATTATATAGCAAATGCGTTGTCACCGAAATTCTAAGTCGTAGAACTAAAAATTAATGAATTGTCGTTGTGATACGTGTTATGCTATTTCACGCTGGTATTCCGTGCGTAATAATTATAACGGTAAAGAATACGCAAAATATTTCCCCCAATGCAAATTTAACCCGCTTGCGGTGAACGAAGCTGATTGACGCATGAGGATTTAGTAACCGGCTCATGAAAAAACCCCAAAGTAGTGCTCAGCAACCCGCTTGTCCAACGTTGTATGCGCAAATTTTCCAAGTAATGAATGCCAAAAAGAAAATATATGTATGTATGTACATTTTTACGTGGTTGAACGCTGCTGCAGCTATATAGTTATAGCACAAATAGGTCAGCACGACCAGGAAAGGATCACGCTCTTACAGAACACAAGCGTATAATAGCAGCTTAATGCTGCTGTGTTTCGTATGGTAAGTGTAGAAAACCGTAGACCCTTTTTACTGGAAAGGAGGCATGTCATCTTTCTCTTATTTTTTTTTAAAGTCCCGCTTGGTTTTCTTGGTTGTTCTTCCCAGGACAGAGGATTATTTTTCAAACCAGTGGTAAATAGAAAAGTGACTTTCAATAGGTATTATTTATACTCTATATAGAATAAAAAGTTTCTGTTTCTGTGTCTGAACATTTTTTCTTCAGTCGTGCTACTTCAGGAAGTTAGAAATTAAAGATATTTTAATTTGAAAAAAAAAATATCACATTAGACTAGGCTGTATGGTATAAGCTCTTTGCCTGCTTTCATTGGCGGATCGCTTTGTTTAATTACTCAAAGGCGAATTGTTACAATATCGAAAACGATTCAATTTAATTTTCCATTATGCTTAGAGCAACTGCTATGATAGAGGGAATCCTAAAATAATAACGTAATTCTTGTAGTTTAACTTTTTATGCTTATGACGTTTTACGGGTACAAAATAAGTAATCGATATTATTCTCACCTTTTTTCCCCCCATAGACACCTCAATTAATGTGCTGCTAGCGTAACAAAATTCCAATTACACCTTTGGAATATTTTATTTATTTATGTTTGTCTCTTTCATCATTCTTTCAGTAAGTGGGTTAGCAACTGCAACTTTTTATTTTAAGATGTTATCAGTTATCATACCTATTTACCTTTACCTATTTATGTAACCAAATGAACGCAATAAAATGTTAGAGTTTGAGTTTGAGATACTACTGCCTATATCGTGTTTTATTACCTTTTTTGCCCTTTACGATACTGCGTTACCGTTACCGTAACAACCTATTTAATTCCACTGCTGAACATTAGTTATAGGCCTCCCCCATAGATTGCCTCATATGGGGAATATTTGCAATAGTTGCCACGCTTGGCTAGGGGGTTGGCAATGGCAGTTTTCTTAGTCGTTATTAGGATGGTTTGCACATGTGATAGCGCCACACTGCGCTGCATCTATATTATGGTTGTAGCACGAATGGGTCGGCTTGACCGGAGAAGGGAGAGCTCTTACAAAATACCAACGTAAAATGGCAGCTTATTACTGCTGTGTTTTGTATGGTGAGTGTAGAGATGCGGAGACCCCTTTTTACTAGAAACGACGCATTTTATCATAGTCCTCAGAGGTGACAACGCATCTACGTTTTTATTCTTAGTTGAGGATAAATGTAGATGTCTACAGGCCACAGCATCCACTTATCATCAGGTGGTCTGTGTGCTCGTTTGTCATCTTTATTCCATTAAAAAAGACTGCTGCCCATTTCCTAATTTGTTTCCCTTTGTCACCTGTTACAATACTCACGGGATATAGGGTAGTTAATATTCTTACACAACCACAACACGGTATTATGATATTACGGCATTAAGGTACTCACGTGATGGTATTGGTACATAGACCACGTATGAGTAAGTGAAATTATTATTAATATCCTGCCTTCATTTTGTCATTTCACAATATTTTTATTCAAGCAGGTAAAGCTTTCGTAAGGGTTTTATTTTCCGCTAAGCAAGTCAGACAGACAGACCAGATGTTTTAAAAATTTTAGTCTGTCGGTGTGTTTGTATGTTCGGACTATTATTCGAAATAGCTAAACTGATTTTAAAGAAAATTGACGAACAGATAGAAAGCAGTGCTTGTAATCAGCAAAAACCATAATGATTTCTTATGTTTATGCGAACATTACACATTTAAATGAAACTAGTTTTTAATATACGCGATAAAATCTGTAGCTTCATTTAGTACACTCTATTTCAATCGTTTATTTTTTATTCCTAAACATACATAGTATTAAATTAATTCATTTCCAACTAAAACAAAAGCCCACAAATCCAGAATTTCTTGAAAAATTTACTGGTTTACTAGAGAGCAACCACGACTACTGAAGATTTTTTTAAAGAAAACTTTTGAACGTTCGAATTTAAAAGGCCCATGTTAAAGAAACTAAGAAGCGCTTTGATTTCAAGTATACAAAAAGAGAACTTGGAAGGCTCAAACGTAACATTCGTTTTGTTTCACCTTTAAATGACATACTTTTATTCATAAGCATAGTTGCAGTTTAATTTTTTTAAATATAAATAGATACATTTAGTGTTTGAAAATTTTTAGATTAATCTGAGTAAACATAGATTCCTTCATTAAATTATTGATACATACTTAATATTGATTGAATAACTAACTTCTAAGCAGTTGTTTTTGTTGCTGTGGTCGAAATCAGTTGGCAGGACATCACTTTCATCATTCATTGACTTTTCATTTATAACGGCGTATCAAAAGTCCACTGTTAAACGTTGGCCTTTTCCATAGATTGTATTTTATGTACGTTTGGTAGGCGAGTAAGACAGCCACAGATTTTTTAATTATTTTTTATGTTCTTACCGGATGCTACTGTCCATCTCCATTTTAGGGTCAACATCTAATATTTTAAATAAATATGGATGAATTTTCATTTGAAGGTTTTTGATTACTGATTCTATGAAATATATGTACAACGTCATTTCTCTTACACTAAAAGCTGAAGGCATAAAATTTAAGTGTAAGAGTAACGTTTTAGCGGCAGGTACCTTCATAAAACTTTAATAAAACGTCTTCAGAACTTAGCCTTTATGATCAGAAGCTCTAAGCCTAGGCAGTTCAAAATACATGACTAAATGCGTGTGTATGAGTAATTGTTATATTTATAATTATAAAAATAGTTAAAGGGGTTATAAATTCTTTACTATTTATGTTTGTCGTTACAGCCTATTTAAGGTCCACTGCTGAAAATTGGCCTCCATCGTAGATTGTCTCATAGGTCATCAATATTTAACATAGTTGCCACACTAGGTAGGATCGAAGTTTTTTGTCATTTCGAGTTGTTATTAAAAAGATAAAAGGCCATTTTTCTGATTCATTTCCTTCTGTCGCCTCTTACAACGATATGTGTTAGTACCACGCAGCGTTAAATGCTTGTTTAACTTTTGTTTTTTGTAGAGGAGAGATTAACGAGATATCAGTCCATCTTATGGTAAGTGTCTACAGCCTATGGAAACGTGCAGTCAACTTCGGATTCATTGTTATCCCTGAGGAGTAAAATGGAATTCACAGCTTAAGAATTTACTAGAAATTAGTAAAATTTTACGCTTTCAAATGGGCAATAGGTTAATAGTATACGTGCAACAAGTTATTAAAATATAATAAATTGTAGCAAGTTTTATATATTATATTTAAAAAAATATGGATAAGTATGTAATATGTAAATAACTTACTTCAACTAAAGTCAATTATTAAAAAAACAATCTGCCTGCAATCTAACTTTATGTGTATTTAATACATATACTTGTTCTTTTTATAGAATAAGGGTAATTAAACGAACTCAATCCACCTGATGCTAAATGGATACTGTGGCCCACAGATATCCACATCTATACTCGACTAAGAATCAAAATGCAGATGCATTGTCACTCCTGAAGACTGAAATGCCTCGTTAAAGGGGTCTGCGGTTCTCTACGCTCACCGTACGCAATTACTAACACTACTGTACAAACACACACATATACACACATATATATATATATATATATATATATATATATATATATATATATATATAGTACACAATAACTTATTATGCGACACACAGCAAATTATGAGGTCGTTTTACTTTTTTTATAACCTTTGGAACATTAAGTATCTTAACAATATATACCATACCGTATTTAAGCACTTTCAACGTATGTCATCCGTACAATAATGAGAAATCGATCAAGATATCATTTTTCAAATCCGACGTTTGTCTATTTTTATGTTGCTTGTTTTTGACATCCATTAGCCACCATTTTTTATACCGACGTTCCTAACATAAATTACATATAATATGAAGGTTATAGCAACCGCGCAATTGTAAATAATCGATTGAAGTATTATTCGTCAAATCCGACCATAACTTAGTGACTAATTATATATGCTCATTTGTGACTTGTGAACATTTGTTCATATCAAAAAGCTAGAAGCCTAATTAGTATTTCCACCGCAATTGGGAAAAATCACCACAAAACTTTTTATTTGCGTTCAATCTGTTTAAACCCGGTGAATTAAACTTTCTGCAAAGAGTACTTATAAGTAATTTCTTGGAAATTCTTTTTTTATACTTCGTAATTTTCCTGTTTTACATAAAATTTAAGGATTAGTACCCGATGAGTCAGAAACTAAGGGTAGTGAAGTATATATTCTAAGTCTACTCGATAAGCGGTCTAAATTATGCTTTGCTTAGGTACTGTAACTTAACTGTATTGACATTTTGTTTGACAAAAAATGATTCGAATTGTAATATTATTATATACTTAAAATTCTGATATAATTATACATACCTGACTATAAATACAAATCATGGGTAAGCAAATAGGTGCTTATAGTATAGTTTATAGTCAGAGACGTAGGAATGGACACACTTTGTTATCTTATTTGCTTCCGCAATACGTAAAGATCCGCAGTTACATTTCCGTTTTGCATTCGTTTGTGGACCTTGATAACAGGCATGTTTTTCAAGATATAACCACATTTTGTTCTGTATAACTCTTTTTTCAGTAAATATTCGTACTAAAACACAAATTTAATTTATTAAATTAATCGTTACAGTCTATCAAAAAATGCTGAAAAAAGATACAACATAGATTGTTTCATAGCATGGGGGAGGGGAAAGAGATAATCCAAACTTGGAAGTCGTGTTAGCGTAAAGTAATAATAAAACCATCACCACTACTCTTCTCATGGTCGCAATAAGGGAGAACTACGGAAAGGCTCAGAATATCTTGAGGCTTCCGAGAGATGGTGTTATCATGTTTATCAGCTGCAGAAAGCGGTGTCAAAAACGAGAGTTACCGATAACCAGATTGTAAGTGGCTATCATTGTCCATATACACCTACGGCCACCTTTAAACAAAGAAGACTATATATGCGTTGTCACTTCTGAGGACTAAGATGGAATGCCTTACAGGCTGTAACTACACTGGTTGTTTATACCTTTCAGTCCGGGACGCAGCAGTGCGCGCTCTATTCTAGTTCTGGACAACTATGCAGAAAAGAAGTCCTATCATTTACTATGAACTTTTATTTTCAAAATTCCAATGTAATCTGCATCTGGTAGTATTTTAATGTCTTACATATAAGAAATTCTAACAATGGCTCTCACAAGTAAAACCTAACCCAATTCTCACAGACAGGTGATGGTAAGCAGCATTATTTACTACAAAATGCGGTGGGCTGTGAGCTGATCCATTTGGAAATGGTGCATATGAGCAATTTTCTTTTGTAATGCATCACTATTGGCAGTTTTTAAAAGGCTCCATAACCAGCAGTAAATTAAAGTATATAAAAGTAATGCTCATTATTTCAAACGACAATGCTAAATAATAAATATGAGAACGTCATTGTTTTTGTCGAGTTTGTTAAACTACAATGTAATGTGCTTGAAACTCTGCAATTTAGTTTTACAAAATATAATATATTTTTGTTAATGAAAGACGAATGAACTTTCAACAAATGAGCTTTGTTTCAACAAAGCTCATTATAAGAGGAAAAAAAACGGAGATAGAAAATACTATTATGGAAGATCGAAAAAGCGTGTAAAACAAAGAGTTTTTAAATTGTTCATATTCATCATCACATTACAGCCCTTCACAAGTTCATTGCTGAACATAGACCTCCTCCAAAGAATGCCACAAAGCACGGTCTTTAGGTCTTTCTTGCCGTTTCCGTTCCGTTTCGAGGCCGTGTCTTACAATACAACCTGGTCCCCATCATCATCACTCTATCTAGGCCTCTAGAAGTTTAAAAAAATAGGGTGCTAATAATCTCCGGAGGAGGTTCGGTTGCCACCTAAGACGATTCGATCTGGAAACATACAACGCAGGCACCTGCGGACTGACCAGAAGATTCTGGAGCTGGAAGAAGAGATAAACAAGTTACGCTGGAATATTATAGGATAAACCGAAGTCCAAAGAGAGGGGGAGAACACAGTGATTCTCGAATCAGGCAACTTGTTCTATCACTAGGAGGCCGACCATATGTCCCAAGGAAGTGTCGGATTTATCGTCCACAACCACAAGTCTCTCGTTAACAACAAAGTAAATATTGGGAGTGTGTCGACGAGAGTAGTGTACATTACATTCAGAATCACCAAACGGTAACGCTAAATGTCATACAGGCTTAGGCACGAACCTTGGCACATTCCAATCCATTCCAATCAATTCCGAAAAATCAAAGTAGAGGAAATGTATCTCTAGATCCATGCATTCATTTAAAACCCTTAATATACGGTGTTAATGGAAGACTTCAATTCAAAACCGGGCACAAGTTAGAACGGTGAGCTGAAGGTAGGGAAATTTGGGATAGGGCGACGGAACCTAAGAAGTCAGCAGCTGGCCGACTTTACGGAGAAAGAGGAACTATTTAATAATAATAATATATTCCACACAACTATCACACAACGCCATCTAGTCCCAAGCTAAGCAGAGCTTGTGTTATGGGTACTAGAGTCAACTGATAAACATACTTATATATTTCTAAATACATAAATATTATAGATAAATTACACCCAGACACAGAACAAATGATCGTGCTCATCACACAAACATTTGTCCTGGGTGGGAATCGAACCCACGACCTCTGGCATAGCAGTCAGGGTCACTAACCACTAGACCAACAGGCCAGTCAATTTATAATGACCTTTTTTTCCAAATGGTCCCAAAAAATGAGACTAACTTCATTGTGACGACTAGACTGCAACTGTTTAGTAATGTCTCAGCGATCATAAGAGTGAAAACTGGCAGCGACCACCGAATGGTTAGAGGCACACTAAACCTAAACGTTAAGTTGGAGGGGTCTCGTCTAATGAAGTCAACGCCTCGTGTTCCAGTCCAAAGTCCCGAAAGCTCGGGTTACAAAACTGTTTCCAGCTAGTCCACTTCATTGCAGCCTAGAAGACTGCCATGAAGTGGACAAGCTTGTGGAAACGGTCCATGCGAGCGGAGCTAAGTTCTGTAAAACCCATCGCAGAAGAACACAAAAACTCTCCGATTATACTCCTAACCTCATGGCTGTTTAACGGGAGAAGAAGCTGTAGACTTCAGCAGGTTTGACAGCATACAGGCAACTGAACAGACAGCTCTCCAAATGCGTGTGGCGGGACTTACTCAACTTTAATGCAGCTCGTATTGAAGAAGTGATTGAGCGAAACCAGGGCTCCAAAGTCTTTGCCAGTGATCTGTCTGACAGAAAGAGCCAACTGTCGAAGCTGAAGACCGAATGTGGCAGCATCGCTTGCGGGACACCTGAGATTCTGGGTGAGATTAAGAGGTTCTATGGGTAGCTGTACTCGTCATCGTTGGAGCCACACGCAAGTGTGAGTAGCGATGCAAGAGCAAGTCTTATCCGACTCTATTCCGATGATCATCCTCAGGGAGATTTTATTGTACCTATTTAAACGACATTCTAATAATTATAATAATAATAATAATAACATTTATTCATTACCACTAATATAGTTACAGTGAGCAGTAGACACAGAAATAACCAAAATTACATAGTGTAGTAATGAATGGGCTCTAGCTCAGCATAAATGTTGCAGTTGCGTACAACGCTGTTATTCTGCTAGCGCCCAACAAATGAAGAGTAAAGTACGCGCGCATCCCTGCTTATATTACATTTAATCACAACTATAACAAACTAGTTTTTATGTTACCGTGCACTTGTGATATTCCATTCGTAATTCTTTGATACCCTGACTGACTGAATTTAGAACCAATTATGAGGAAATAATCATATTATATTATCATTTTAATAAATCGGTTTTAATTTTAATTTTTTTTTAATTGTTTAATTCTTAAACATATATTGCTTTAACAAGAAACTAAAAAATACTTCCAAAAAAATTTACTTAAAAATGTGAAGTTACTTAAAATCGTATCAATAGAGATTCGTTTAAAAGCCAAACCAGAAATCATTTTGAATGCATATTGAAAATTATATTTGTTCAAGTGGCGAGTACTTTGATATTGGTCGGGTAATATAATCCACTGGTGAAGTAGAATCAATGTTTGTTGGCACGCGATGTCTCTTTTGAGAAAAACGATGCGAATGCTGAAAGAATTACAGATGCTTTGAGTGGAAATATTTTATTGTGGATAAGAGTATTTCATTACATAAGGAGTATTTTATTGTGGTAGCGTTCAGTTTATTTAATTCCTGCATAAATTTACAATCTGTATATATATTTGGATAAAGAAATTAATAGTTACATTGCAACCATTCTCTTAATTAGATACAATGATTTTTCTTTTCTAGATTGAAGAGCATAATGGATTTTCGCAAAGTAACGTCTGATTCTATCAATTACATAATATTTTGATTGTGAGTAGTGAACTTTTCAATACATACTTATTTTAAATAATCTAATGCTACGCGATGCTACATCGCTTGAAAAAATGTTCAAAGTCACCCGTCACGCCGGGCAGGTTAGCACACAGGCTCCCCATCCCTAGTGTGTGCAATTTGGGCTTAGCATATTTGGATGCCGTGGAAGCCGTGTAGTGGCGGTTAAGAATATCTACTACTCCATATCTTCCCGTAGGTGTCGTATAAGGCAACAGAGGGAAACAGGCAGGAGATGAGCAGCATCATCTTCCTGATAACAGCAACTGTACAACAAAAAAACTGCGGTTGCCAACCTGCTCGCCAAGCGTGGTAGCTTCCATGAAGAACTACACAAATAGACGGCACCCAGTCCCCGGCGGCTATTCCTGGCTACGGTGGCGGCCATGGTAATGGCGGGGCAGGGGGTACTAAGAATCTCCGGTGGAGGTTCGGTTGCCACCTACGACGACTCGACCTGGCAACATTTAACGCACGCACCCTGAGGACTAACGAGAAGATCCTATAGCTAGGAGAATAGATAAATAAGTTGCGCTGGAATATTATAGGATAATCCGAGATCCGAAGAGAGGGGGTGGACACGGTGATTTTCGAATCCGGCAACTTGTTCTATCACTATGGAGGGCGACCATCTGTCCCACGGAGGTGTTGAATTTATCGTCCACAAGTCTCCTGTTAACCACATTTTAAAGATTGGGAGTGTATCGACGAGGGTTGTGTACCTTATACTCAGAATCACCAAACGGTATTCGCTGAAGGTCATACAGATTTACGCGCCAATGTTGGAACATCCCGATGAGGAGGTGGAGGAAATGTATGAGGATATTTCTAGAACCATACATTCCTCCAAAACTCACTATACGGTGATAATCGGAGACTTCGACGCAATATTGGGCATAAAAAAAAGTGAGCTGAAGGTAAGGCAATTTGGGATAGGCCAACGGAACCCAAGAGGCCAGCAGCTGGCCGACTACATGGAGAAACGTTCGTTTTATGATGAACTCTTTCTTCCAGAAGCGGCCCCACAGAAAGTGGACCTGGTCGAGCCCCGACGATTTGACAACTGACAGACAGATATCAGAACAGGCATTTGAACAGACAGATATCCAAATGCATGCGGTGAGATGACACGCAAGTGTGAATAACGATCCAAGAGCAAGTCTTATCAGACACTATTCCGATGATATCCCGGACGTCAGTCTGAGCGAGATTAGATTGGCTTTCCAGCACCTTCAAAACAGTGGGGCCCCAGGCGAGGATGGAATTACAGCGGAGCTTCTGAAAGCGGGTGGAACACCGGTACTTGAAGTCCTTCAGAAGCTCTTCAGTTCCGTCTTCCATGGCGGCACTACTCCGGAGGCGTGGAGCAGAGGTGTAGTGGTCTTGTTCTTTAAGGAAGGCGACAACGATCTCTTGAAGAACTACAGACCGGTTTTCCCTTCTGAGCCGCGTCTAAGTGCTGTTTTCGATAGTCATTACGAATCGTCTCGCACGCAGACTCGACGACTTACAGCCTCCCGAACAAGCCGGTTTCCGAAAAGGCTTCAGTATCATAGAACACATACGTACCCTGCGGCAGATTGTACAGAAGACCGAAGAATACAATCTGCCACTTTGCCTGGCGTATGTGGACTAATAGAGTCTGATTCCGTCGAAATTTGGACGGTGCTACAGTCCATTC
Organism: Parnassius smintheus behrii; assembly: GCA_036936625.1. NCBI lineage: Eukaryota > Metazoa > Arthropoda > Insecta > Lepidoptera > Papilionidae > Parnassius > Parnassius smintheus. Next base: position 20,461,628 of record JAUPFT010000004.1, on the reverse strand, counting down.
AGTGGTGGCAAGTTCACTGTCAGTATATCGAAGTTCTGAAGTGTTTGTACAGTAGGGCTACGATGGCTATCCGAGTACAGAACCAGAGTTCAAAACCTATCCAACTGCACAGAGGTGTAAGACATGGTGACGTTATATCCCCGAAACACTTCACCGCTGCATTGGAAGACATTTTATTTTCATTGATGTTGATACGGTATTAACATCACACTGCTTATAACAGCACTAAACTCGAAGTTGTTGACGAGTACCTTTACCTGGGACAAAGGTAAGTCCAACTTCGACCGAGAGGTCATTTGACGGATTCAACTCGGCTGGGCAGCGTTCGGGAAATTACGACACATCTTCTTGTCAGGTATACCTCAATCTCTGATTGTACAACCAGTGCGTGTTGCCAGTGATGACTTACGGATCTGACACGTGGTCCTTCACTGCTGGCTGTATGAGGACGCTCAAGGTCGCTCAGCGAGCTATGGAGAGGGCTATGCTCGGAGTTTCTCTGCGTGATAGACTCAGAAATGAGGATATCCGCAGTAAAATCAGAGTGACCGACATAGCCCAACGAATTAGTAAGCCAAAATGGCAATGGGCCGGCCATATAGCTTGAAGAACCGATAACCGATGGGGAAGAAAGGTTCTCGAGTGGCAGCCTCGTACCGGTAGGCGAGGTGTAGGGCAACCCCCCACTAGATGGACTGACGACCTGGTAAGATATGCAGGAAGTTGATGGATGCAGGTGGCTCTGTACCGTGCTTTGTGTATTACTTGGTGGAGGCCTATATTCAGCAGTGGACTTGTGAAGAGCTGTAGTGGTGATGATGATGATGATGATATTTGGGTGAATTATACACCACCATCTGATCGTCGAATCATTGCAAAAAGTGTCAAGCTAAAGTATTTTTGAGTAATTTTTGATCTATGTATTAATTCGCGGAGAGAAAGTTTTGTAACCCTGTTTGAGGAAATTGCGCGCATGCAAAAGTGTGAGATTTGGCGTAGTTAAGGTTTTTATGCAGGAGAAGTTATAACTGATAGAAGCTCGTTGTGCGTACGATAATAGATGATAATAAAGTAGATATAAAGTGTCAAGAATTATTTTAATGAGATTCGTAAAATCCGTTCGTAGCGTCAGCGTCTACATTGTGAAATGAGTAATTATACTAAATTTTAAATCAATAGGGTATAGTTTTAGTGATGTTAGGATGAATCTGTCAGGCAGTGAGTTGTATTTCTCTTATGTATATAGATAGAAAGAGAGAGAGAGAGAGAGAAATGATATTAAGCACAAATTGTCAAACACTTCATGGTCTGTAGTCGAACATCCAAAAAAATTTTAAAATTTTACTAACAATACTTACTGATATATAGATTCATAGAATACTATAATACATACAAGAACGGAGGAGTGGACGGAGCCCGTGTAGCCACTGGCGTGTCACTAAGATGTCAATTCACAGGTGTAAATGTCAACACAATCAATCGTTTCCAATTTTAGTGTCGCGCGTTGCGCATGCAAATTATTTAAAAAATGGCAAATTGTGTAATAATTACGTGTCGAAAGAACAGCGGGAAGTGGAATTTGAATAAAGGAAACATATTTTATAACCAGTAAGTCGAAACTATTTATATTTGTGAATATTAAAAATAAAGAAATATTTTTGTGTCAAAAACATTCATTAAAAGTCTAAAATGTGTTTGTAGTAGTGATAACAGATAATACGACGTAATTGCTTGTATGTGTGCTCCCAGTGACGCCAATCCTTCTACAAAATAAGATTGTCAGCCGTTCTACTGCGTATTATAGTATTCTATGGATAGATGAAACAAGCTGTGATTTTTTTGTTATTTCAAATATCATTTTTCTGGAAGTGTATTAAAAAAACCACTCTTGTTATGTAATATCACATATCCGTGTTTTACATATTAGTGTGCAGTTGAAAGTGAAATATAGCTTGCTTAATATTCAAACCTAAAAATTTCATGAATTACGAATTTCAACCATTACCACTACCAACCACTAGTATAACAATATCTGGGCGACCAAACAATGTTCAGCGTTAGAAAAAATCTCAGGAAAGACAGCTACCAAAATGAACTGGGATAGAAAAACATTAAATTTAAAGCTGTTTTCAAAATTTGATAAGGTACTCGTATGAAGTTGATGATATAATTTCACCATTTAGAATTAAAATTTTAAGATGTTTTCTTCACGTTGCCACGAGCACACGTTAAAGCTCACATTGCTCTACAGGATAGGTACAGAAATGAAGGGACAGAAATATGATCTCTGAAGAAAAGTGGATTCTCTACTATAATCGCATGCAAAAAACGCAAGGGGAACCTACGCCACGGAAACGGTATGGTGGTGACTACGTTACAGAATTCACTATAGCTTTTTGAAATCCGGCGCATCAATAATAGCAGATGTTTAGAAAAATCGTTGGAATGTTTTGATATAAAATGACAATTTAATATTTTTCCTCTAATATTAAATTTTGACCAAAGTAAAAAGTACTAAATTTATACCTACTTCTTCGTAGAAATAGAAAAGACACAACATTCTACTACATATTATATAAAATGACTAATACCATGATGGAGAAGATAACCATTTTTTGTTTTATATGCCAAAAAAATCTAAATTACGAGAATAACCGTGTTTTTATTTTTTTTCTATCTTCAAAACTGACCGAGATATATAGGCGCAAAGTTAACATTTTCGGTCTAAGCCGCGGGCCGAGAGCGACATCGTTGATGACGTCACGATTTCCATCTTCGTGCGAGAGACCCGACGCGCACTTAGAAAATCAAAAAATTTACTCGAATGTGCCCGTCGCGCGCGGATTTACTTGCTATATATTTTTAACGAGAAATATTTTAGAACATGACACCATCTATTAAATATTGTGCTGTGTCTCAATGTAAACAAAGACACATCAAGAGTTGTTTTTTAATGTGCCTAGAAACCTTACCCTCAGAAATAAATGGACAAACGGTATGAGAAGAGCACATCCTTTAGGACCAAACACGGTAGCATATTGATGTGAGAATCATTTCGATGTAAGTATTCAAATAATAATAATCTTCACATGATAGCTCTTGGTTATTGGTAGTAAATGCTTTCTATTAGGCATGTTGGTACCTACTCGAGTCGCAGTGTTTAAGTAACTAACGATTCATTGAACCTTTCCACGCTTAATGATTATTATAATTTCAAGTAGAAACCAACCTAATACCTACATATTTAACTAAAACTACTTCAAAGTAAACAAACATCCAAACTTGGGTAAAGTACTTATCTATGTAATGTAGATAAGTCAATGACCTGTCGTGAGTTCGTAAGTTTAGATACCTACCTACATTTGCAGCAAATTTTAAAATGCTTATAATGCATATAAAGGTTAAAATATGGAATGTGTTAACAAACGTTTTTATATTTTTACGATCTTTCAAGCAAAAACTAAACACATCGCAGAGCTGTTCAACCTGCATACTTTGCGGGCCGCAAATAATGGAAGAAGTTTGATTATGAAGTGGAGCACTTAAATTTTTTTTTCGTGTTGTCCTATTTTTATGTATTACATAGTTGGTACATATTTTAAATATTGATGGAATACAAATTACGAGGTTCCTTTTTATAGATTTTAAATAAGTTTGTATTTTGTTCTAGGTCGAAAACGATATGGAAAACTACGTGAAGTCAAGCTAGTTGGTGGTCCCCTCAAACTTAAAAAAGATGTTTTGCCTCACAAGTTTGCTTGTCAAAATCGGTATACAGAAAAACCACAAAGATTTTTATTATCAAAATTAAATGCCAAATCTAGGTCAGAAACAGTTGCACATGCGATTGCCATTACTTCACAAGAAATTGGGCATAGATATGTTGTTGATCCTGTTACTACTCTAGATGATAGTATTGACATTGATCCCTTTCCTGAAGAATATATAACTACGCTTTTAAATCGTAATAATAATGTGACCCTTTTTCTATTAATATCGAAAACATGTGATTTTTAGTTAAAATCATATTTTTATACACCGAAGGTATATTTGTAGTAAATTTCTATATACAACAGAAATTTTTTTAACCATAAAAACCACAAAAAGGTCAGGGTACACTTATGAAGAATATGAAAACAGAACTAGTTAGAGGCAGATAGTTAGTAGGTAGGTAAGGAATGTTTAGGTATTTTTGTTATACTTATTCTTATCATTAGCAAATGAGACTCAGAAGTATTAATGTAATAATGGGTACCTAGGTTATAAAATATTATCTTATTCTTATGCGTATTTCAGCCGCCACAAAATCTTTGTTTCTTAGAAAATATTCCGCCACCATCATGTCACGGACTATTGAAAGGTTGTCAGATTGACCTTTTGAAACCCTTCTTCCATCATTAATTACTTAAAAAAACCAAAGCGCACGAGGGCAAACAACTCACCCTCGAAATATTACTACAAACATTGATTTATATATTAAACTCAATGACTACAAACGTATGATCGGCGCGCTGGAACGGTACGGCGGCGCGGCCGCATGGAATCGGTGACGTCACGCGCTACTCGCGGGCACGGGCGAGATTTTAAAAATGTACGTAAGCTTTCCACGCTTATAACTGCGGTAATAGTGCACCGATCGATGTGAAATAAAAATTAGAATTATGTGTTTGGTCTAGACATTTTACCTACGTACTTAAAAGTTTAATATTGTAACCTTGTTATCTTCTCCATTCTTTGGTCATCGTCAGATGGGTCAGTGCCAATATATCTGCAACTTTAGAGCTAAATGAGATGATGAGCAAGAGGCCTGATGGAATGGTGCTCATTACATGGAAGAATCCTAAGTATGAGATGCCAATTATTACTTGCCACGCAAGGCAGGAACTGCTGCTGTTGCTGCCAAGTGCAAGAAACGGCCCAAATATGCAGCCCTAGGACCCCTCCCCTTCATACATGTTTGTGCCGTTTGATGTAGAAACGATGGAGCTGTGGGATCCTGAAGGAAGACATTTGTAAAGGTATATCTCATCACGCCTTGTCAATATTTCAAGTGATTCAAAAGCTGACAGATATTTTGGTCAGCAGATCAGCCTCACAATACTGCGGCAACTCAGCCAGTCTTCTGGGCGCACCGCCAATAGACGGCAGCAATTTAATTTGCTTTTGCAAAGTACTTTAGTTAATAAGCTTTACATACAGTATAACTTTGTTAAACACTTTTTTCATTGAATTTATTTATTACTTTAATAAGAAATATATATGTTTTGATTTAATTTGTTAATTGAATGAATTGTAATTTATATTCAATAAAAATATCATACGACATGACTTTTTGTTTATAGAATTAGGATGAAAAACGAGCACACAGTCCACCTTATGGTAAGTAGATGCTGTGGCCGATAAACATCTACATTTATCCTCAATTAAGAATAAAAATGCGTTGTCTGAGTTCCCTAAACACTAAGATGGAATGCCTCGTTTCCAGTAAATAGGGTCTCTGGTTCTCTACACCATACGAAACGCAGCGGTATTAAGCTGCTATTTTGAGGCCGATATTCGGTGAGAGCGTGGTTCTATCCCGGTTGAGCGACCCATTCGTGCTAAAACCATAACATAGTTGCAGCGTGGCTCTACGACTGTAAAAACTAGAACTAAAGTGGACAAAATGTGTTGATTTCAGTTGTATCCGGATTCAGATTCAGGATATCGGGAGTATGTACTCCCGATAGACATATCCCGAATGGGTCGGCAGTTTGTAAATTCGACACTACATAAAATAATATTAATTTAATCAAACTATTATAAATTTCAAAACAAAGAATTTTTATAAGAAAGTTCTTTTGTTGTATCTCCCAAAAATAACTAATAATCTCAAAGAGGCGGTACGCCATAACGGTCTCATGAAAATTCAGCAACAATCCTATTTTCCTAAGAGTAACGACAAAATTTTAAATAATTTCTTACTATTCTCATTCCTTGCGCATATTATATTTAACGACGGATGTAACTTTGCAATAGTTTACTTTTGTAGCATCAAAATCACTAAACGGTTACAGTACTTTATATAAAAAAAATAATTCCGTTCAGAGTGCTTGTGGGTCGAAGCTTTTTGGAGTTTCAAATCATTTTACAACTTTTTTACATAGCCGGTCGCACCAGCTGGTGCTACCGCATTTAGCCGACGTTGCTGAATCACGTAGATAAAATTATATAATTTTTGCCATATATTAAAGGGACGAAGGCAAGTTTTTTTTATTAAGTAATTAGCCTGGTTGTTTGTTCTTTGTTCTGCAGTTTTTTTATTAATTTGATTAACCAGTTTTATTTTCTGTATGGATTTAATTAACATTAAGACAAGTATTTTGTGTTGTTTTATGCATTAAGTGTACTTAATAACATCACGAATAGCGATTGTAAAATAAATACCCTTCAAACCGGAACACAGCAGTGGAGATTCCACCTTGTGTCTTAAAAATTGACATAGAAAAAATGCAGCTTTCTATCTACCGCTAGCTTTCGATTGCGTGGCAAAATTAGAGTCTTAAATGTTAAAATTTTAAAAAGTGAATGCCAATCTGTATTTAATCGTTGCTTCAGTAGTAACCATAATAATAGAAAATGCAGGCATAATAATAATAATAATGATTTCCAGACCAAATTTTGGCGGCGAGTATTAACGGAAAGTAGACTTTTCCGCAGGACAGGATATATATTATCCAAGGGCATGCGCATAATAAGAGAATAGAGAGCGCAGATTGCACTCTTTATTCCATACACACAACCTCCTCCCAAACCATGTTGCTGGTTAGAAATGATTTTAGACTCATTTGTGTGCACTAGTACGTTCTCATAATAATTTGAGCACGGTTTCTTTCAGAACATTTTCAGAAAAGTACGCAGTGCTTTGTCTACCTTCCTTTGTTGGACTAAGGGAAAAATGGATTAATGTAGTTCCAATGAGTGCATCTATTACTCCATTTTATCCCGATGCAAAATATTGAGATTGAAGATATTGGAAAGTAGTGGGCAGATCCTTTCATTGTGGTAAAACTTATTATAATATATATGTAAATATTTGTAACGCCTGATAATGCAATTACCAATATTACAGTGGGACATGTCCATGTCTAGTTGCAAAATGTTTACAGGAGGTTGAGGAAGAATACGATACTAAACTAAACAAACATCAATTTCATACCGTGGATTGAATTGGATTTGTTTTTGTACTATAAAATAATAGGGGGAGATTTTATCATCTAAGCTGGCATGATTTAGGAAAACATATATTTTTAATATTGGAAAGGAAACGCGGAAAAAAATAGGTTTTATATTATCGTGAGATTTTGTTGATTTTATTAAATATTAATATAATATTAGTGAACATTGCAATATCCGAAGAGACCTGTCTGTTATATATTTTGTACCAAACAACTTACAGTTAATAATTTAGCTTCATATTGAAATAGAGTGTATCTTAGTAATACTTTATACCATTCACTTTTTCTTATATAGAATAAGAATGACAACGAGCACACAGTCCACCTCATGGTGAGTGGATGAAGTAGCCCATACACGTCTACATTTATCCTCGATTAAGAATCCAAACGCAGATGCGTTGTGACCCCTGAGGACTAAGACGGAATGCCTCGTAACCAGTAAAAAAGGGTCTCCGGATCTCTACACTCACCATACGAAACACAGCAGCATTAAGCTACTATTTTACACTGGTATCCTGTGAGAGCGTGGTCCTTCCCCGGTCGAGCCGACCCATTCGTGCTACAACTATAATATAGCTGTAGCGTGGTACGTAAAAACCTAACCTTTACCCTTTACCGTTACAGCCTATTAAAGTTCACTGCTGAACATAGGCCTCCCGCATAGATTGCGTCATAGGAGGGATATTTATCACAGTTGTCATACTTAGCAAGCGGGTAGGCAACCGCAGCTTTTATATTTTCTAATTGTTATTAGGGCGCTGTTGTTCATATACAAAGATTTAAATAGTTAGATGCGCCTTCATCTTGAAAACTATGGCATTATTTTTGGATGTGTTCGTTTGCAATATGCTGACGCGCGCACACTAATGCAATAGTGTCATCTCTTATTATCTTACAGAAATTGTGTATACTACTTTCTCTGTCGCACAAGTGAGCACTGATCGTGAATGAGTGAGCTCACTCATTTGAGAATGACACATTTCGAAGTAGTCATACTATGGTAAGGGCGCATCTAACTATTTAAATCTTTGTTCATATACAGATTTGTTTCTCTCTGTCGCCTTTCACGACACCCACGGGATGATATGGGGTGGTGGATATTTTTACACCGCCACTACAAGGAAAATACTTTTTATTCTTACTTTATTTTTAAAATCAGCATCTTCAACATGATAAAAAGCGTGAAAAGTTAGAATTATTCAATACGATTACATCAATGTAAATTTTTCATGTAGCATTGAAACAACGTAATGTTTATATCGGAATTAACGACTCTAATGTTGTATTTTATCCGGACATAAGCGTAAATTGTTACGTCATTCCAGCTCAAATCCATCGGATGATTTACATACAAAGACTGTCTAAAACAGTTTAAAAATAAATTAAGACTACACACTATAATCTGAAAGAACTTATGTCGTGATTTTTTTATTCGTTTATTGACTCTATTGCTGACCATAAGTTGGTAAACTGTTTATTAATCTGTGCCTTAAGCCTCTGACATAAAAAAGTTGGAGCCTATATACATTTCACTGCTGGGCACAGGTCTCCTCCCATTTCTGCGTAGGTTTTAGGGCAAGGAAATTTCCATCGCACTGCCCCAGTACCTGTTGGCGAACTTTACAGGTATTCGAAAAAAAATTATTCTATTTACTCGTATCAAACATGCTATGTATAAATCAACACATAAATTTGCAAATATTACGTATATATATATACATGCTCGACCGGGGAGGGACCACGCTCTCACAGAATACCAGCGTCAAATATTACCATAATGTTGCTGTGTTTCGTATGGTGAATGTAGAGAACCGGAGACTCTTTTTACTGTAAACGAGGCATTCCACCTAAGTCCTCACGGGTGACAACATATCTGCATTTTGATTCGTAATCGATGATAGATGTAGATTTCTATGAGCCACAGCAACCACTTACCATCAGGTGGAATGTGTGCTCGTTTGTCACCCTATCCTATAAAAATATACCGTTAGTGCAGTTTTTGAAAATACGAGTAAATAAGGCTTCTACTTTTATTCGAAAGTATTCCAAATTGAATGTGATTTATCCTATACCTTTAAACGAGCAATTCTTGGAGTTTCTAGCTAGCTTGCTAGCTTGCTAGCTTGAAGATCTAGCTAGGATTTAATTTTATAAAATGTCTTTTTGTCCGTGTTTTTCTTGTAATGAAAAACTGCCACAATATAAGAAGGTAAATTTTGACACTGTGCTATTGATCGTAATAGCTCAAGTGGATATCGAGCGGTCGCGAAATCGTAATGCCTTGGTTCGCGTCCTGTCTTCGGTTCGATTTTTTTTCCTCTTTTTTTCAAGTTCCCTTATTTTGTGAGAAAATCTATTATTTATATCCCTTTTTTAGTATTTTTTAAAATACGTAAATTTTAATTAAACTAATTGCACTCATGATTTTTTATTCAAATAACCAGTTCAGTTTTTTCTATTATGTCAATAAGATCAAAAAATATTATTCATCAGTGTGTAATTTGTATCTAAATGTAATTTCCAAAAAAAAACCGAGCAAAGCTCGGTCATCCGGGTACTAATAACAGTAGTAATTATTATTATTATTGAATTATAATAATAATAATTTTGAATCCAAACGTACTTTACATAAAAACAAAAACTTATATAATTATATTGACAAGACGTAATCTAACTCAATACTACATTAAGATACAAGTTAAGGAACCGCGCTAGGTCACAGACCTGTGTTACAGTTGCTAAGCCTTCTCCATTAAACACGTACCAAAGAGAAAAACAAAACATGAACACAATTTTACAGAAACGAATTGAGGTGGGAAGAAGTAAAATAATTAGGTATGTGCTATGGGTTCTAATCCGACAAATAGCTCAATATTATTATAGCTAAATGTTTAGTTGTATGGTACAAGAGTAAGGCAGGCGATTATTCTATAAATGAGTCGCACTATAGATTTATGGGTAACAATGTTTTTACTTACCGATCGACCTTAACGAATGTGTGCGTGTGCAGTAAAATCAGTTAAAATAATGCATTACCAAGCATTTTAATGTAAAAGATAAAAAAGACAGAATTATTGAGCGTTACTTTAGTTAAAAATTGATAGGGGCGTACTCCAATGGTTTGGGCACGTTGAACGAATGAGTGAAGACCGAATGGTGAAGAAAATATATAGAGCGAAAGTAAATATTAAAAGGTGTCGAGGTAGACCGAGACTAACTTTCGAAGACCATGTGAGCAAATTGCTCGAAGAGGGGAGGGTCAAGAGTACTCGGATACCTAGACGTGCATGTATGAAGAAGTTAATGAACCTGAAAGAAGCGAAAGAAGTATGTAAGGATCGTGACACTTGGCGATCTGTTCTCTCTGGCTACCCCGTTAGGGATTGTGCGTGAAGATAAGTAAGTAAGTACTTTAGTTAACTTTTCTTCACCATTTGGCTATGATACTTATTATGAACCTTCTCTGCAAATTTGGCCGATTATTGCAAAGTAACCCTGTGTATTATTGCCTCATAATGGGGATTTCGCCATAGTAGCCATGCTTGGCGGACGGGTTGGTAACCGTAGTTTTTTATTATTTTCAATTTTATCAGAAAGATATTGCTGCTCATCTCCCTTTTCAGATTCCCTCTGTCGCCTCTGGGATGACCCACGGGACGATATGGGGTAGCAAACTCTCGTGCGCTACTACCACACAACAGTCATGTATTACTCGTTTATATATAATTAGATGAAATACGTTTCAGGAATATAATAATATAGAAAAAAGTCAGCAATATTTAAATGACTATATACTTTGAAATAATACTAGTTTTTACGGAATTTATCGCGTATATTTAACTTTTTAATTACCCGACGTTTCGAACGCTTTACAGCACTCATGGTCACGGATCACAGGATCACGGATGGACAGGATCGCCCCCGTCACTACATCAGATTTGATAGACCGCAGATCCTCGCTAAAGAACACCGATTCCTTCCAAGGATGATTCGCGAGGCTATTGAAATCAAAAAACATCCTAATTTCAATAGAGAAGATGGCTGGGTGCTACCATCTGCTTGGGATCCTATAATAAATAAAATTAAATCCCAACCCAAGCATACAACTGCAAGACTTCAAGATACCATAAGTTCATACTGCATAGATCGGAACAAAAGTTAAATTTTAATCTATGGTAACCGCGGTTAACTATGACATATGGACGTTGAACATCTCAGTCCCGCCCGTGACCATGAGTGCTGTAAAGCGTTCGAAACGTCGGGTAATTAAAAAGTTAAATATACGCGATAAATTCCGTAAAAACTAGTATTATTTCAATGTGTAGTGTTCGCGTAAATATAAGAAATGACTATATACTTTATAATTCAAATAATCTTTCACTGATGATTTCTCATATTTACGCGAACACTACACATTGATGAAAACTACTTTTACGGATTTTAACGTTCCGGGAAGTCTGCAGTTTGTGATCATATCCTAGATGGCCCCAACCATTACATCAGATTTGATAGACCACAAATCCTCGCGAAAGAACACCGATTCTTACCAAGGATCATCCTTGACGTGAGACTATTGAAATTAAAAAAACATCCTAATTTCAATAGAGAAGGAGGCTGAGTACTACCACCTGCTTGGGACACTATATTCAATAAAATTAAAACTAAACCCAATAATACCACCGCAAGACCTCAGGACATAGTCAGTTCATTTTGCATAGATCGTACCATAAACAATAATTAAAACAGCTGAAGGTACTCCGGGTTTAACAATGACATCGGACGTCAGTCACCTTAGTCCCCCGTGAACATGGGTGCTGGAAAGCACCCGAAACGTCGGGAATTAAAAATAAAAATAATTAAAATTAAACGCGATAAAATCCGTAAAAGTAGTTTTCATTAATCTTTGACACCTCGTTGGTCTAGTGGTTGTAGTAGTGCGACTGTTGATCATGTGGTCCTGGATTCGAATCTCGGGTTGGGCCAACAAAATTAATTATTGAATTTTTCGGTCAAGAAATTCTCGGTAGTTGCCCGGTGTCAGAAAGTTAGTGCTGTCTCACCCCCTTGCTTCGGAAAGCACGTAAAGCCGTTGGTACTGCGCCTGATCTCTCTCCCGTCGTGTCTGTTTACCGTCCCATCGGATTATGAGAGTGAGGGTACAGAGAGTGCACTAGTGCTTGCGCTAACACCTGGGTAATATAATCCTGTCCTGCGCCGATGGCTAGCCTCCGTTGAGGCAGGCAGCCGTAGCAAATTCGGTCTGAAGGACATTATTATTAATCTTTAGAAGTAGACCGTATAGTGGCTGTGTAGGAATATCTACCATATCGTATTCTAGTGTCATAAGAAGGGAGAGAAGGAAACATTAAAAAAGAATTGCGGCTGCCAACCCACATGCCAAGTGTGGCAACTACGGCAAATATCCCACCTATAAGGCAATCGATGGGGTACGCTTATGTTCACCAATAGATTTCTGATAGGCTGTAATTTCTTTAGGACTATATTTGTTCATTCAGTTGTTTAGTTTAATGGAATTTTAGAATTCGAAGTGGCAAAATTTAATTTGCTACTAAAGTTATTTTACTTTCATCAATTACTGTGATCTGTTAAAATAGCGAAATTTTATTAAAAATTATAATACTGATTTAGATTTTGATGCATAATTTCGTAACGAGTACAAGATGGTAGGACCTATTTTCTGTCTAGGTGAAAGTCTGAGTAGTTGCCACATTCTTGCCTATTTCTGCCCTATATTTTCGCCAAATAGCGGTATTTTTAATGCTGCCTAGTCCTAAGTAAAGAGACATTATAATTACTGCTGTGAGGTATTCCTTCTTAGAACTCGGAGATTATATCGCACCTGTAGTCGAATTTGTGATCTGAGGGGTAGAGAAGGTAGAGCCATTATAATTACAGGCTGTAAGGTATTCCACCTTAGACCTCAGATGTGATATCACTCCTGTAGCTTTATCTGTTTGAAGTTAGCTGCAGGTGTCCGTGGGCTGCATAAACCACTCATCATCTGGTGAACTTTGAATTCGTTTTGTACTTAAGTTTTGTAACGAAAACCAAAATTGTAGCTTAATCTAAGCTAAATACTATCCAAGAATGGTATTATAATACTGAGACAAAGAATCAACTGTACGTTCAAAGTAGAATTCAAGAGGAAAAATTGTTTCACGAAGCACTTTGACACTTGACATTTCGTATACATAAAGGTTATGGAAAAACGCCAGTTGCGGTAGATGACTTCTTTTAGGGCTGCTTTTTGAGCCTTTTTAAAGCAAAGAGCGGGCCTTTCGCCAAACAAATATAACTTATTGAGTTAATTGCCAGTAATATAGATGATTATTGAAAAAGACGAAAAACGGCAATGAGTAAGTAGGCTTGATATACGCTAATAATTACATACGTCAAACCTAGTCATTGTTTGTGTTCATCGTACATGAACTTGGCGGGAAGTACACTAAGATGGATCGTGAATAAGGCGTTTAACTACTAATGAACGTTATAATAAGTAGTTACGGTGCCGACGAGAGTACATTCTTACTTACAAACTATTTCATTCCTTTTAGTAACGAACGACGAAGACAGTTTAGTTCGAATGCGTCAACAAGGAAGGTGTGTAGACTGGCTGAATGTCTGGTTGTCCCATAGTGGAAGTGAGCAGGAAGAATTAAGTCATGCAATTCTTGGCACAAACTCTGCTCAATATATACGCTGTAGAATATCAGAAGGCTGGCTACTTTGTGCATGTTCAAGACTGGTTGAGTGATTGTGAAGTACCGCTGCAATTTTTTTGAGGATATCTACCTACCTTGCAGCTGCTTCGGCCCTAGAATCAATTAAACACCCAAAGTTCAGTTTCGAGGAATGCTAATCTCCATCAATTCAAGGCGGTCGATGTATTTCAATGATAAAACAAGAGGTAAGCTAGTTCCTTTTTAAGGTAAAGGGAGAGGCATGTATTTTGGAGGCATTGCATCTCACAAAATTGGCAGCGATGTCACTTGGAGTTTGCCTACAGTGATAAATTCATTCAATCATAACATCGCTATCGTACTGGATTTGATACCAAGTAGCTCAAGCAGTTGGCTAATATCTCTTATCTATAGATGCCAGGCATAAGTCATTTATATGTAGCGGACAGAGATATTTGGAAAGAAAGGACCACCGAATTACTCCGGCATATGTGGCTACAGATTCGAAAAATCATCTGACGACTACAACTCGGATAGACCGTTCACTCAAAAATTAGTTTAAAGTCAGCTCACCTCCGAGGACTAAGACGGAATACCTCACAGCCTTGATTATACTAGTTCTTTGTTCCCCTTGACACTGCAACATCGCAATGTGTGTCTCATAGAACAACAACTTAAAATAGCAGTTTAATAAGAGACGAAGAGACCCCTTTTACTAGAAACTTTTTAGTGAAAACGAGGTATTCTACCTTAGTCCTGAAGGGTGACAACGCATTTGCATTTTGATTCTTAATCAAGGACAAATGTAGATATCTATGGACCGCAGTATCCACTTATCATAAAATAGATGGTTTGGTCGTTTGTCACCCGTATTCCATAAAAAACAACTTAGGACTCCTGGGCAGAAAAGGAAAGAAAAACCATCTCCCCTGTATTGTAGTGATTACAGCAACTAAGTAAGACACAACATTTTATTTTTCCCGCGGATCGTAATTTTCCCATAATTAATATAATAGATTTTCGGATAGTAGCGTTAAATTATATTAATTAAAAATAAATCACTAAAATATTCAAATCCCTGACCTTAATCTCAAAATTTTTAAACGGGAGGTGACCCGGCACAGTGTATATTAACACGAACTATTTCAAGCCACATTTTTTCTTTTTTTTTTTTAAATGTTACCTCCACACTAGGGGTTCTCCTGTATCGTGGGGAGAATTAACATAAATAAATTTCACAAGAAAAAACATCTAGGCCCGGAACTCATTGCTAAGCCACTATACTATGGAGCCGTATTACGAACCGCCTTTACTCGAATATGATTAGCTCCATAACTGTTATAATTTTCCATGTGTAACATAAGTCTGCTGTTATATTATTATAGTTCTTAAGTTCTTAGGCTCTGTAAATGCCAATATTATAACTTCAATAATTCGCTAATTTATTAATTCACTGACACACATCAATAAGCTAGTCCACTTTTATGTGACTTAGAAACTTGAAATTTGCTCCTTATTATCGATATTTGGTGATGGCAGATGTTGACAAAGTTATTAGTGTGATTATTTTCAAGCACAGTACTTAGTACAATCAAGTATAATTCAAGTGAGGTATTACACTTACCTATAGCACTCAAGTAGTGCTATACTTAAAACTAACTACAAGAAATATACAAAGTTTCAAGAACGATGTAAATCCTAGAGATCCTATGATTTAAACAACTGCTATGGAACTTGGCACGCGTTCAGATCTCAACTGTATTAAAGGCGAAGTCGACAATCCCGGACTTTGTTTGTCTGAACTTGGCCCCTTTCACATGTGTAAAGAAACCAACCAAAGTCAAAGGTTCTAAGGAGCGTTAAAATATTTTACTATTTTGATATGGTTGACACAGGATAGGATAATATTAAATAAACTTAACGTTATTCGTCTTTTTAGTATGTATCTATGATTTTGTATTTTTTTTAGAAACGTTACCACCACACTAGGATTTTCTCCTGTATTGTGGAGGCAGTTTACAAACACAAATTGTACAAGGACAAACATAGAGACACGGAACAATTATTTGTAGGCCATATAAATACTTGTTCCGGTATTCGAACCCGCGGCCCCC
Organism: Parnassius smintheus behrii; assembly: GCA_036936625.1. Taxonomy (NCBI): domain Eukaryota; kingdom Metazoa; phylum Arthropoda; class Insecta; order Lepidoptera; family Papilionidae; genus Parnassius; species Parnassius smintheus. The sequence continues at coordinate 20,445,596 of JAUPFT010000004.1, read as the reverse complement.
AGCGCAGCAACTCATTGCTAAGCTACTGCGCCACAGTCCGTCATAAAATATTTTTTTTACAAACAACTTACATGTTCTAAATATTTTATTTTCATTTTTTTTAATAATTTCGTACGTAACAAGTCGCCAGTGCTCGTGCACACAACACGTGTCTCAATATTGTAGTAGTGTACCTATCAAAGCGCGGTTGTATGTAACTTAGCCTCTGATCGGTTTCTTTATTCATGTGTTCATGTGCTTTTTCCCATATAAATGTTTCGGGTAGGATCTAGTATTCATAAATACTAGTTTATCCAAGCACAATCGAATTTCATTGTTTATGTCATTTAGGTATTTGATTCATTTTATATAATATTTTTAGTATTTATATATAATATCAAAAATATTTTTTTCATGCATATGAAAAAATATTTTTGATATTTTTTATTATTGCAATTTTACTATCGTATTGAGATTAAAAGAAAAATGTTACGACCCACCCTTGTATTTTTATTTTTTATATCATTAAGATTTACGAGTATAAATCTTGACGTCAGCTTTAGTCAAAGAAATTATTTGGTAAATGTCGCATAAGATCATATTTCCTTTGAAGAAGCGCTGTTAAAAACTCTTTTTCAACGAGATCAAAATATATTTAAAGTAAAATTCGGGGTTATTTTTCAAAGAGTAGCCAAATTCTAAACTATATATATATATATATATATATATATATATATATATATATATATATATATATATATATATATATATATATATATATATATATATATATATATATAGGTTTCTACTTTTATTTGAAACTTCTAAATTCATTATGGACAACCATGTTTTTGCCTACCGATGGACCGCGTGCGCAGTAAAATCAGTTCGATTTTTTTTTATATATCATATAAAAGAATTTTAAATTTAAAATGTAAAAAGGACAGAATGTTTGGGATATTTTTATTAATTTTCTTCACCATTTGCCTTTATTACTTATTCCAAACCTTCTATGCAAATTTAGCTGGATATGGCAAAATAACTCAATTTCAATCGAGTAATGATCTTTTATATTAACTTATTTTATATTAACGCGTAATAGTAACAGCAACGTAACTTTACAGTCATGGTCACTGGAACATGGTAGGTGGGGGGGGGGGGGGTACTGAGATGTTCGACGTCCCGGCTGTAAAGAATCGACGCTCCGGGAAGTCTAGAGTCTGTGAACACGTAAAGATCGCCACCGTCACTACGATCGATAAGGGATGAGTCGGCTATTCGGGCTGCTGCTGCAACTATTATAATAATAAAGCTGCAGCATGGTTCTACCGCGCAATAAACGTATAAATTTATGAAATTATGTTCTGCCTATTTGTGAAATTATGCAATAAAATTATTATTAAAATTAAAATCATTGATAATACAACAATGACTCTTGTATACGAGTATGCTCGTATTACCTGGAATTCTGTGGAAATGAAATGTTACGTAACTGATCAAACACAAGGACCCTTAACTATCTCAACAATTAAACACTTGAGAACTACCATACCTAGGAAACAATACATTGTCAACAACGGTTGACATTGTTATTTTCGTAGCTTAATTAGTATGTATTTCTTATTATAATGTTTAAAGTTGTTTAGTAAAAAATGTTACGATTAATTAATTAATATTAATTCTACCAGTTATGTCGTGTGGTTAGGAGTCACAATCTATTTAATATTTCGTTTCGTTCTTGGGTGTAAAGATCTTATAATCTCCGACAAAATGTGGAATAGATCCTCGCATATACCATTTCCATTAAGATTACAACCTATCAAAAGTCCACTGCATAAACAGATCCGTCCAATACATTGCCTCATAGCGGTATATTTACCATAGTTATCACGCTTATGAGGCGGATTGGCAATTGGATTTTTTTCTATTTCTTATGAAGAATATGCTACTGCCCATCTTTTTTATAGGATAGGGTGACAAACGAGCATACATTCCACCTGATGGTAAGTGGTTGCTGTGGCCAATAGACATCTACATCTATCCTCGATTACGAATCAAAATGCAGATGCGTTGTCACCCGTGAGGACTAAGATGGAATGCTTCGTTTCCAGTATAAAAGGGTCTCCGGTTCTCTACACTCGTCATACGAACACAGCAGTATTAAGCTACTATTCGACGCTGGTATTCTGTGAGACCGTGGTCCTACTCCGGTCGAGCCGACCCATTCGTGCTACAACTATACTACTATTATAACTGCAGCATGGCTCTAACAGGTATATATCCCATATATCTCCTATTTTGATTCACTATGTCACGTCTTACGATATCCACAGAGCAACGTGGGGTAGTGGATATTACTACTGTTATAAGAATATAATAAATAATAATATATCCAGAGAGATGACGAAGCGGTGCGTTAAAGGCGCAAGACGTTGTGTAGGTACTATGTTTGTTAATCCGCCTGTCACCGAGGTAATTGTGGGAAATCCTTCCTGATAAGGGATAAGGGGGACAGTGTACAGTTAACGAAATTAACGTGTTAAGAGTAAGAATATATCGACACGATGATGGCAACCATATTTTACCATTTAAGTTAGGTTTTAAAAATATATCATTAACAACATTTTTGAACACTCAGCCAAAACGTCGTTATTATTAACGCATAAGTAAATATGAAATTGTCCAATTAGCTAAGCCCCAACTGAACTAGTTCGAGTCGTTCATGAACATAGCTTTAATTTCTTACTCGTAAAATCTTTAAAATAGGTTTGTACTTTGTAGCGCCTAACAATAATAGCGCCCTATTGTAATTGCAGAAAAATACGAAACAGTGCATAAATTGTCCATAATATTGAAGGAATGCATGCGGGACGCATTATGCTTGCGTAAAGAATTTATTACAACTAGGATTCCTTATCAGAACCCAGGATGGTGGCCATTAGGTTAATTCTTCTTAACGAATTGTCATGACGAATCCATAGAGTCATTATTACATTGTATTTTAATCAATTTTAAAAACTTTATTAAATAGAGGCTGTATGCTGATAATAACCCCTGGTAATGAGGCGATCGCTACCAAACTATTTTTATTTGTTTTCTGTTGGTTATGATTGTGTAACTTTAATGATTGTAACTGTTCTTTTTTTTTAATAGTCTCGCCGAAGTTTTTGCTGGTTTTTCACGAGACAGAGGTATTTTCTGAATCAGTGGTAAATTTAACATAAGTGACTTTCAATAAGTATTATTTACAAAAAGTTTCTAGTTCCACTTCGAAAGTACGTAATATTATAAGTTAATGATTTTGTTTTTACATATAATAAAACTTAGGCCATCGATATATCATCTGTCATCACTATTACTTAGACCATCGAAATGACGTCTGGTGCTCCATATTCCTTTCCACAATAGGAGGGGCCCATTTCTATCAGTGTGGACTGTTATATGTCCTGCAACTTTCTTAAATATTGAATTTGGGAAATAATATATCAAAAGTACACGCATAATTTCTTAACAGTTAACTCAAAATATAAACTCCACAACATATATATGTACAAGTTGTACGATGGCGTTAATCTCGCGTATTTCATGAACTTCCAATGAAGTCATCTGTTTGACATAAAATGAAGCAAATGATTTAGCGCTTAGCGAAGATCCTCGCGTTTACACAACACAAACGCAAACGTAAACTGTTAATGTTACCCGACGGCAAATAAGTTACGTCTGATGCTGGAGTGGATTCAATTTGTTGTCTGCTTTGTGATGTGAATAAGATTATTCACTTTTGTATTCGTGTTATGGTATTGAGATTCGGATTTGAGGAATAAACGGCATAACTAAAGAGGCCTATAGATCAAAACGTATGAAATATTGTTGCATAATGATTTCTGTTAATAACTCAAAAAAAAAATGATTCATGTGATCCAACTTGGTACATCCAACATGAAGTTGGATGTACCAAGTTGGACAATTTTTCCCAGATAAAAATACTCGTCAGCAACTTCCGAGTGAAGGGTTTTCAACAACTATCAGCATGTACATGTATGGTGAAGTAAAATTTATATACATGACTGAATTGCAATAAAATTTCAGTGCCTGGCGTCGAATCCGCCAAGTGTGACCATAGCAAATTTGTCTCTTGTGAAATAAATAATAAAAAAATAAATAATTTTTATTTCATTTTCAATTACATGTTTACATACAGTAGCAAATACGAATACGATTAAAGAAAGTAACAATAAGCCTAATAAAAATAAAATGCAATAATACAAATTAAAACTATGTGTAGCTTAATAATTACGAACTTACAAAAGAACAATTAAAAACTCAAGTTTATAATATTAGCTACCTCTCTGAACTAGGTTGAGTACCCGTGTTTCAGACCATCACTTACACTATGGGTTTAATAATGTAGGACACATGATAATTTAAATATTAAACTATATTATATAATAAATAAAATAACTAAATAACAATTATTTGTAACCTACAATTAATACAAAACTATTTTAGGATTTCTAACAACTTCTCTGTGTCTTCGTAATTTAATTTATTCAGAAATTCCCTTATAATTATGTTACATTTCTTATAACTTACACTATATATCTTTAGTGACTTGTTGAGCTTGGTATGTAGAAATGGTTCTAAAAATATGTAAAATCTGTTCACAAATACGTGTTTGGTTTGAGGGTTTACTACAAGTCCATCCTTCTCCTGTCTATGGATTTTAAGTAAAATGGAAGTTCGGTATGCTGTTTTAATATGATACTCAGGATAAACAACTGACGAACATTTAGTACACTACATGGCAAATAAAGTTGATGTGTAGGAAACAATGTGAATGGACGGAAAGTGGCTACATTTAGAACTGTTCTCTGAGCACGTTCTAGATGGAGCAATATTGTTTAAGAAGCACCACCACCAAAGCTAAATAGACCTTATCAACTCAAATAAGCGATGTCACAGATATATTTAAAATATATATTAATTTACGAATTCTAGCACAAAGTACATCGATGTGCTTGCGGAAGTTTAAATTTGTATCAAGAGTGACCTAAATATTTTATATTGTCTGTTTTTGTTAACGCGGGACATGCACATGCAGTGTCATTATGTGAGCTACACTTATGAGCGTAAATATTTATGTGAATGCATGAGCACAATATGAAATGCGTAAGCACAATAGTGGATTGTGCGGAAAAAGAATGTTATGCTTTAATACATTGTCATATTTTTTTTTATTGTCATTTTCTTTATTTTTGAAGTGGAAACATTTTATAATTGTTGTGATTTGTAACTCGTCAAAACGATAAAGCGACACTAAAAAAAGACAAACAAATAAATCTATGAAACTATGAGATAAAAAATTATATTTAGCTAGTCGTGTTTAGTTTATCTATTGTCTATTTTGCGTACCACCTTGAGAGTCAATCAATTTTTGTTCGATAAAATGACTTTACCTAATAGAATAAAGTACACGACGCTATTCCTGAGTAATTTTACTTGAAACAAAATGTTATTTTGATTTAATAACTACAATTTAGGCTCAAATAAGATTTGTAACATTTATATGCTATAAAGTTAAGCTTTATCTTATATTTTATGCCGTACTTGTGATTTAAAATTATCATATTAAAGAACTCATTTGCCTTGAAATATTTTGATTTGATATATTATCACATTTGAAGGTTGCAATCCAACCACCTGTGAACTGCACACAACATGTTTTTTTTAATAAAATAAGGGTAACAAACGAACATACAGTCCACCTGATAGTAAGTGGATGCTCTGACCCATAGATATCTACATTTATCCTCGACTAAGTATCAAAACGCACATGCGTTGTCACTCCCTGAAGACTAAGATGAAATGCCTCGTTTCCTGTAAAAAGAGTCTCCGTGCCGCCGTGACAGCGTGGTTCTACACCGGTCGAGTCGACTATTTCGTGCTATAACTAATATAGCTGCAGTATGGTTCTACCACCTACGTATTTGATAATAATATTAGATTTTCACACAAAAAAAAAACAATGGAGAAGGAGGAGGTAACTCAAAATATTTATACATTTGTAAATTTTGAAAATAAAACGATAATTATTCACATGAAAAGTATGTTATGTATGTATTTAGTAATAGGAATAGTACATGTGTTGTTTGAGGTCAGGACAATAATAATTATTGGAATTCCTGGAGAAATGAAAAAACACTAAAAGCATTTCGCTGTGCCTTAGAGTTTGGAATTATTTAACAACTTTATCCCGAACTTAATTGGCTGCACCGGACGATATTATCCAATTTTCCGACTCCGCTGATTCATCTACAAATTACGGCTTTGCTTTAATTTTTGCCTGAACTAACATGTTAGTGTGTTTCTGAGTTATTTCTTCTATCCATATTTTTATCGTATAACGGGCACACATCCATCTGGTGGTAATTGGATGCTGTGACCCATAGACACCATCTATCCTCGTGTTATTTATATTATCATTACCAAGTTTTATTGTGGTAGAGTTTGAGAATTCTTCATTCAATTTCTTTATATAAGTTTAGCTGTGTTAAGTAAAAGAGGAGATCTCCCGCCAGACAAGGTGTTAAGCTCGGGAAGTGACCAATGCTCCGTGTGTTAGTGCAGAGCTGTTCTGTATAAAGGACACAATACTTCGAAACTTTGATTGACGTTTCTCTTGTAGTGTGACGACAGCGCCGCCTCATCACCCCCCAGCTCAGATCGGTGGTCGATGGTGCAGTCTAGTTGTCGACAAATATGCAAGTGCAAGCGATTGCCTTGTTGTTTTTAGTGAATCGAGAAGAAGGCAAGTAATCTGCCAGAGTGACATAAATCAGCGATGGGCAGTACGACTCAGAAATGTGGCGAACTCTTGTGTAGTGCAGAGAATAGCTTGAAGGAACAGAAAACATTATTCCAGTGCCTCGATAAACCTTGTGAAACTATGGCTTGCAGGATCTGAAGATCAATATCAATTTCAAATGGGGTACTTGAGTACCATGACGAGAGCTTGAAAGTTGAGGCTTCCAAAGGTTACACGTTGCGTGTTTCATCGGTTCGGTTCCTTCGGTTGGTCACCAATTTGGCAATGGAACGCAAAAGGGGAGATCTTCTGCGGGCAAAGTGATGGATCCGGGGAGCGGCAAATGCTCCATGTGTCATTGCAGAGCTGTTCCATATATAGCGTACAGTACTTCGAATATTCGATAACGGGATTTAGTCTTCATTGTGTTACGCTTGTGATGCGACGACAGTGCCGCCACATAGCCCCCTGCTCGTGCGCCCTCATGTGAAGTTGCTGTCGTCGCGCCTAACAAGTATTAAAATTAATAATCGTAAAAGCGTAGTTTTACTTGCGCTCTTGCTTACGCAATCAGTCATTAACGGAAACAAAAACATTAAGCTGCTATTTTACGCTGGTATTCTGTGAAAGCGTGGTCCTACCCAATGGAGCCAACCCACTCGTGCTATAACCATAATATAGCTACAGTGTGGCTCTACCACGTTAAGATCTCTCTCTTATCTCGATGTGACATTAGTCATTAGAGTTTTACCCTCATTTTATTGCATTTTCTTTAATTTTCTACTCTCATTCCTAGAAATGGTAAATGAACGTAAAATATAACAGTAAATGCAAATATCAATTCTATAATTTCTTCAAACTATTAAATGTAGAAATAATGTCCTCTGTAGTGATTGTCGAAACATGGCAATATTCCAACTATTCCATTTCTTAGCTGAAATGAAATGCTAACTAAGTACGATGCTGTCCGAAATTTAAACATATTGCGAAAGTTAAGCAATTATCAATATTGCTTGCTTATAGCGTTTACAAGCTTATTATTAGCTAATATAATATTATTAATCGTAAATTATTTCGCGAACTTAATGACTTCATCTAATTTTTAAATGTTGCATCTTGTGACTGAAAGCGCTCAAGAAATATGTTCTCCTATCAAAAAGGTTATTTAAGATATATTAAGATACCGTATGATTTAGCTTCCCGTTTCACCACATTATTATATCTTTACATAGGCATAAGTAATAAACAATAAAATTTTAAAATTACAATACAATTCTATTTGTTATACACCAAGGAAAAATTAATGAACAATAAACAAATATTGAGGTAAAATAAAAAAAAACGATATTATTGTCATAATATATCAATCTATTCCAAACAACTGAAAAAATAATTAAATTTAAATAACAGAAAAATGAACGAGTATTTAACCAGGTGGTTGACGATGATGTTTCGCCCCTCTTAAATTTAGATGTTTATCTTACACAAATAAGACCATAATTATTTTATGGTTTAAGAAATTTATTTCACATAAGGACATTCATTAGTCTGAGAAACACAGGATTGACTTAAAATAGATCTCTCCAGTACTTGTTTCGATGTTAACATCGAAACAAGTACTGGAGCGACATTATTTGATCATTGAGTAATCATAATTGTAAGAATATAGACAATTATAAAAAAAACCTACAATTTCATGTAGCTCTAGCTGAGATACACGTAATAAAATAAATTAAATAAGGCTTAACGCTCAGCCACCGCAGAGTCTACTTAAGGATGCCCAGTTTAGAGGTGATGAAACACGTATCGTACTTTTCTTCTTTTTATAGAAGTGGGGGCAAACGAGCATACGGTTCACCTGATGTTTAGTGACTACCGCCGCCCATGAACAGCTGCGACACCAGGGGAATTGCAGGTGCATTGCTGGCCTTTTAAAAAGGAGTAAGCTCTTTTATTGAAGGTCCCTAAGTCGTATCGGTCCGGAAAAATCGCCGGTGGTAAACTACTCCACAGAGAGAAACGCGGAAGAAAACTCCTAGTGAAACGTACAGTGGTGATGGGGATAGTGCACGCAATCGAGAAAGGGCGAGATGTGCTCTTCAAGCTAATTACGAAGCATTATTTTATTTATTTCACGGATCTTAGCTAATTGATTTTTAATATCTTTAAATAATCGATGTTTTAAACGTTACCTCCACTCTAGGATTTTCTCCTGTATCGTGGGGGCATTTTACATAAATACATTTCACAAGGAAAAACATTCAGACCTAAAACAATTATTATAGGCTACACAAATACGTTTTCCATGCGGTTTTCGAACCTACGGCCCTAGCGCTGCAACTCATTGCTAAGGCACTGCGCCACGGAGTCATCGTTTCCGCAAAGTAACGATTTTATTAAATACAAAAAATTTACGTTTAAAATAAGTTAAGAAACTCTCTACGCTGTTCTCACTCTTCACCAAATGACGATTAGAAGAAACAGGTACAAATATAAATAATACATAATTTAAGTCAGCAATCGTCAAATATAAGTACAATCGTAAGTGATTTTTCAGTAGCGCAGTACCTATAACGGACAATGAAAACTACGCTCTATATATATAGACAAGGCACTATTTAGAACAAGTCTCCTTGCTTCGTTGGTAAAGCGGTTGTAGTAGTGCGACTGCAGATCATGAGGTTCTGGGTTCGAATCCCGGGTCGGGCCAAAAATCAATTATTGAGTTTTTCTGTCAAGAAATTCTCAGTAGCTGCCCGGATTCAGGAAGTTGGCGGTGTCTCACACCCGTGCCTTGGAAAACACGTAAAGCCATTGGTCCTGCGCCTGATCTCTGTCCGATCGTGTCGGTTTATCGTCCCATCGGATTATGAGAGTAAGGGAATAGAGAGTGCACCAGTGCTTGCGCAAACACTTGAGCAATATAATCCTGTCCTGCGCTGATGGCTAGCTTCCGTTGAGGCAGGCTGCCGTAACCGAAATTCGATCTGGAGGACCTTATTAGAACAAAAGCGCAAATGAGTAGTGTTATTGTGATAATATAGCATAAAAGCTCGATGTTATTACCAACTTTCAATCTCTACGTTATTCTATAAACTTGAATACAGTTACATAAATTCTACACGATGATTAGAAGCTATAAGACTATTACAAAAAAGTCTGTACATGAAATATATTATACAAGCCAGGAGACTGACAGTGATGTCTTCCTAATAACAACCAGAAAACAAAACCTGCTGTTACCAATCCTCGCACCAAGCGTGGCAAAAATGCAAAATTATGGGACAATGTATTGGGAGGCCTATGCTCAGCAGTGAACCTTGACAGGCTGTAATTAATGAATAAAGTGGAATGTTTCATTCTATTAAAATATTTCAAGTGTCAAAAATTATTGATGCTATTTGTTAATCACCTTACTTAAAATTTATCAGGCCTGTTTCAGAATTGTCTTTTATTTAATAAGGGGCTGGGCATACAAGTTATCCATCAAATAAATTGTAACCCGGCTGAAAATAAAAATTTATTAATGAGGCCATTTTATTTATGCAACTGTTGTGTTATTCCGTAAATTAATGTCATATAATGGTTAAAATTTAAGGCTATTAAATTAGAAAGGTATTCAAAGTTTCTAAATTGTCTAAACTAATATCTATGTTCTTCTGCTGACCTCTCACCCGGACGGATATCAGATTTCCGTCGACGCTCCTTTAGGCTTCTCACTTCGCCGATTGGGATGGGATGCGGTCTTTCTTTGCATCCTACCCTTGGGGGCGGGTTTGCTTCTCGCCGGACGATCCCAATAGTAGAGTACTTCAAGGTATGGAACTTTTTATTCCTTCCTCTGTGGTGCCCATTATAGGCAAATCTGAGCCATTGTTTGGTCGCTCCTCTAAAATAGCATCATGCTATAGGTAGGAGTGCTACCAAGCCTGGGCTGACGCATCAACGTCCCGGGATGTAAATACCAGCGCTCTAAAAAAGAAGTATTATTCCGCCTCTAGGTCCTTCAAAAGAGTCATTGACTCTAGGCTCTTTCTTTGCGTCTAACTCGACTCTCGATGACGGGGGGAGTACGCCGCCGACCATCCCGCGGTGTGAGTGCTCCATGCCGGAAGTGCAGTTCACACAGCGCTCGGTCTGCAAAGCACTCCTCTCCCTGGACATCCACAAGTCGAGTGGGCCTGACGGAATCCCCCCAATTGTGCTGAGGACGTGTGCTCCAAAGTTGGCACCGGTTTTAACGCGTCTTTTCCGGTACTCCTACTCCCTACGCGTAGTCCCAAAATCATGGAAGACGGCTTTCGTCCACCCGATACCTAAAAAAGGCGACCGCTCAGACCCGTCCAACTACCGGCCAATCGCCATCACCTCCTTGTTCTCCAAAACAATGGAGTCCATTGTAAACTGCCAGCTCATGGGGTACCTTGAGGATCACCAGCTGATTATTGATCGCCAATACAGTTTTCGCCGTGGTCGGTCAGCTGGTGATCTTCTGGTCTACCTCACTCACAGATGGGCAGAGGCAGTAGAGTTCAAGGGGGAGGCATTGGCCGTTAGTTTGGACATTGCGAAGGCCTTCGATCGGGTTTGACACAAAGCGCTTCTTTCGAAGCTCCCTTCCTATGGGCTTCCCGAGAAACTGTGCGATTGGATCACCAGCTTTCTTGCAGATCGGAGCATCAAGGTCGTTGTAGACGGTGCAAGCTCCGATTGCAAGCCTATTAATACTGGTGTTCCACAGGGCTGCGTGCTATCGCCAACGCTGTTTCTTCTGCATATCAATGATATGTTGCATACCCGTAACATTCATTGCTATGCAGATGACAGCACTGATGATGCTCTTTACACCGGCCGAGCCAATATTTCTCGGGAAAACGTCTCTGAATGCCGGGACAAACTTGTGTCTGAAGTCGAGTCTTTGCTGAACAGAGTCTCGGATTGGGGACGACTAAATCTAGTCCAGTTTAACCCCCAGAAGACACAAGTTTGCGCGTTAACCGCTAAAAAGAACCCCTTTGTCGTATCCCCTCAGTTTCAAGGCACTCCCCTTGTTGCCTCAGCCAGTATAGGAATCCTCGGCGTCGACATATCGAGTGACGTGCAGTTTCGTGGTCACTTGGAAGGAAAGGCCAAATTGGCCTCTAAAAAGCTTGGCGTGCTCAGCAGAGCGGGACAGTATTTCATGCCGGCACACCGCCTGCAACTTTACAAGGCGCAGGTTCGGCGGCACATAGAATACTGTTCCCATCTCTGGGCTGGGGCTCCCCAGTACCAGCTCCTTCCACTTGACCGCATCCAGCGCAGAGCGGCTCGAATCGTCGACGACCGAGTGCTTTCCGATCGGCTCGATTCACTGGCGCTGCGAAGAGATGTTGCATCTCTTTGCGTATTTTATCGCATCTATCACGGGGAGTGCTCTGAGGAATTGTTCGGATTAATCCCAGCCGCCAAATTTCGTGAACGCACTACACGGCAAACGTCCCGATACCATCCACACCATCTGGATGCTTGGCGGTCCACCACTGTACGTTTCACAAGGAGTTTTCTTCCACGTACAACCTCTCTGTGGAATAGTTTACCACCGGCGATTTTTCCGGACCGATACGACCTGGGGACATTCAAGAAAAGAGCTTACTCCTTTCTAAAGGGCCGGCAACGCACCCGCAATTCTCCTGGTGTTGCGGTTGATCATGGGCGGCGGTAGTCACTTAACATCAGGTGAGCCGCATGCTCGTTTGCCCCCTCTTCTATAAAAAAAAATGGTATTTTGGACTTACCTAGTCGGACTATTTGTCCCAGGTAAACGTACTTGGCAAGAACTTTAAGCTTAGTGCTCCCAATAACTAACGGCATAGGTGTAACATGGACATTGAACAGATCTTTGTTTTGTCCATGTTCATCTTAAGACTATCTGTTGGTAGGCACTATTGAGGTCATTGAGCATAGTGCTTAAGTCCTCCAGCGATTCTGCCATAAGGACTATATCGTCGGCAAATCGAAGGTGAGTGATGTATTCGTCATTGATGTTAATACCGTATCCTGAAGTGGCAATGGGCTAGCCATATAGCTCGAAGAACCGACAACCGTTGGGGGAAAAAGGTTCTCGAATGGCAGCCTCGTACCGGTAGGTGAAGTGTAGGGCAACCCCCCACTAGATGGTGTGACGACCTGGAAGATATGCAGGTAGACGATGGATGGAGGTGGCTCAGGACCGTGCTTTGTGTATTACTTGGTGGAGGCCTATATTCAGCAGTGGACTTGTGAAGAGCTGTAGTGATGATGATGATATTTGGAAGAAGAAGATTTGTGAAGGGCTGTAATGATGATGATGATGACGGTGTTTTACATTTTCGAGAGTACTAGTTCATTATCATCATCATAATCATCACATCATTATCTACCGCTGAGTAGAGGTCTCTGGCATAGACTGCCTGCGGGTTTTCAACCGAAGTATTTTTTATTGTTTTGAGTGAAGATGCTGCTTTTCATCTCCTATTTAATTTCTTTCTCTGACCTCTTACTCTGAGGACGATATGAGGAAACAGATCCATTTCACACACTTGACGGCGGAGTACATTTAGTATTCTCAATTCAAGGATACGCAAATTTTCAAAAAATATCTAAACTTTGTAAAAAGTATACTACCGTACTACCTGGAAATTTAATATAAGTTACAATTTTTAGTTTCAGATTCTTCAGTTTTAACTTTATTAAAAGAAATGTTTCAAATGATCAACAATTTAAAAAATATATAACTACGAATACACAGTTATTTTACTTTTGAATAAATTATGCACTGAATGTCAACTATGCGCTTGGTATGATTTCAAAAATAGTTGTATATGTTTGATTGATACGAAAATAAATCAGTATCCAGCTGAGAGCCGAGCAACGGATTCTATCTTCTCATGCATTATGTTAGTCAATCACGGACGGTGCTACTATAATCACAACGTCTGTTAGTTTTTGTTCGTTTTCATCGTCCGACTCCAATACGATTTCGGGGAATCTGGTATTTCCGGTATTTAATTCATAATTATGTTTACATAAAAAACAAATAAAACGGAGAATGTTCTAAATTCAGTTTTTATGTATGCTCATCGATTCTCGAAAACCAGCTTATTTCTATAATTATTATTTAATTAAGGTGATTATTCTTCAGAGGTAGTCCCACATAAATTTTAAGCAAAAGTTTCATCCTTAAGGGTGGAAAAAAGGGGTTCAAAATTAAATGTAACTATTGAGACAACATTCCATTTATTACCTCTTAAAGACAGTTTTTATTTTAACAAAAGTTAAATTATTTATTCAACTTTTTTTAGAAGTACAGTATATGGGATACAGTTATATTAGAGCAGTGGTAGCTCAGGGGCTAAGCACTCGTTTTAAATTTCACAGTACACTAGAAAACCGGGTTTGATTCCAACGGATTTTTTAAACGCAATTTTAAGCGCTAATTTTCCACGTGGTCGGCGGTGAAATAAAACATTGTCAGGGCACCTACATGCCTAAGAAATAAGAAATAAAATATTTCGAAGACACTTGAAGTTCGCCAATATGCATTTTGGCAGCGCGGCGGACATTTCCTTGACCTAAAACCTTATAGAAAGGAGAGGAGGCCTGTGCCCAGCATATATAGGCTGTAACTTTAGGTTTTAACTTTAAAGTTATATTAAATGGTAGAGTCAGGCTGCTGACTATAACAAGACTATGTGTCCGATCTGGATAGTTCTTCCTCCTCTCATTTAATACAAGTGTAGAATAAGGTAATTTATTTTAATCCCCAGAGTAACAATGAGTGACAATACGTCTAGGTTGTGAACCTTTTTTATAGGATAGGGTGACAAACGAGCACACAGTCCACCTGACGGTAAGTAAATCCTGTGGCCCATAGACATCTAAATCTATCCTCGATTACGAATCAAAATGCAGATTCGTTGTCAGCCTTGACTAAGATGGAATGCCTCTTTTCCAGTAAATAGGGTCTCCGGTTCTCTGCACTCACCATACAAAACACAGCAGCATTAAGTTACTATATTTCACTGGTATTCTGTGAGAGCGTGGTCCTTCCCCGGTCAAGCCGACCCATTCGTGCTACAACTATACTACTAATATAACTGCAGCATGGCTTTACCACGTATGAAAACCTTAATGGAGAATTAATTTACGTGTTTGTCATTCTTACTTATATAAAAAATAGTAGAGATTGTGTGTAGCTAAAGTTTCATAATGTACTGATGTATCAGAATTTATCTTCAACTAACCTAAGTCGTTCAGGAGTATGTGTCATGTATGTGCCTGGGACATTTGATTCTGACTCGAAGATTGAATCCGAATGCTTAAATCAAACCTTGAGTAACAGTTCAAACGATGATTCCAACTCATCTGAGCTGCGTTAGAGTAACTGCAACTTTCCTCAGAATCTTTCCGTGGTAGCTTACGGAACCAAAACGTCATCCTTCATTGCTGACCGTATGAGGAAGCACAAACAAGTGCATTGGAAATGACTATGCTCGGAATTTCCCAGCGGGCTAAAATACATAACGAGGATATCCGCAGGAAAACAGGAGAAACTGACAGCTTTGTCAGTTTCTCAATGGAGCAGAAAGCTGAAGCGTTCATATGTCTGGAAGAACCGTCAACCGAGAAAGAAGAAAGGATCTCGAGTGGTAGCTTCATACTAGACTAGGTGACACCCTCTGGACGTAGTAAAGACCTGATGAAACAGGCAAGTAGTCGAAAAATGTGATGGCTCAGGTTCGTTCTTTTTGGCAATCTATGGAAGGGACCTATATCATGACTTGTATGGGCTGCAGTGATAGTGTGATAGTGACTTCTTTATCTGTCAAATCTCTGTTAAATCTGTCATTTAAATCAGTGTAAGGCCAGTAAAAAAATGTTGACTAAGAGTGAGCATCTTGTCTATTAGGCTATTCGATATGATGACCATTCTAATACGGCAATAACATAGTAAGAATATATTTTTATTTTAAGAATAATTTTTGAATGAAAACTTCTAAACGATTTATAGAATTTATAGATAGGTGTCATCCATGAGTAACATCAAGCAGAACTCGGTCCTCCCAAGTGCTTAAATTTTTATACAACCTAAAAATTTATTGTGAAAATGTATCGTGGGCGTATGACTCTCTCCTAATTAGACTTTATCTCACGGATACATTTATATTGTACGATTACAATTGGTTTGGTTTTGTTTGATATCTGGAACATGTATTTATGTTATTTTTATCTTTTAACCATCCAAATTGAAGTTGCTTATGACATACAATATTGAGATAGTATTTGCCATGGGAATTACATAGGTTTTAATCTATAAAACACATTTCTCCTTTTTGGGTATTAAACATTGCATTATTTTTCACTAAGGTCCCACCTGGTGTAGCCTTAGGATACCTGCAACCTACTTCAAGTAACAAAAAGGATACAAGCGTGTTGTCACCACTCTCGGGATTTAGATTACGTACTCAATAATTAAAATACTTTTCCACTGATTTCCAACCGGAATATAGTCGATATTCTGTAATTTAATAATTCCAAATTGTGTATTCTTAGCAACATTATTCGGCAAGAAAAGACATCTACCTTGTTTAGGTAGATAATGATCTATCCAGACGGAATCTTAGACAGAAACGTAGTTCTATCAACTTATCTTTAATTGAATGTTAGGGAACCTGGCAAGATGGGTGCTGATACTATTTATTATTAATGCATACTGAAATAATTTAATTTATTAAAATATTAATAATAATTTTTACATATTTTGTTAAATAAATCATCTTTATGATACATTGCAGTATATATAATGTTAATTGCTCATTATAACGATGACATTCTGCCTTAGTATTGCTGATCCTCTTACAAATAATTTATTAACATATAGCGAAAACAGGCGTCTTCTGAGAATGAAACGCATTCATTTAGTCAAGAAAGCTCCACAATTCAACGCGCGACGTTTCAGGAACCGCAGTGGTGTAAACTAGGCCAGTCTCTATACATTTATCGCCACGGTCTATCTCTGCCGTGCGATTATAATGTTAACAATACACTTTTGTTCACGTCAAGAATTCTATAGCAACCATTCTGCTGCTCACTTTAAAGTTGGTATGAACAATTGAAGTTATTAAGTAAGGGCCTATTACTCCAAAAAAGGAAAGTTAGTACTACTTACAGATAATATTTTTAAAAATTTTCAATTTTATCCTGCAAAATCTATCAGATACTTTTGATCTAAATTTCATTCAATCGGTATAATAACAAACTGCTATTGGAACTTTTTATTCTTGTTTTTTATTTTCTTTAAAAATATTCGAAAATTGAGTAATCATAGCTTTATTTATTTTTATCTTTATTTACCTTTGCTCTTACGTCCTAAAAAAATTCAATTGTTCATAGAAATGTCAAAAGCTCAAAAAAGAAAAAAAAATTGAGTTTGTTATAAAGTACTGTAATAGCAGCGTGGTTTTTTTTTTTAAATCAATTCATGAATCTGAACATCCTATCGTATACCGTCTCGTGGTTGTCGTAGGAGACGATAGGGAGAAAGTGAAATAGGAGATGCAGTAGCATCTACCTAATAACAGTTCAAAATAAAGATAAAAAACTGTGGTTTCCAACCCGCTTGCTAATCGTGGTAACTGTGGCAAATTCCCACCTAACGATATATTCCATTAGGGAGGCCTATGTTCAGTAGTGGACTTACTCGTATATAGGCTGTAATGGATGTGCATTGAATGGACACTCTATTATAATTAATAGAATCAGGAGCTACTTTGCGGAAATCTATTCATCACCGTCATCATCATTACAGCCCTTCACAAGTCCACTGCTGAACATAGGCTTCCCACAGGTAATGCCACAAAGCACGGTCCTGAGCCACCTGCATCCATCGACTTCCTGCATATCTTACCAGGTCGTCACTCCATCTAGTGGGGAGTCGCCCTACACTACGCCTACCGGTATAAGGCTGCCACTCAAGAACCTTTTTCCCCATCGGTTATCGGTTGTTCGAGCTATATGGCCAGCCGATTGCCACTTCAGCTTACTAATCCGAGAGGTCAATCGACGGATTCAACTCGGCTGGGCAGCGTTCGTGAAATTACGACATATCTTCTCGTCAGGTATACCTCAATCTCTAAAAACTAGATTGTACAACCAATGCGTGTTGCCAGTGATGACATACGGATCTGAGACGTGGTCCTTCACTGCTGGCCGTATGAGGATGCTCAAGGTCGCTCAGCGAGCTATGGAAATCTATTATAATAAAGTTATTAATAGTTACTTTGTAACCATTCGCTCAATAAAATAAAATGATGTGTCTTACCTAGTTTGAAGAGCACCTCCCGCGCGCCCACAATTGCGTGAACTAATCCCGCCCCCACTAATCCCAGCAACACTACTCTCAACACCACTACTCCCAATACCACCACTCTAGGAAAGACACACCATCGACGATAATACGACACGTGTTACGCCTCTACACGAGGCATCTTCAGGCGATGTAGACTCTACGGCGGCTGACCGCTATGACCGCAACTTGCATAATAGTAAAATAACGAATATCAGTATACAAAACACAGACATGTTATAGGTGATTATTGAGCCAGCAATTTATTTGGTTGGAATCGAATATAATCGCAAGATATTCATTTTCTATTTCTGAATTAGAACTTAAAATTTGAATATGTCTCGACGTTTTGAGCAATTGAGGTAGCCAGAATCCAACGTCAATTGTTTTAAAATTATTATATTACATCATGTTCGTCAGTACTGCAGCAGACCACTGCTAGATATAGGCCTCTCCCATGGCGAGCTAATTAGCCAGGTCTTCGCCTACACGCCGGTTTTTACCATCCACTTTACGAAGATCTTTGCTCAATCTAGACAAGGGGCGTCCCACATAGCTTTTGCCTAGGCGCGAGCTCCACAGCATAATAAGTCTACTCCACCGTTGGTCACTGCTGCGACAGAGGTAACTAGCCCATTGCTACTTCACTTTACAAACACGTAAGGCTATATCAGTAATCTTGGTTCTTCGGCGGATTTCTTCATTACAAACTTTATCCACCAGAGAAATTCAAGAATAGATCTTTTCATCACCCGCAGGGTTACTTTGAAGTTGTGAAGTAGCCGTATCGTCAGTTTCTACGCGGCAGCACCATGTATCAGTACAAACAGAACGCACTAGTTGAAGACTTTTGTCTTCAGATTTCATAGTGTGCTAAACTGAATCCTCCTTCTCGTTTCCTTAACGAAGTTATTTTTACCTAGCTGCAATATCAGTCAGAGGTAAGTTTATTCCCTGACAACTTCGAGAATCTCATCATTTATTTATGTGTGCGTTTAAATATACATTCGTACTACTCGAACGGGTACTGAAATTTTGGTATCACACATTCAAGAACAAGGAAAGATCTAGACAAGAAACTTATTTAATTTGACGCGTAATACGTTACCGGTTTGGGTATTTCACGTCTGGTACGCTGGATATTTTACGTGATGGTTAAATCGCCAACTGTAGAAACCCATAAGATCTTTCTAGTATCTTATAGTCGCCTTTTATGACACCCACGGGACGAAATTGAGTAATGAGCTCGTACACCGCGACTCAAAAATAAATTTTAACTGTTTTAAGTTAATATTTTTCTTATAGGATAGGGGTGGCAAACGAGCACACAGTTCACCTGATAGTAAATGATAACTGTGGCCTATGGACATTTACATCTATCCTCGATTACAAATCAAAATGCAGGTGCGTTGTCACCCTCGAGGACTAAGATGGAATGCTTTGTTACCAGTAAAAAGGGTATCCGGTTCTCTCTCTCACTATACGAAATACAGCAACGTTAAGCTGCTATTTTCCCTCGTACTCCTAGGTCCCAGAGTCCACTTTATTTTATTTTTTGAGTTGGTTAGCACCAGGTATTAATGCTGCTTTTCTGTCTAGAAATCTGTCTCGCCAGTAGTGCTAACATTGTTGTTTCAATTTTAACTTTTTTTTCCACTCACCATCAGGTGGACCACAAGCCCGTTAGTCACTGTAATGTTTAAAAAAAAATAAAAACTTCTCTACAACATTTCATTTGATCTAAATATAATAAATGTAAAAAATAATAAAATATGGTTTTGACCCAATGGAACGTTTTACATATATGAATATTTTTTTTAATTAAGCCGCAGAAAGGAGACTGGAGAAAATATATAACGATAACTTGCTTACCTCTACATTGGAACTAATATCTTCGACCACTTTAAAATGTCAAACTTTAAATAATTTAGACACTTCACTTAAACTTCGACGAATTGAAATTTATTCATTAAGTTTTTAATCTTGATTTCGAAGGCACAGGAGAAACTCTGTAACAAAAACAAACGGGTAAACGTTATTTTTTATACACACACGTCTATTGACTATTTTATGTATTTTAATTCTTGACTTTTCGACTCTCCTCGACTCCTGTTTGAGTTTATGTCGCCTCTAACACCCCGGGTAAATTATTCTTACAACGTAAATAAATTCGTAAATTTGTTTTATTCAACGTTTAAAACCTGCGTTACTAAAAACTAACATTATGTTATCTTAAAAGCCAGATTGTTATCGGGGTGTCATCAATTTAATAACACAAAGCACTGTCCTCAGCTACTTGCTCGATGCCAGCATCTCTTTTAGGTCGTCACTTCATCTAATATGACGTATCTAATATGAAATATGTATCTGAGACTTGGTTTTCCTATGCTGACTGTATAAGAAGGCTCAAGGTCGTTGAGCGAGCTATGGAGGCTAGGTGCGGAGTTTCGTTGCGTGATAGATTTGGTAAAGAAGATATCCTCAGATGAACCAATGTAACCGACATAACCTTACAATCAGTAAGCTAAAGTGGTAAAAGACGGCCATATAGTTCAAATAATCAACAACCGATGGGGAAAATATAGTAATGGCGTATAAGGTTGTAGTAGCCTGATGCTGGTAAGCGACGTGTGGGGCAGCCCCTTAGAAAATCTTATCAAAATTCATAACTTAAAAAATTATTTCAAGCAACAATCCAATTATTATCTGTGGGTCGAACTTACGTGAAGAATTAAAAAAAAATCAATTATTTAAGCAAATCTGAGGTGATTTGTAATTTGCTGATACGGAACTAGTTCTGTTAGAATCTCAACACGCTGCTTTAATTTATGCTCGGCTAATCTTGGTTAAATGAAATATTACAAAACGGAATATTAAATGTAGAAGAGGAGCAGTTTCCTCTTTTCTTTCCTTTGCACTTTGCTTTTAAGACTTGTAAGCAAAAATTTAAGCTTCTTTTATAATTCTTATAACCACAAGAAATGTTCTTTGTTATTTACATTTATTCTACATACTCTTAGAACATATTTTTGCATTAAGAAGTGCAAAGAGACATTTGGAACTAAAAAAGTAATGATATTATGTCTTTTTTCAAGGGTTAAATTATAAAGTACAAGTTGTATAGGTAGGTATGCAATGAACGTATATTCATTGTAAATAGAATTTAATAAACAATAGGCTATTACACAGGTTTGAGATCTTATATACACAAGAAGCTTGTAATTTCTTGCAAAGAGAAAATAGTCCATTCTAATGGCGCACGTGACTTTATGTTGTTATAATCAATATCTATTCTGAATACCGAAATGCCAAATGAATAGACATAAACCGTCTATGGTTATGAATATCACGAGGCGCTCTCTAAATAAATGTAAGCATCTTAATGTAGCAAGAAATAGCTACCGGCTAATGCACGAGTACTTTACCCTAAAATTAAATTAACTTTGCTTTGAAAGGCTGAATCTAATCCTATACTATTAAACGAGCAATTCTTGTGTATATATATATATATATATATATATATATATATATATATATATATATATATATATATATATATATATATATATATATATATATATATATAATCGGGATCTCGGAAACGGCTCCAACGATTTCCATAAAATTTAGTGTCCAGGGAGTTTCGGGGATAATAAATCGATCTAGCTAGGATTTATTTTTAGATAATGTCTTTTTGTCCGTGTTTTTAGGCAATGAAAAACTGCTACAATATCGTTAGAATAAGAAGGTAAATTTTGACATTTTGTTAATGATTACAAATAGTTTAATTGGTATAATGGGCGGTCGCAGAATCGTAAAACCCCGGTTCGAGCCCAGACCGACCGACCTCTCGATTGAAAAAAAAAATTAAAAAAAGTCGGTGTTTTTTAATTTTTTTTTCAAATTCCTTTCTTTTTTGAGAAAATCTATTTTTTGAGCCCTTTTTTTAGTATTTTTTAAAAACACGAAAATTAAAATAAAAATAATTGCACTCATGATTTTTTATTCAAATAACCAGTTCTGTTTTTTCTTTTATGTCGCTAATCTAAACATCTCTGACCCCCATGACCATGGGTGCTGTAAAGCATCCGAAACGTCAGAAATAAAAAATAAATTAATTAAACGCGGTAAAAACCATAATAAGTGTTACATGCAATTAAACTAAATAGGGTCAAAAAATAAACTCAAAAAAAGTAAAAAGCTACTTCAAGCTTAAAACATCCTAAGTCGGGCCTTTAATTATTCTTCCATACACCATGTTTTAGCGCCGAAGTTTATTTTTTTTAATTCATTGCAATCGTTTTTTAAATTTTTGGTAAAAGTAAATGTTTGCCATCAACAAATGAAATTATACCTTAGTATAACCAACCGCAAACGGCTGCACCGATAGCCGGTTTAACATAGTTTATATTTTAATTAAATAATCAAATAACCGGATAAGTGATATATTAATTGTCCTGTATCACGACCATTAGTCACTTCGAATTTTAAGCTTGAAAACTTAAACGGTCTTATAATAAAACGTTGTTTATTTATAACCCCGGGTTTAAAAACGTCATAGAAGAACTTCCTTAGCCGCGGCATCAGTCTAGTCAGCCATCACGAAATTGACATTTAACTGTCAATTTCTATATTTAACTTTTTGTAATAAGAAGGCAAGTTTTGAAATGATGTTTCATCAATTGAATATAAAAACATGACTGTGTAGTGGCGTTGTGCGAATATCCTGTACCCCATATCATCCCGTTTGAGGTGTTATGTAGTAAAAATCTTCGAGTAAATGTTAAAATATTATTGAATTTCTAAAACAAATGTAATCAGAAGATAAGAAGTTGCTTCAAACAAAGCAATTCATCGCCACGATAATTCGCAAACATATGTTGATACAACAACGGCCTTGTATTTATACAGCATGGCTTACGCTGTGACGTGCGCCAAAGCTTTTAGTTATCAAGTTATGCATTAGCTCTACCCTGATTTTAGTTTATCTAATATGTATTTGAGTAACGTATGAGAGATATATCACTGCATTTCAAATATCTCATAAGCGTGTTTCATTGGTCTGTTGATTTCCTAAAGTAAAATTATTAATTTTCTAAGTAGAGCAAAATAATATTTTAGTAATTTATCTGCCACAAGTTAGGAATCACTCTGTGAGCTAAAAGGATTAAACTCTAGATGTATGAAGACTCAAGTAGCGTTGTAGAAGAATAATTTACCGATTGGTAATGGGTAAATGGGTTGAGATATATTTCGTAGAAGTAATTATAGTTATTTTTTTAAATAGAATTAGTGTGACAAACGAGCACACAGTCCACCTGAGGGTACGTGTATACTGAAGCCCATAGACATCCACATCTATCCTCGATTAAAAATCAAAATGCAGATGCGTTGCCACCTCCGAGGACTAAGATAGAATGTTTCTTATCCAGTAAAAAGGATCTCCGGTCTCTTCACTCACCATATGAAACACAGCAGCATTGACCTGCTATTATACACTGGTATTCTGTGAGAGCATGGTCCTTACACAGTCGAGGCTACTCATTCGTGCTAAAACCATAATTAAGCTGTATCATGGCTCTACCACGTTAAAACTCTGATCGTATTTATATATATTATATATTTATAATTTTGAATAGACTGCTGTTAATGTATTTTATTAATCTTTGTTTTCATGTTGATTATTGTAGATTTAAAGTTACATGATAAACCCGGTCAAGAGTTTAATTTTTACTAAAATACAGTGACTGAATACAAATACAAACTACAAAAAGAAACCAAAACATGTTAAGGAATTTGTTTTGGGAATTGACAAGTAAGCCTAAAATATTTTTCATTTTTAATCAAAATGAAAATGCATCATTACCACTGAATGTCTCGTTACGCTTTTCTTCTTCCTTTTTTCATACATGTAAAAGTTTTCATGAGCTTCAGGGGCCTCTCCCATAGTATGGTTGCAATAATCATCACGGTTTTTAGGCTGTTTTTACATCAATAATACAACTCTGCTATGTTTAGATCATCCATCCTATTTCATTCATTTTATACTCGAGCTCGGGATCGGCTAAAATCAGTTTTTGGATTTTTCAGTAAAAGAATTCTTAGTGGCAGCCCGTAGTAAAAAAGTTGGCAGTGTTTTACCGCCGTGCCTCGTAAAGAACGTATAGCCGTTGGTCATTCTACTGAACTCTCTACGATCATGTTAGATTAATGTCTCATCAGATTATAAGAATGGGGGAATAGAGAGTGCACATGAGCTTGAGATCGAATACCTCGTCTACCAAATAGCTTTAAGAGTAGTATTCCCTAGCATAGTATTGGATTATTTGAGACATTTTTACGGTTCAGACTGCAATGCGCTGGAACGCTTTTTCCGAAGACATCAAAAGCCCTCCGAACAAGGCTTTCAAACACTGTTCTGGAACCATTAAATTTAGTTAAAATTACAGCGTACAAACGTCCCACTTCTGAACACAGGTCTTCGCTGATTTCTAAGAGGGTTTTAGGGCAAGGAGTGTCCGCCTCGCTACCTCAATGCGTGTTGGCGAACTTCACATGTCTTTTTTTTTTCTTATTTCTCAGATATACAGGTTTATTCACGATATTTTCCTTCGCCGCCGAGCACGTGGTAAATCAGCACTTAAAATTACAATTAACAACTTCATTGGCGCCCGCGAGGATCGAACCCGGTTTGCTCGCGTACTGTGAAATTAACAGCGAGCGCTAACCATCTGAGCTATGAGCAATAATAACCGTGGTAGTTCCCGCTAACCATCTAAGCTACCACGGCTCCTCTGACACCATTATATGAAGGCAATTTTTTAAACAAGAAATGTTAATAACATTATTAGTATTCCCGTTAACCACTCCTGTTAAGTCCAACTCCCTTAAAACGCTTGCGTTAGGAGTAATTCGCGCCGGTAGTTGAATAGCGAATTCGGACGCGGTCCGCACCATACCTGTCGCCAATAAATGAAATATTCACTTCCGTTTCATTTATGTACCTGTATTTTTAAATAAATATTACGTGGTATTCTTATAGAAGAGCAGTACATGCACATATGTGAAATATTTTTTTAATTTCCTCAATGAATTGCATGCTACCTTATTAAATAATTATAAAAATACATAATGCAATAAGAGTATTATGCTGACAAACGTGTAAAATCGTGTATACAGTTTCATATTATAGCAATTTTGTTAAATTTAAAAGAAATAAAATCTGAAATATGAAATATATCCGTAGTTAGATTATCTGAGAGATTTCCGAATCATTACACCCCAAGCGGTAAGCGATCGTTCGTCGTGACTGAGCGGTGACGGATGTTTCGCGTGACGAGACTGAACATGATGCGATCAAGTGAAGTTAACATCGACAAGCTGTGTTTAGTAAAAGGTTTTTATAGATTTTAGTATATCATGAATATAATATATAAAAAGTTATGTTTGTTTGTTCGTATTTTATGCGCAGCCATACCGTTTATCAGATTGCGGTTAAACTTCGTCAACTTATTGCTTGCACTTGTGCGAAGGTTATAGCCATAGTAGAATTTATTTACGGTAGAAAGCTGGTGCACGTATCATACCAAGAAGTTTATTTGAAAGTTATACCATTCAATTTCAATGAATGTATTATCATTCCTAATTTAACAATATAACTGTTTTAAATTTAAAACAATATGTACACAATTATTTCTTCTGTGGCAGCAATGCGCCGTGTACCTCCTAATATGTTATCATTTATAGTACTAAATATATTTGTTATGTGAATGTGTTATTGTATATATGTAACTTTAACCGTGTAAGCGCAGTATATTGCGGTGATTTCGGCCGTGTATTCGAATCCCGTATAAAACAAGTGTTTGTATGACCTTCAATTTTTTTATGTGTGTTTGGTGCTGTTAATGTTTGTTGTAGTTTGCTGTGCTGTGTTTGTTGTTATACAAATAATGTTTATAAAACGCCTCAACAGTACTGAAAAAAGTCATAGCCAGAAGGTAAGGAACGGATAAGTGCAAAAAGACTCGCTTGTGAGGGTTTCATATACACTTTATTATACTTGAAAAAAGCGCATCCATTTGTGGAATCATAGATAAGGTAAGCGAATATTGCTCTATCGCAAAAGGTAAGTCGGATTAAAGAATAAACGTATGGTACCGTACGAGTACATCGGCCTACATGGTCGATGCATTAACTGCAAATGTGAAGGTCAAACTCGATTTCAAAGTCAACAAATGACTATATATTTCGATTGCGTTGAATTGGAAGCTAGAATTTATTAATCCCTCCAGATCGAATATAAATCACGGCGGTTTGCCATAACGGAGACTAGCAATAGTACCCGAGTTTATACGCAAGCACAGATGCACTCTCTATTCCCTCCCTTTCACAGTCCGACGTGTTAACAATCTGACATGACCAGAGAGAAATCAGGTACAGTAGATATTCACACCTTCACGTGATTTTCGAGGCAAAACATCGACAAATTGCCCGTCTCTTCGTCGTCTGATTCCGGATTGTTAATATGAATTGACGCAAAAACCCAATAACTGATTTTGGCTCAATCCGGAACTCGAACTCGGGACCTCATGATGAGAAATCTTGTATATAATGTATAACCACTAGACCAACGAAACATTAGTTACACCGTGAACCTTAGTATTATATGTTAATTTTATTTTAATAAATCTACCCGTTCCTGAGAAAAAGAGTCTTGACAGTAAGAAAGGGAGACGGACGGGCAATAAAGTGATATTATAAGGGTTCTGTTTTTAATACTTTATGAGGTACGGGTCTATATTTATCTAGATATATCTAAACTAGACAGTACTAAATAAAAACTGAAATGTAACTGATATTTGTATTTGAAAAAAAAAACAGCCTGGGGAATTCATCTCATCAACATTTCATCAACATTTATTCTCTTAATAAACGTTGTGTGAATGCGATGCATTTCACTAACAGAAGGAATTGTTTTTTCGAAAATCTGATATTCGCTCTCAGATGATACATTTAAATAGGTGATTTTAATCCCTACAGATAGTTTTTCTGTGCTACCCGCTAATTCTTCAAGGTGAGCAAATTTTGCTGGAAATGCATGCGAAGTGGTGACTTTAATTAAAGTTTTACAATCAGCTGTGAGCCGGTCATATAGCTCGAAAAACTGACAGTGGATTGGGAAAAAAGTCCATAGGTGGCAGAGTCACACGGGTAAGCGAATTGTAAGGTGCCTTAACAGAAGTTGGAGTGACAACCCTGTATGAGGATGACAATATGCAGAAAGTCGATAGTTGCGGGTAAAGCATAACCGTGCTTAGCATTACTTGGTGTAAGCTTATTTTCGACAATCCACTTTGTAATGAGCTGCAATGATGATTGATGTTAATGATGATTACGGTAGATGAATGAAACGGAAACAGAAACTTTCTCAGAACCAATATGGATTATAAGTAATACTTATTTAAAGTCACTTTTTTATTTACCACTGGTTCGCAAAAAAACCTCTGTCCTGGGAAGAACCAGCAAGAAACCCAGCGGGACTGTTTTTTCAATAATAACTTACAATCATGTAACAATTAATGACACAAAACAAATTAGAAATAGCTCGGTAGCGATTATCCTTCCCAGGGGTTATCATCCATGTATTCCATAATATTATAATAAACCTTTTGATACAAAATTAGATTAAATAAGTTTTTGAACTTCATGTATGTCCAATTTTGTATATTTTCTGGGATTTGGTTGAATCTGCCGTGCATTTTTAAAACTGATTAAGAAAGGGACAAAGAAAAAGAGAGAAATCACAACTTTTAGAGTGTGGTAACGGTACTCGTATAAGAAGAATTTATCACCCTTTTTTAGTCACTACCAACTTACTTAACTTACTAGGTAACTTAGCAAGATTCTTGTTGTAAGCCACGCGCGGTTTACCGCGCCGGCTCATTGCGTTAACTCCAAATTACGGCATGGAGCAACAAATTTTACATACAGCTTTCAACTCAGCCATATATCAAAATAAAACTTTGTCATCATCATCATCATCATTACAGCCCTTCACAAGTCCACTGCTGAACATAGGCCTCCCCCAAGTATTGCCACAAAGCACGGTCCTGAGCCACCTGCATCCATCGACTTCCTGCATGTCTTACCAGGTCGTCACTCCATCTAGTGGGGGGTCGCCCTACACTACGCCTACCGGTACGAGGCTGCCACTCGAGAACCTTTCTTCCCCATCGGTTATCGGTTCTTCGAGCTATATGGCCGGCCCATTGCCACTTCAGCTTACTAATCCGTTGGGCTATGTCGGTCACTCTGGTTTGACTGCGGATATCCTCATTTCTGAGTCTATCACGCAGAGAAACTCCGAGCATAGCCCTCTCCATAGCTCGCTGAGCGACCTTAAGCGTCCTCATACGGCCAGCAGTGAAGGACCACGTCTCAGATCCGTAAGTCATCACTGGCAACACGCACTGGTTGTACAATCTAGTTTTTAGAGATTGAGGTATACCTGACGAAAAGATATGTCGTAATTTCCCGAACGCTGCCCAGCCGAGTTGAATCCGTCGATTGACCTCTCGGTCGAAGTTGGACTTACCCAGTCGGACTATTTGTCCCAGGTAAACGTACTCGTCAACAACTTCGAGCATAGTGCTCCCAACAACTACCGGCACAGGTGTGACATGGACATTAAACATGATCTTTGTTTTGTCCATGTTCATCTTAAGACCTATCCGTTGGGAGGCACTATTGAGGTCATTGAGCATAATGCTTAAGTCCTCCAGCGATTCTGCCATAAGGACTATATCGTCGGCAAATCGAAGGTGAGTGATGTACTCGCCATTGATGTTAATACCGTATCCTTTCCAGTCCAGTAGCTTGAAAACGTCTTCCAACGCAGCGGTGAAGAGTTTCGCGGATATAACATCACCCTGTCTTACACCTCTCTGCAGTTGGATAGGTTTCGAACTCTGGTTCTGTACTCGGATAGCCATCGCTCTACTGTACAAACACTTCAGCACTTCGATGTACCGACAGTCAACTTGGCACCGCTGAAGGGACTGTAGCACCGCCCAAATTTCGACGGAATCAAAGGCTTTCTCATAGTCCACATATGCCAAGCAAAGTGGCAGATTGTACTCTTCGGTCTTCTGTACAATCTGCCGCAGGGTATGTATGTGGTCTATGGTACTGAAGCCTTTTCGGAAACCGGCTTGTTCGGGAGGCTGGAAGTCGTCGAGTCTGCGTGCGAGACGATTCGTAATGACTCTCGAAAATAGCATGTAGACGCGGCTCAGAAGGGAAATCGGTCTGTAGTTCTTCAAGAGAGCGTTGTCGCCTTTCTTAAAGAACAAAACGACCGCGCTTCTGCTCCACGCCTCCGGAGTAGTGCCACCATGGAGGACGGAATTGAAGAGCTTGTGAAGGACCTCAAGTACCGGTGTTCCACCCGCTTTCAGAAGCTCCGCTGTAATTCCATCCTCGCCCGGGGCCTTGCCGTTTTTAAGGTGGTGGAGAGCCATTCTAATATCGCTCAGCCTGACGTCCGGGATATCATCGGAATAGTGTCGGATAAGACTTGCTCTTGGATCGTTACTCACACTTGCGTGTGGCTCCAACGATGATGTGTACAGCTGCCCATAGAACCTCTCAATCTCACTCAGAATCTCAGGTGTCCCGGAAACGATGTTGCCACACTCAGTCTTCAGCTTTGACAGTTGGCTCTTTCTGGCAGACAGATCTCTGGCAAAGACTTTGGAGCCCTGGTTCCGCTCGATCGCTTCTTTAATACGAGAAGTATTAAAGTTGCGTAAGTCTCGCCGCATGCATTTGGAGATCTGTCTGTTCAGTTGCCTGTATGCTGTCAAATCTGTTGACGATTGCAGCCTCATCTCCCGTCTAACAGCCATGAGATTAAGAGTGTGATCGGAGAGTTTTTGTGTTCTTCTGCGGCGGGTCTTGCAGAACTTAGCTCCGACCGCATGGACAGTTTCCACGAGCTTGTCGTTCATATCGTCCACTTCATTGCAATCTTCTAGGCACTGGAAGCGGTTACGTAGCTCGAGCTGAAAGGTTTCGGGATTCTGGATTAGAGCACGAGGGGGACGGAGCGTTGACTTCATTAGACGAGACCTCTCCAACTTAACGTTTAGGTTCAGTGTGCCTCTAACCATTCTGTGATCGCTGCCAGTTTTCACCCTTGCGATCACTGAGACATCACTGAACAGTTGGCGACTGGTCGTCATAATGAAGTCAATCTCATTTTTTGTCGAACCGTTGGGGCTCGACCAGGTCCACTTCCTGTGGGGCCGCTTCTGGAAGAAAGAGTTCATCATAAAGAGTCCCTCTTTCTCCATAAAGTCGGCCAGCTGCTGGCCCCTTCGGTTCCGTTGCCCTACTCCAAATTTCCCCACCTTCAGCTCACCGCTTTCTCTTGTGCCTAGTTTTGCGTTGAAGTCTCCCATCAACACCGTGTAGTGGGTTTTGGAGGAATGTATGGCTCTGGAAATATCCTCATACATTTCCTCCACCTCCTCATCGGGATGTGCCGAGGTTGGTGCGTAAACCTGAATGACCTTCAGCGAATACCGTTTGGTGATTCTGAGTATCAGGTACGCGACCCTCGTCGACACACTCCCAATCTTTACAACGTTGTTGACGAGAGACTTGTGGACGATAAATCCGACACCTCCTTGGGACAGATGGTCGCCCTCCCGGTGATAGAACAAGTTGCCGGACTCGAGGATTACCGTGTCCTCCCCCTCTCTTCGGACCTCGGATAATCCAATAATATGCCAGCGCAACTTGTCTACATCTTCTTCCAGCTCCAGTATCTTCTCGTCAGTCCTCAGGGTGCGTGCGTTATATGTTGCCAGGTCGAGTCGTCGTAGGTGGCAACCGAACCTCCACCGGAGATTCTTAGCACCCCCTGCCCCGCCGTTACCATGGTCTCCACCGTAGCCAAGAATAGCGGGGCCGCCGGGGACTGGGGGCCGTCTGTTTGTGTATTTATTCATTGGGGGGTATTTGCCATAGTTGCCACGCTTGGCGAGCGGGTTGGCAACCGCAGTTTTTTATTACGTCCCAGTTGTTATCAGGAAGATGCTGCTGCCCATCTCCTGCCTGTCTCCCTCTGTCGCTTCTTACGACACCCACGGGAAGATATGGGGAAACTTTGTGGCGCAGTAAAATTAATGTAGAAAATAACGATTACCTCTTACTATTATTACTTTTACATTTCACGAGGCTGCAGTTTATAAAAATAATATAAAATTAGATTCGTGCAATACTACAAGTGTTCAAAAGCACTTCTCTGCATTCTGCGGGCAACTCTACACTAACACCTTTTGAATTTCTCGGTACTGCGCTGTGCATGAACAAATTTTGAAGAAATGAGTTGGTTCAATTGTGCGACACAGCGCAGACACTTGTAGAAACGAATGTCTGCATCATTTTCTCTCGCAGATATTGTAAATGGCTACTATAGAAATACCAGAAAAATACTAAGGTTTTCGTTAGATGACGTTATTAACACCTCTACTCAGACCGGTGGCAGGAAGCAGTAGCATAAGTGTGATACATATAGTAATGATATCGGCAATCCATTTGTCACAGGTGACAATTAAGGCAAATTCCTTCTTACAACAGGCGAAGATGATCGGCTAACAAGAAAGAAATGATCACAAATCTGATAATATGTCAAAAATATTTATTACGAATGTTAAACTAATTAAAATAACTGTAGACGGTACTAACTAACTAATGCAGATATTAAACAGATTTAATTCGTAATTAAGAGCGTCATTGAAAATATTAAAAAGTTATGTAAGAGTTTACATTCACAGGCATGCGGGTTATCTCACGATGTTTTTTTTTTTAAACGCGGGCACCCGAAAGCAATATTTAACCAACTTTATATAAATCAACGCTGAATACACTTTAATATAAATTTTCATCCCGCACCGTATCTTTGCAGCGTATATATGTAAGGTAAGCTTCTCAGAAATGCAACAGGCGGCAGATATGCTATATCTTTGGGTGCAATCAACTTGTAAGTACAAGACGATTCACAGGGAATTGCAAAACTACTTGCAACTACTCGACTTCATGCTCCGTTTAACACACGAACGACTTTCCATCCTTTATCCTATGATTTTCGAGAAAACACTCGACGTAGAGCTTGTAAAATAATAAAAGCTTTATATAGATAAAAATATTTATGGAATACTGTAAAATGTAAACAGTAAGCTTCATTTTTTACTTAAAAATGATTCACTTAATTTTATTTTCGATACATTTTGATAGGCCCCTTATGAGTACCCTTTATTATATGAGTACCCTTAACCGACGAGCATGTATGCGTAGGTATATGGATGTGAAGGAGGCAAGAGAGGTGTGTCAATATCGTGCCAAATGGAAGTCTGTAGTCTCTGGCTACCCCTCTGGGTGACAGGCGTGAGTGTTTGTGTTATGTATTTTGATAGGCGTAACGGTGACAAAAGAGCGCTTAGTCCACGTGAAGTTAAGTTTGTCCCATGGAAGGAAACATACATTTATCCTCGATGATGAATCATACTTCAAATACCAGTAAAAAAAGTCTGAGTGTGAATGTAGAGATACATTTACTGTACGAAACACAGCAGCATCATGTTGTTATTTTAAACTAATATTCTTTGAGAAGTGAACCAATTGACAAATTTTTACTACAGCCAAATTACAGCTGCAACGTGACAGTACCACAATAACATAAATGAAAATTAATTAAAAGAAATGAAATATATTTAACCAACGTCATTTTTCCTCTCAATCTACCACCATTTTGAAATAAGCCTTCCTCTAATCGGAAAAGAAATTGGAAAGAAATGTCGCAGGTGTTCTCTTTTGTATTTTTTTTTGTAGGATGGGGTGACAAACGAGCACACAGTCCACCTGACTGTAATAGTTGCTGCGGCCCGTAGACATCTACATTTATCTCGATTGAAAATCAAAATGCAGATGCGTTGTCACCCGTGAGGACTAAGATGGAATGCCTTGTTTCCAGTAAAAAGGGTCTCCGGTTCTCTACACTCACCATATGAAACACAGCAGCATTAAGCTACTATTTCACGCTGGTATTCTGTGAGAACGTGGTCCTTCCTCGGTCGAGCCGACCCGTTCGTGCTACAACTATACTATTAATTTATCTGCAGCATGGCTCTACCACGTGTATTTTTACGTCTATTTCTGCATACGGAAAGTATTTGTCATAAAAATCGCTATCCCGCGTGTTTCTAACAACCAAATAATTTTTTGTGGAAGAATTATGCCAAGTAACATAAAGTTCCCCGATATGACGTAACGGATTTTATGAATATATTTATTGCTATTTGTATTTTTTCTGAGCTATTATTTTTGATGTTTTTATAACAACAGTATGGTCGCACTAGTTTTTTTTTTACTGTTGGTCTAAAGCAGTTGATCTGGTACATGTTTCTGTTGATCCCATTGTTGAACCTGATTTCTGCTATTGTTCTAGCTAATTGATATTTAATGTAATCTTAAATATATTGTATTTTATACTAATTGCCAACGCATCTTTTTGCCTAGGATTTCTGTTGCTGTAGTTATATGTATATATATATATATATATATATATATATATATATATATATATATATATATATATATATATATATATATATATTATATATTTTTACGAAATAAATAGATTTGTAACTTAGTAATTATACCATGTCGTATATTATTTTGAAAATACTTATTGTAATAGCAAAAAACTAAAATTTTATGGGACTGCCCTGAATGCAAATTCTATTTGGTAAAAAAAAAATCAATAAAATAAGTTCACAATCTGCGAAAATTTCATACAAAAATTTCATAAAATAAAGCCCAATATGGAACTTTTTCCCCTATTTTCCACCATTAAGGATGGAATGCATAGCCAGGATGGGAGAAAAAACATAGGTGCAGATTTAAGGGGCGGCATTTTTAATGTTGCTCCTAAAAATCTGTTATTTTTACAACTAGCCGTGCTACGCTACCTCATCCCTCAGTCAATTGTCAATTTTGTACATACATATTGTACATACCTTATTACAACCGTAATCGTTACTATTACATCCTACCAAAAGTCCACTGCTGGACTTACCAGGCGGTCCCATAATGAACTGGCCTGATATAGTTCAACGCGACATGTCGCTGCATGTTGTGTTGCATTAAATAGTACGTTTATCGTGCACTTAATATAAGAAACATGCATCGACATGAAATGCTTAGTCTTAGTTTAACAGGCACTTGAATAACGAGAGTCGCGTATTTTTTCAAAATGTCGAAAACTGAGTATCGAAGTGTCATAAAGATTCTGTTTAAAGAAGGTTTATCCCCTGTCCAAATAAAAGAACGATTGGATGGCGTGTATAAGGAGTCTGCCCCCTCCTATAGCACAGTAAAAAATTGGGTGAAAGAGTTTCGCCTCGGGAGAGAAACCGTCGAAGACTTTGGCCACGACGGTCGACCTGTGGAAGTGCTCACTCCCGAAACGATTGCTCTTATCGAAGAGGAGGTTCTGAGTGACCGCCGTTTGAAGATTAGAGAAATTGCAGCAAGGCTTGGGCTCTCTAAGAGTACCGTTCATCGCGCGATCCATGAACATCTTCACATGAAAAAAGTGAGTGCAAGATGGGTACCGAAACTTCTTTCAGCGGTGCAGGAAAGAGTGCGCTGCGCTTCGGAGTTTTTGGATCTTTGTGGCGAAAATCCAAAGACTGTGATCGAGCGGCTAGTGACTGGTGATGAAACTATGATCTTGTATTATGATCCACAAAGCAAGCGCGAGTCAATGGAATGGCGTTATAAGGGTGAAAAGCCAACTAGAAAGGCAAAGGTGCAACAATCGACTAAAAAACTGATGTGCACAATATTTTGGGATTTTCAAGGCATTTTGATGGTGGATTTTAAAGAACGTAATACAGTCGTGAACGGCGAATATTATGCTTCTTTAATATATAAATTACGAGACAAGATAAAGGAAAAACGAAGAGGCAAGCTGTCTAAAGGTGTAATGTTGCTCCATGACAACGCCCATGTTCATACCGCTGGTGTTTCGAAGGATGCAGTTCGTCAATGCGGGTTCACAGAAGTTCAACATCCACCTTACAGTCCAGACATGGCCCCGTCCGACTATGTATTATTTCCAAATTTAAAGCGGGACTTAAGAGGAAGGAAATTTGCAAGCGATGGAGAGTTGCAGGCGGCCGTCTTCAGTCATTTTGAGGATAAAAAATGTGATTATTTTTATAAAGGTTTAGAGATGTTGATTCACAGATGTCAGAAGTGCGTTAGTATTCATGGTGATTATATTGAAAAATAAAATTGGTTTCTTTTCATTTCCTTCATTGGTTCATAGTTAGGCCAATTCATTATGAGACCGCCTACGTAAGTCTCCTTCATAGATTGCCTCGCATGGAATATTTAGGTACCACAGTTGCTACGTTTAGTTACATTTAGTAGGCGAGTTGGCAAACGCAGCTTGAATACTACAGTCTAAAAATAAGTAATTTTTTACTGTGACTTCTGCAACTAGAGTAGTTTCTAATCACTACTATTTTTTTCATTGACGATTTTATAACGATAAAAAAATTATAGAAAAATACACAGTTCCCTTCAAATATTATTGGAGCGGAGCTCCCATGGCGCGAGAAAACGATTACTTGAAATCTATCTCCTCCGTAACCCGTAGGTCAATTTACATACTTTTTTCGGCAATATTTTTAGCTCAACGCAGACAAGGTTTGTAAACAATAAAAATTGGAATTTGAATTTTTTGCTTTTACTATCTAATCAATTCGCTAATTTACAAGACGTGCTGATTAATTTGAATTGATTAGTGTTCTAATGATAAATTTACATCTGCGCAATGTCGCACCATTTTATTGAATCTTTTGTTGAAATAAATAAACTTATGAATTTAGACTTTTTTGCCGCTCCGTTAATGATGCTATCAAAACGTTTTACCTTTGCATGTGCATCGGCCCTAGTACCTCTTATCATGAAGATTACTTTTCATACATACATAAACACTCACGCCTGTCATCCAGAGGGGTAGGCAGAAACTACAAACTTCCATTTGGCACGATCCTGTCACACCTCTCTCGCCTCCTTCACATCCATACACCTACGCATACATGCTCGTCGGTTAAGGGTACTCCTAATTTAGCCCATTTTCAATAAATCGCCAATTTGGTCGATAAATTTTCGGCTAGGACGTCCCTTTCCGACTCTGCCATTCACTTCTGCAACATAAATTTTCTTTGTCACTCTTTCCTCATTCATTCTTTCCACATGACCAAACCTACGAAGCATTCCTTTCTGAATCCTGGTCACAACATCATCTTGCAAACCACACTCTTCTCTAATTACACAATTTCTTACCCTGTCATTCAGATTTAGCCCTAACATACTCCTTAACGACCGCATTTCTACTGCGTTCATTCTACTCTCGTGCTTCTGCTGCCACACCATACGTTAAGGTAGGGACCAACACAGCATTGTGACTTGCCATATGTGCCTTTTTCGACACATTTTGACTCTTCACAATAGAGTGCAGGGCTCCATTTACTCTATTTCCCGCATTCACTCGTCGTTCTATATCCTTATCATATCTCCCATCCCTGCTAAATACGCAGCTCAAACATACAATCTCATCTACATGCTCGATCAACTCCCCTTCTATTCTTATTTCACAAATCGTTTTACTTTCTTCTCTTTCAAAAACCATAACCTTCGTCTTACTCGCATTTACTTTCATACCCCTTTCTTTTAATGATCTGTTTATTAATGTAACCATCATTTGCAACTCGGCCGCCGACGACGCAAGAATAACTTGATCATCGGCGTACAAAAGGCATTTGACGGTTAACTCACCCATTCTTAATCCGCATTCTTTAACTTTCAAATTTTGCTAACAACTGTCATTAAATAGGTTGAACACTGAACAGCCACGGGGAAGCCACACAGCCCTGTCTGACACCTTTATGGATGTCAAACCAGTCCGAGTAGGCCCCGTTGATCCTAACACAAGCACTAGAGTCCCTATAAAGAGACTCCAATGCCTGTACCAAGCCAGCGCTCAACCCAAATGAGTTCAGTGTTTGCCATAGCACATCCCTATTCATTCTGTCATAGGCCCTTTCCAAGTCCATGAACGCACAAAAAACCTTTTGGGTTTTGGCCAAAAACTTCTCCGTGATCATGCGCATGGAAAAGACTTGATCTGTACATCCCATTCCCTTTCTAAATGCCGCTTGCACATCACAAATTTTTCCATCTGTTTCTTTCATGACCCTTTCAATCAGTACCTTAGCATACAGTTTTCCCACAATGCTAAGAAGGCTGATGCCACGGTATTTTTTTACAGTCCTGCTGCGACCCTTTTCCTATATACTGGGACTATCACGGCTTTGCATCAGTCTACCGGTACCCGCTTCAGTTTCCAGCATAAATTAAACAAGGTGTGCAGCAGGCCTGCCACCACTTCTTCTCCAGACCTTAGCATTTCGAGTGAAACTCTATCATATCTGGCAGCCTTACCTGCTTTCATGCTTTTCATTGCTTTCATTATTTCTTCCATACTTATCTCGCTACCTCGTTCCTCTTCTTTCGGAGTTTCTACTTCACTTACACACGTTGTCTCCTCACTCATAAACACGCTTTCAAAATATTCTTCTATCTCTTTAAACTCAAAACTTCATCATTCAGAATATAGCCATTCTCGTCTCTTATAGCATTCATCATAGGCTGTTTTGAATGTCCCCTGGCAGTTCTTACAAGTTTCCAGAACGTTTTAATATTTGCCCGGAAGTTATCCGATATTCTTCATTCTTATTCGTTCTTTCTTGCTTTTTTTCTTTCAACTACTTCTTTAACTCTCTTATTTAGATGTCTAAAGACTGCCCTTTTTCTTTCAGTATCATCATTCCTACCGCTAGATTTACCAGCCTTTGTTGCTAGTAAATCTAGTCATGCTCTCTTCTTTGCTTCAACTTCCATACGTATCTCATCATCCCACCATAACGTATTATTTTTCCTTTCATTCTTTCTCCTACTAACACCACATACTTCGGTAGCTGCATCCACTAAACCTTTCTTTACATTTTGCCATACATTCTCCAAGTCTAACTCCTTCATACATAATTCATACAAACCACTTATATTTTCTTTCAGTCTACATTTGAACTTGTTTTTCTCACCTTCATCTTGTAACCTTTCTGTTCTAATACGCTGTAACGCAGTGGTAGACACAGATGATCGATGGCACCAACGCCTGAACAGACCATTAATTCGGCATAAAACCAAATAATGATCCGTTCCTACGTTAGAACCCCGGTAAACCCTTGTATCTACCACTGCACCCCTCAATCTTTCATCCATAATTATGAAATCTATCATACTTCTATCTTCACCTCTTTCCCAAGTATACATGTGAATCCTCTTGTGGCGAAAGCAAGTGTTCGTCACAAAAAGATTGTTTTCCATACATACGGTGAGGAGACTTTCACCATTCTCCCCACCCTCACCCCAACCCTTCCACGAAAATCTCTCAGCATAATATTTTCATTTCCCTTACACTTCATTAACACCATCCTTACCATTTTCCAAAACTGATCCCGGATATAAGTGGGCTTAGACATGTCTGCGTAGACCCCTAACACAAACAACTTCTTTAAGCCCACTTTCATTCGTATCCATATCAGTCTTGGGCTTACACATTCATACTCTTTCACACATTGGCCCATTCTTTGATACCTACTCCCTGGCATGCCCGCTCGATCTCGTCTACACCAGGCCAGTATGCGGTATACATGCCATGTGCAGTAACATCCTTCCCCTTACTTTTCGTCTCATTTTCACATAATACATCTATTCCTCTATCATACATCATATCGCATACTTCATCCATTTTATCATTCATTGCCCCACATACATTCAACGTAGCCAGACGGGCCTCTGCAATCCACTTTTCGCCTCTCTGGGAGACAGAACGTGACTGGTGGCGAACCTCGTCGCCGGTTTTCCTCTCGGAGATTCTTCGCACCCCTGCCTCATTCAAGGGGCACTGGGAACTCGGGGCCATTTCTTTTTTTGGTTCCTCATGGTGCGAAATATGGGGTAGTATATTTTACGCCGCTACCACAGCGTAAAGCCGAATCTGTGCTATCGGCTTGTCGCTCATTTAGCACCACCCGGGGGACACGTGCAGGGTGGGCCTAGGAATAGTTGGCCAAAGCCTACGGACGCGAGTGACTTATCCCCCTACTTTTCAGTGATTATTAAACGCGGTGCGCTCGTCATATAAGGATAAAAAATTAAATCGATTTTCAATCTAAGGCTACGTAGGGTACCAGTTGTCACAGCTTATCTTTATCACAAAGAAACGTGCTCGTGCAATCTTACAGTATTAAATTAGAATCACTACTACTTGCAAGGTTAAAATAACTACTATTTAATCATTATTCTTATAGAATACGGGCGAGCACACAGTCCATCGTGGTAAGTGGATGCGCCTCGTAGATATCAACATCTATCCTCGATTAAATGCCTTGTTGCCAGTTGAAATGGTCCCCGATTTTTTAAGCTTACAAATACACAACTATTCTGTTGTTTTACGATTGTCAGAATACCAGAGCGTGGTTCTACTCCGGTCGAGGATACCGACCATATACCTATATGGTCGGTATAGCTGCAGCATGATGTAAAATTTTAATTTAGTATAGCGCATTTGAAAGTAACGAATAATGTTATTTTAACTTTGAATAATTAATTGGTCTAAAAGTGAGTGGCATTTTCTTCCAAGCGTGAGCAGTTGTCTTTACATTTTAGGCAACAACTTACAGAAACATTATTCAAGATTACACAATAAAAATGAAATTAAAAAAATATTTGTAGTAACGTGAGTTCAAAGATTACAAAGTGCATATTTTTTCGATTTTTAAAAACACTTAAATTATTTTTTATTTTTATTTTTCTGATAACTATCATGACGTTTCCGGCTTGACGTCGATTTCTGGGACAACTTGTATATTCACAATTTTATTTGTTGATTTAGTGCCAAAAAATAATCTGCACCAGATAGGTAGTACTTGGTTAAGTTATAAATAATTTTATATTTTATTTATATACAATGTAAAAAGTAGAAGTGGAATTTACCGCCCAACCTACTGAAAAGTTCGTAACAACGCCTGCCGTGCTAGACAAATTGTATTTACGAGTAACATGAAATAATATAAAACTAAGGCATAAAAATTTCTTTTATATTATTACTATTGGTCTCCGATTGGTCGAAATTCGTAATTTATTAAATTTTTAAGTTTGTATATTAAACAAGCTGTATTTAACGTTCAAGTTCAAGAAGTTAAAAAGTTGTGGTCGCATACCTACCTGCCAAATGTAGAAAATATGGCTAATATCTTAACTAATATCAGGCAATCTATGGAGGTTTATTTGCCGTAGCTACCCCGCTCGGGAGGCCTCTGTTCAGCAGTGCACTTTTGTAATGTAACGGTAAAGTTAAGTTATGTTATTACGGTTTTTTAATTTATATAATTTTTTCCTCCTTTTCTAAGATACGCTACACATTTAGTTTCATTGAGCTGTCTGTACTTTTTACAATTTCTAAGGTATGGCCAAATAAAATATTTCTTTCTTTCTTTCCTTGGCGCTGTTTCCCGTTAATGTCTATACCACGTTGTTATAAGAAGAGGTTAGCCATTATTGTCTGTGGTCATACTTATAATCGTCTGTCTCACTTTATAGTATCTATACTCTCTCTATTATCTATGTGCATAAATAATTAATAATATGTATTCGGTCTGAGTGTTTTGTTGTTTCAATAATTAACCCTCTTTACCTTTTTAATAAGTAATTAAACTCACATTATGAGTTATTCAGTAAATAATAATGGTAAAACATAGCAATTTAAATAGCATAATAAAATATTAGATACAAAGAGGTTATTACCATTTTTTCAGTATTCTGATAAATATTTTTTTAAAACACCACAATATCAAGTACATTGAACGCCGATAGGCTATATCTCACGCCCTGGTGCCGTGTAAGAGCGAAATTGGAAAATATATTCACTTAGAAGGAATCCTTGCGTGCGGGATCGCTCAATAGATCAGTGTAGAGGTTCCCCAAACTCGTTTACTCGTGCGACAAATGAGGTAGAAATCGGTAGGTACGAGCTACTCGTATATCGGATTTGGACGTTCAGCTTTCATTGTATAAATCTTTCGCTTTCCGGGCCCTACGGGGAATATTGCAATGTAACATATAATATAATGACAATTATTTGTGTATGGCGTTTATAGGTATCATCTCTTTGTTATGGTAGAACATTTATGATTTCATATTTTTATGATTAATTATAATTTTATTATGTAAGTAATAGTTGTTGTCTTGATAGAGATCTTGTAACTTATGAATTTCACAATATAATACAATACAACAATAGATTATTTTGTTTTGTCGCGATGTAAATCATAGCTATGCCAGGATCCGATAGATAGCGCTGTAGTAAAGTTCTATATCTATGGACCAAAATTACTCATAATCAAAACATATGTTGGTTGCCAACTAATTAATATCAAAATCAAAATAAAAATATAAAATAATATTCATACTAATAAAACATTCTTGACCTCGTTAGATGAGTCCAATTGGGTTGGTTGGTTGGGTGGTATATGCATTCAGTGCTGTGTTCTGGTTTAAAAAATAAAAGGTCTAGTATAATTGTAGGATGTAAGGTGTATCCTCTTAGTCCTCAAGGTCGACAACATGTCTATTTCCAGGTATGAATAAGCTGTATTCGCTTTTTACCATTGGACAATGGTCCGGTGCCGCAGGGTAAAGAAGGTGGCTTTGTCGCGTGATTGGCAATATATTTATTTTCAAATAATAATATAATTCAATATTATATTTATAAATAAAATTAAAAATAAAATCGTCATACCACTAAGAAAGTATATGGTTTAAATGACCGTAGGATTACTCTAAAATATTGAAAAAATGTAAGAAAAAATATTAATATAATTAAAAAATATTTAAATAGATAAATATTGTCTAAGCATATGTTTAGCAAAATGCTTGTGATGGGCTGTAAAGATGACGATGAATATGACGACGACAACAGCGACGACGACAACAGCGACGACGACGACGACGTCGATGATGATGATCTATCTAGGAATATTTTGACTCCCTTTGTATTTGAAACGAAAGCACCTCTTTAGGTATTCTATTTAATACGAGTACTACTTTTTAGTGAAAGCGGCAAATGCTGTGAAACGAATTTATACAACAGAGAGCGAAAAACTTCTTTTAAATTTATAAATAACATTCCATTAAGTACAGTGCATATGATTAGTGTCAACTAGTATTGGTATCAGAAAACGATATCTTTTGTAAGTTTTGACAGAAAACAAATAACTACACAATATTTCCAGATCTAAAAAACAGAAACCAATTCAACAGTTTACTTTGAGTTTACTTTAGTGTGTAATTTAAAAAGATTAGAAAGATTTTCTATTAAATACGGTTTTTTTAACTATTCGTCAGATTCAAAAACGAATATTTTTTAACAATATATTATAGTTACTGACTTTTAAAATATCTGGTATCTGGATCTGATAAAGACCTTTTCGTAGTCACCTTTTACAACACTTTAGGCAAGCAGCGCTCTTGGTACAAACACATGAGACCTATAAATCCCAGACCAACATAGTTGGTAGTAATGATGTAAGTAATACCAATCACAAAAAAGAACAATATAATGTCCATACGCTTGAAAATAACTGAGGGGTAACCAATTGTACAAACAG
This sequence comes from Parnassius smintheus behrii, assembly GCA_036936625.1. Lineage (NCBI taxonomy): Eukaryota > Metazoa > Arthropoda > Insecta > Lepidoptera > Papilionidae > Parnassius > Parnassius smintheus. Next base: position 20,402,578 of record JAUPFT010000004.1, on the reverse strand, counting down.
ATTCCGTAAACTATTTTCTCTACAGAGTTACGTGACCGTTTTGTAGACTTTAGTTAATAAAAGATTCTTATCAGAATTCGTTTGGGATTCCATTAGAGTTTGACCATTGGCTTAGAATCTAATGAAACTAAATCTTTAGACAATTTGTCAAAATAAAGACATATAGCAATTTTTTTTTCATTTAAATTCCTATTCACATAAAAAATATCTTTTTTTCACTTTTAAAGAAAAAATATATATACTCGTCAGTTTCTAACCAGTTCGCTGCCGGACATTTCTTTTTTAAATATAGGATATTTCAGAAAAAAAAAATCGCCAAAATTGAAACGCTCGGCAAACGCTATTTGGTGATTGCAATGTCCAAGTTGACAACTTTGTTGCTCAGATGTGTCCGGGCTGGCCATGGAACATCAGTATTGGTAAAAAATATAGATAGCTCTTTTGTCACCAATTGGAGACAGTAAGGTATTTCCTAAGTATGGTATTATACCACAGAAACTTTAATAATAAAGCAATAGAATTCGCCTATACGCGTGACCTTGTCGCTGCTATTATGTGTTGACGAACATGATTCACCATTTTGTGATTTATTTGCGCGGGGAACGTCGTACGTGAATTTATGTTATTATAATGGTGAACTGCAACACGATAGTAAAAAAAAGTAGTAAAACTTATCAAGGACGTGTAATTTAATTAATAATGGCATAAAATTTCTTCGGTAAGTTGGTTATTTACTAATCATCATTGTTTTAATTAATTTACACCTAGATGAATACTTTACTATGATATTTACCTTTGTAAAGTTTCATTTATGCTGCTTTTGTTTTACCGTAAACCGCGACGTTGACCAACACGCCAAGCAATGTAATGTGAAACATTAGATATCACTGTGCATTGCGTATGTTTATAATACGGCTGCGCTAATTGATTTCTATTGTCTTTAAATAGTATTATTACTATTTCTGTGTATTACACTAAGAGGCCTTAAACGTTTACGGGAGAGGAGATGGCGGATGCTCTTTCGCCGCCACCATAAAGCTAAGCACATTGAGTCTACGTAATTTTGTGTACTAGATAAGATAATATACTTCAATTTTAGTATTAGAAATGTACTACGTAAGCTTGTTAATTATTAAATATGTACCTAATATTTTTCAAGTCCTCGTTCACAAATCTCAAATTTGTCCCTGAAGAGGAGCGACTACAGCAAAGTACTCAAATTTTATCCAACTCTTGACCTGAAAACCCTGTTCATACGTTCATGACCCGGAAAGTAATTCCAATATTAAATTTATGCGAAGTTTGTTTGCCTGACAACGTCAACGTATTCTTTGTTAAAACTTGTATATGATGAGGTAGATTTATTGATTTAATATTTGTTAATATATTTAATTAGTTAATTAACTTCTTTTCACACCTAAATTTGATAAAGAGCTTATAATTATATAAAACATAAACATAAATACAGATGTAAAAATTCAATACAAAAAATGTTAATTATAATAGACTAATATTATCGCATCACAGTTTCGTTTGTTTCATTGTTGATGTTAATCAGAGACGAAATACAAAGTGACAACTTTAAATATATCTATTCCACTTTGTGTAAAATATAAGGCCCGAGTCACAAATATATTCCCTTATTCCACTAAAATGACGGAACTATAGTGTAGCTAGTTGTGTTTGATGCCACTATATAATTTCAATCATTTTTCGTACGTGAGAGAGCCAACTCTGTTGTATGGCTGCAGCACGAAAGGGTCGAGACGACCGAAAAAGGATCACACCGATATATCGTGCAAACGTTTCCCGAGTAAAATAGCAACATAATGCTGCTCTGTTTCGGTATGATGAGTGACGAGATTCGGAGGCCCTTTTTTACGTACCAGTATTGCGGCATGCCATTTTAGGCCTTAGCGATGAAAATACATGTATATTCTGATTAATATCGTTTGTACAACGGTCTACAACTTTTTTTTTACAATAGGCATGTTAATTTTATTACTTTCCTTAGTAATTATGACAAAATACTTTGCATTATTTAAAAAAAACACACACACAAACACAACGACATATACAATGTCTCATTGTTCATCCGAGATTAACTCCTAAACTAATGAACTGATTTTAATGAAATTTTGCACACTTTGTTAATCCCGATAAGTGACTTTCAATATTTTATATTACGAATTTAAGGATTTTTTATAGGACAAAGGGTCATCAGAGAGGGCAGAACAACGTCTGTCTGGCCAGCTAGTAAGATATAAAATTGGAGCAATGCTGATAAAATCTTTATGTGTATTACTGGAGGTATGGATTCTTTTTTTAAAATTATAAGCCTTTAAAGTAAATAAAATTAAAGATAATGAATTTATTAATTAGATGTGGTACATATGGTTAGTGAGGATAGTAAAATTTTTTAGAATTTATGGAGTCGAGTATTTTTTCTCCGGCGCTGCCTTTGAAAGTACCGAATTCCTAAATTTGGTTGCTTGTTACATCCAAACTATCTAGCTGTACTTTTTGGACACAAACATCGACATACCATTTGGATTAAAACGTTCTTAGATCCTCTAGCAAGACAGTACCAATATAAGTTGTCTTGCAGAAAAAAGGCGACCATTTTGTTTCTGTATGTTTCGCACACGGCAATATTTCTTGTCGTATTTATTTAGGGTCATAGTCGACTGAGTTCCATCGCGGCGAGCTCATTCCTGCCAGATTTGGAATAAGCATTCTCCAAATTCCAAATATTTTCAAGAATAGACGTTCCATTTTCAAATTAATCAAAAAATAAATTTTAAGATTTTTAAATTATATATTACTTGTCAATGTAGAATGGTGGGAACTTTAACACCGGCTGCCTGTTGCTCCTGTTTTATCGTTTAAATATTCATTTAAATGGATTTTGTTACGTAAATGTGATTCGATTTTGTGTACGTATCTGCGCATGTGGATTATTATAGAAAACGACGAAACAAGTGCTCCGATGTTGATATTAATAAACCTGTAGTTATTTGTCGGCATAGGCGCTACTAGAATTTAAATATTGTAGTCTTCAACTGTCTACTGGCTTAAAAGTAAAGTAAAGTTACAGCCTATATACGTCCCACTGCTGGGCATAGGCCTTCTTTCATTTCTGAGAGGGTTTTAGGGCAAGGAAGTGTTCGCCGCGCTGCCCCAATGCGTGTTGGCGAACTTCACATCTCTTCGAAATATTTTTTTTCTTATCCGTCAGACATGCAGGTTTCCTCACGATATTTTCCTTCACCACCGAGCACGTGGTAAATCAGCACTTAAAATTGCAAATAACCATTTCATTGGTGCCGGCGGGGTTCGAACCTGGGTTACTCGCGAAGTTCTGGCGCTTCTGCTGGCTTAAGCTATCATCTAAATCTCCCAAAAACACTCCATAGTGACACATAATCATGTTGTGAAGACGGTTTTGAAAGCTTTTGTACGCGATTATCCTCAAATTTTTTTTTTTCGTTTAACCACACTTACCCGTACGCCGTAAATTCGACTTTAGAATATTTTTCCAATTTTATTTAGGTAAACACATTTTATTACTGTTCATCAGTCTTAATACGAATAAAAAATATTTTAGTATAAGTGAACGCTTACTATATAATACATTAAAATTATAAATAAAACGTTTGTTTTGTTATTAGAATTAAAATATACAGGAAATTACAGTTTTTTTACTAGGAGATCACAATTTCGTAGAGAGGAGTGATATTAAATAAGTTTAAGAATTACTTCCAAACGTATTACTTTTGAAATTCTTACTGAAAATTTTTGTAAATGGGTGTTTTAGGAATATGTGGTGTAAAAATTCGGTTAGTTCAAAAGACAACGGATGTAATTAAAAGGAAAACGTATTTTTTATGCATGCAGGAACAAAAGCACAAGTAGAACACGTTCCCGATCCACAACATAAAAGTAAATGTTTTTGTTCTGGCTTCGTGTTGTTATTTCGAATTTTATAACATATTTCCTGAGAGTAAAAGTCCTCCAGCGAATGTTAATGTCAAGACTTTGTTCAATCCTCTCATTAGGCAAAGTTGGCTGTTTTGATTTCTAAGAAGTCGAGGAGGCTGAGGAGATAATTTGTCGGTGTAAATTGAACGATGTACCCGCGGCTTCAATCGCCGTCACTAAAAATTTGTTATGATTTTTAAGGTTTAATTAAGATTGTATGAAACATTACTAATAGTAAAAATATAGTACATAGGCTGGTTGGTTTTAAGTGGTTATTGCAGCTTATACTCAGATGAGTGCATAGTATACATAGATATATATTTATATTTTATGTTATGTTATCCTGAAAACTATGATTTAATCAAAAATATAGGCCCTTCTACTTACCGTATGAAAACGGGTTATTTACATTGTATTTTATACTGTGAGATTATGGTTTACACACACTTGAAATTGCTAATTTGTACACCGATATCTAAGTAGCTGAAACTTTGCATTTAATAATATAATAATTATTTGAAAATAAAACATGAAACGTAAGCATTATGTTTTACGTAAAAATTAAATAAATTGAGTCGTGAAAAGTCGATGTCGTTTGAAATATAATAGTCGTTTTTTTTTGATAACAATATTTATTGTAAAATTTCTAAAATGCAAATTCATCATTCAAAAGCAAGATACGTACACGGCCAGTCTCAGAAACCAAACTAAATGTATGTACATTACAAAAATAGCTACGTTTGTAAGCTTTACACATTGCCATTCCTTTAAATAAAAATCGAACTGCTTTAGTCGGTAGAGCGTGTTGTTCTTGAATATCAATAAATAAGTCAATGCGTATCTCCCAACGGGAGAAATCGAACCATCCGTCGGCTACATATCTCGTGTACTGAATTGAGTTCTTCCAGGGCTGTACTATGGCTCATAATTTAGTCACTAAAATATTAAATTCTGCTACGCCAAGCGAAAGATTACTTTCCTTGAGTGTATAAACCAATTTGTATGATACGTGAATGTTATGCAGATTGGAAGCACAAGTGCTTTATACAAACGCCTTTAACAATTATTAACCGATAAATAAAACAAACGTAGCGCCCGTACGAAAATATTTTGAAATTCATAACAGTTACAATGAAACGCGTAAATATAATTTGTTTTACTGCGAGGCCAATTGGATTCATTTACTTTTGTTTTCCAAATGAAACAAGCCGTAGCTTAATGGTGTGATAAATTTTAGGCAATATAAAATTATTTCTTACTGTCATTTCACTGTTGTATATAATATTTTTTTCGGTATTTTATCTATTGTATATAATATTTTTTTCGGTATTTTATCTATTGTATATAATATTTTTTTCGCTATTTTATCTATCGACAGGACAAAGTAAAATAATTAAACGTCAAGAACAGTTCGTAGCCTTTGCCATATCTAAATCTTTACTTAGTTTTGGGTCAGAGCCAAAATCCAGATTAGCAGTGTCTTAAGAAGTATAGTCCTTTGTGTCGCGCTTAAGTTACAGAATACTTTAATAAGTTTCGTGGCCTTCCCAAATGATTTATTATTGATGGTAAGTGGTGAGAATTAATTTTGTAAAATTAATACTCACCACTTACCATCATCAGATGGGATAGAATTCAAACCTTGGCTTATTATCTATTATCTATTTAAATAATAATTTATTAATAAACTTATTACATTGGACAAGTAATTTTTTACGTAAAGCTATTCATCGTCTTCATAATCAGCGGTCTCTTTAGGTCCTCAGCTGGACCTAAGCAACACATGTTGTCGAGGATGGCGTTGGCACATCTATTTGAGTAATTTATTCAATTAACCAAGCCCCTTGGCGAACCACTTGGTTGGAAAGCGCGTTTTCATCGGCTGCTCCCTATTACTAGTTCGTGTAATTTTGATTTTGAATAATTACTTAGATTTTTTAACATCTGTCGGTTTGCGTATATTCGTTCGATAACTGGACACTGCATTTACAGGTTGTGACGTAACAAATGGTAAATATGGTACCTGCCAGTAGAGAATGTTGTGGCGATTCAGAAAAATATGTTTTATGTCTGTAAAAGTCCCTTGATTTTCGAGATAATTCTACATTTTCGAAAATTCAAAAAACACCCTTTGCCACTCTTCCCGGTGGCAAGACTCTAAATGAAGGATTTTTTTCAATCTGTTTTTTTGGATAGTATTCTTGGATAGAAGCGATATCGAATGTAAAATATGATTTTCGGGGCAAATGCATAGTTTTTCTTAAACAACTATCTAACTCAAATTTCATGTTTTGCTTATTTTTTCCTAAGTTTAACCTAACGTAGTGTAATATATGGAGTGTAATAAACATGGTCACCTGAGTGCTAAATTAAGCTAAAACATGCCTGTTTTTTTGAGATTCTGAAATGGTATAACCTTCGATCAATATATATATATATATATATATATATATATATATATATATATATATATATATATATATATATATATATATATATATATATAAAGAAAATTCTCCAAGTAATATAAATATACAAACAAAGTTGTCGTAAATATAAGCCCTCAAATATATGGCTATCTGTTCCAATTTTTTTAAAAGATTTTTTGTAAAGCTTATTCATAAAAAGTACGAAAATTCTGCTTCATGAAAAATAATTTTATCTTAAAGTTACGTGCGCATTTAATTATTACAAGAGGATTATATAAATGTTGAATGCAACAAGTAAAGCTCGCGTCCACCCAGTAAGTCTTTGTTAACTACTTACAACTTTTTCTATTTGCCCTATACCTTTACTTTTCGAAAGGCAGTTCATTGAATTGAATATAAATTATATACTATAATGTTATTTCAGCTTTTTTATTGAATAGTAAGGTTTGAAATGTAAAAATTTTGAATTAAAATATTAAACAACACTAGTTGCAATAAATGTTTCTGACTTTCTGTCTTTCAACTTTTAAATTTATATCTGTTATCTATATATACCATAAATTAAAATGTTTTCTTCAAGAATAATAAACATTTCTTGAAACATTAAAATATTCATACATACCAAGCCGATCTGTTAATGAAGACACTATATGAGACAAACGGAAAAAAAATCCAAAAAATTTTAAAACAAAAAAAACTGTACGAAACTGAACACTGTTTTTTTTACTGTTCACTTATTCACTAAATGGTTTATGCATTACGCGTGACGGGTACGAGACGAAAGTGGCGTCCACAGCGGCCGGCGGCGGCGGTTGCACTGCTCCTGCTCCCGGCCTTCCCGCCCGCCCGGACTCCTACACCTGTTACAGGTTACAGGTACAGTGGGCATACATTCAGAGCTAAGTAGCTGATATTGATGGACAAATCAAATTGATTTCCGTGCGACCCCTGTGTTTTGTATGCACGCCCTTTAATGTGACCGCCAGCTTTTAATCAATCTAAAAACATAAAGCTCTATCATGATTTGGGACACGTTAAAATCGCGCTTAATAGGCATTTGATATTTAAAGCGTAATTTCATTATGGTATTTGTATAATAGTTTGAATTTAAAAATATGACTGATGTCCACACGTATATAATTAAAAAATAATAAACAAATATTATCACTTTCTTCATAAGCGCATAACATAGAGTGGAATATAGATGAGTTTGTTAACTCTAAAATCGATAGGTAACATACTTTTAATATTTAATTCGCTTTCAACCTTGCAATAAATAGTTTTATCTTACTTTCTTGGGTAAGTAATATTATAAACACATCAAGACAATCTAGGAAATTTAGTTATTCGTGTATTAGAAATAACAAAGAATGCCTTGAAACATCCCTTTTAATCAAAATATGGGCCCGTACTTTATAATTCAACAAGCTTTTCTTATAAAAAATAAAAAGATGACCTTGTACTAAAATAAGATTTTCTGTGTTTGGTAATTGTAAAATGGATTGGAAGGAAAGATTAAATTTTACAAACACAAACTACAAAGACAAACTATTATTATAATAATCAAAATGAGGATGTCAGTATCACCTTGTGAGATAAAAGTTCAATTTCTATCACAGGATTTTCTGGAAAATTCCGTAAAAAATTTCACGGAAGTCCATCCTTTACAGGTTAAACAACCATATAGTATAAGCAGAAATATGACGTTACGGGAGAATCAACCCCGTTTGGGTACACGGCAACTCAATTTCTGCAAAATACCGAGATAAGTTGAGGAGGCAAGATACGCGTACTACCACCCATTAAAACTACCAATCAAAATCCACTGCTTTACCTAGGGCTCTCCCTAAGATTGCCTCATAGTTTCTTTCTTTTTTGGATTTGCCATATTTCCCACACTTGGCATGCGGGTTAGCAAATGCAGCTTTTTTTTCGTTCTTATCAGGAAGCCGCCGCTGCCCACCTCCTGTTACTGTTTCCCTCAATAGTCTATTACGACATCCCCGAAATAATATGTGATAGTGGATTCTTTTACGTCACCACTACCAAGCAGTATCACCTCTAAGAATTAAGGTAAAGCGTACTATAGTCTGCTCTGGGAAAGGAGCAGGCCAATCTTCGATCACCTCATTATTTTGCTGCATCTACTAAGCCGTATGTGGGTGGGCATTATCATGCATCATAAAACCTTAACCACTCACTTCTACACTTATCTTGCCTCCTCAACTTATCACGGTATTTTGCAGTAATTGAATTGCCGTGTACCCAAACGGGGTGGATTCTCCCGTAAGGTCATATTTCTGCTTATACTATATGGTTGTTTAACCTGTAATGGATGGACTTCCTTGGAATTTTGCAAGCGGCTCTCACATTCAGGTGTTTGTAAAACATGTATTGTAACAGAATCTGAAAGGAAGTCTAACTGTGATTCCTCAGAGATTAAGATCCAAGAACATTGGTGATTATTCTAAGTCAAATGTTCGCTCATTGTAATTATTGTCCGCGATTGGCTTGTCGTAATGCTGGATTCGAAACTGGTCTAACAGCATTAAGGTTGACTTTGTGCAATTTCCTTACAGTGTGTTCACTCACCAGAAGCTGATGTTCCGACTGCAACTTCAAAACAAATTGCCTAGCTGCTATATTCGGTAGCCTTCTCGTCGTAATTTGTAGAAATTTGTCTCGTCTTGCGACAGTAACTCAGTTATTTCACCAGTGTGCTGTTAACGATGGCACAATACTTATATGACGCTTTGACCGGTCTCAGTAGCATCTGCAACATTACAATATATTAAGCCCATTTTCAGCACGATTATTGATCCCATTATCTCTCTTCTGGTTAAATGTCTTCGTTCCAAAGTATAGAAGAAAGCATCGGTATTAAACGAATTAACGAAAAAAACAATTACATTTCTCTACACGTCCGTAAGTATTCTTCACTCGTATGCAAGTATGTATCTACTTACAAACGAGTATGAGTTAACGGCTCCGTGGTGCATTGGCTTGACAATTAATTGCAGGGCTAGGAGCCGCGGATTCGAGTCCCGTATGGAACAAGTATTTGTATGGCCTACAAATAATTGTTCCAGGTCAGGATGTTTGTACTTGTAAAATTTATGTATGTAAACTGCCACCACGATACATGAAAAAGTTCTAGTTTAATATAAAATACTAGCCTGCCAGGCAGACGTTGTTCTGACCTTATGACGACCCTATGTCATATTCTATTAAAAATTCTTAAATTCGCAAAAAATTTTGGGTCACTCATGAGCAAAAAAACTATCTTATTTCTCAATTTGAACCAAAATGCATACGGTGTGAAAATTTTATTAAAATCGGTTGAGTAGTTTGAGAGTCCATCGCGGACAAACAACGTGACATGTAATGTATATGTATTAAGCTAGTAATAAAAGAAACATTAATCTTTACATTTTCAAACAAATTAACTTCCTCGCTATGAAATCTGTCAAAAATTACATCTCATTTTTAAGTGGCGCCACCCTGTTGACAGAAAAATTCTTGTGTGCCCTCATTAAAAGATTTTTTAAGTCATAACTTAAGTGATTAATATATGAATTAAAAAAATCTTTTAATATTTACTGAGAAAAATATTACGTTGTTCAATATCAAAAAATATTTCAAAATTTAATTCCACACATTGCAAGGCTAAAGCTTATGCAAGCATTGAACTTACTTGAATTTGAATACATAATTTCCTTTTGATATCATTACTATGGAAATATTTTCTATTTTATACAAATGTATGTGAAAAAGAGAATGCATAACAACAATTCCTTCCCAAAGTTTTGTAAGAAGTCTTTCTGGTCTCCGACATATGAACGCGTATCACCCCATATGTGCTAGATGTACAAAAACCCTGCAGACGACAGAAAGTTGCATTAAAGGTGCCTGCATTCTGGCCATTATAAACAAATCCTTATTGAGAAAGGAGAGAAGCCCAGCAGTGGGCTGTAACAGGCTATTTATTATTAATACACACATACACAGGCGTGAGTCTGTCTTCCACAGGGGCAGGCAGTGACACTTCTCTCGCCTCCTTTACATCCATACACCCACGCATACATATATGCTGCTGTTTATTAAAAAGAATAAATTATGGAAATGTCGAATTTGATTGAAAATATAAAATGTCCCTATAAATATGTTAAACTAGCGGACCCAGCAGAGTTCGTCCTGTCAAAAAGATTTGTAATGTGGCAGTTTTACAACGCCCTATCACCAGTCACCCTGGTGATAGGGCGTTGTGAATAAAAAATAATTAAATAAAACATATTATATAAGGATTTAAAAGTAATCGCTTTATTGTTAATCATGTGAATTATAATTGTTAACAAAAAATAGTTTTATTATCATTGTAGTGCTTTATGATATACGATGTTTTTTGTTTGATTACCTGGCGCATAGACAAACAAATCTGATGGTTTTCCAACACGGAAACAGGCAACATACAGAGAGGTAAATATTTTTTATTCGTATTAAGAATGATGAACAGTAATAAAATGTGTTTACCTAAATAAAATTGGAAAAAATATTCTAAAGTCGAATTTACGGCGTACGGGTAAGTGTGGTTAAACGGAAAAAAAAATTTGAGGATAATCGCGTACAAAAGCTTTCAGAACCGTCTTCACAACATGATTATGTGTCATTATGGGGTGTTTTTGGGAGATTTAGATGATAGCTTAAGCCAGCAGAAGCGCCAGAACTTCGCGAGTAACCCAGGTTCGAACCCCGCCGGCACATGAGAAACATGGGTTTTCCAGATTAATACCACAAACACTTAATGATTGCCCCTGGGACTTGTTTATGGTCATAGCAAAAGCAAGCCGCACTGGAAACTGTAGTCGTTTAAACTGAAATGGCACATCAGTCGGAATCATTGGGATGCGCGGTATGAGAACATCTTCTCCTTTATACTTTCTTTTGAGTATAGTTGCTTCTATCACGTTGTTTAGTAATTTTTTATCGCGGTTGGTTTATATTTCGCAACATTATAACAACCGATCTAACCTTTAATTGAAGATTGTGAGGTGGCAATCCTGGCAAGTCCAGCGAGTTTAAAAATTCCGGTGAATAGTTTACTACATCATCTTGGTTAGTAGCCGAATCAAGTGATTTATTTATCCTCGATTCGCCTGTAATTTGTTCTCGAATTTCGAAATTTAATTCATTTACATCAATGTTTTTTTGCAGCCAATATAGCTCGTTCGCTCAACCAATCATGGTTTCTGTAATTTCGAGAAACATTTGGAAACACCTTCTGAATGAGTTCATCTTTTGATCGAGTTAACTGACAAAAACTTTGAGGAAAGTTAATGCAGCCAGTCAACGTGTCTATAGGGAATTTGCCATTACCAATGTCAATGAGTTGTTTAGAGAATATGTTTCCAGATTGGTCATTTTGCAACTCGACACGCATAATATTCTTGCTGAAATGAAGTACTTTGACATGTTTCCACAAATTGGAAGACTTTAGACATGCATTGAGTTCATCTGCTGGCGTTGATCGTGGAATTACTGGCAATTTTTGACGAAAACCTCCTGCTAATAAAATCAATGCACCACCAATGCACTAAAGCCTCCAAAGATTTTTTATGTGCCATCGTGCATTCATCCCAAACAATAATTTTACATTGCTGCAAAACCTTTGCCATTGCAGAGTTCTTCGAAATGTTGCAGGTTGGAGTTTCATTGCTTTGCATATTTAATGGCAATTTTAGTGCTGAATGGGCTGTTCGACCACCTTCAAGCAAAGTGGCTGCAATTCCCGAGGAAGCGAGTGCAAGTGCAATTTTTTCAATTATTTTGTGAGCGAATTGTTGCTAATTTAAAAGTTTTTACTGTACCAGGTTCATTTCGGTCCTCACGTTCTTGTGCAGTATGATTAGATCGGTAATTAGCTTGGTTTGTAGTATTTCGTGTTCTTCTACCTAAATTGCTTCGTCTTATGGGAGGCATATCAAATATAAATTATTGTGTCACTAAACACTAATTAAGTAAACACTCTACACGATATACGAATTTGTTTCGTGTATTAGTTAACAAAAGCAAACTCAGTAGATTAGGTTACAGAAAATCCAAGAAAAACAACACAATGTACAACGGCAAATCGACATTGTCAGTTTGTTGTTGTTTTTTTGCTTTATTTGATTTGACTTGAAGTCTTTCAAGCCGTACCAATGTTTTATTTCTGTAAAATAGGGATATTAAAACTTTTATTAACGCGGTTTGTATTTGACTGATGTAATGACGTGAAAACTGATGCATTTTATGTCGCGTGCCGATAGTAAAACAAAAGGAATTTAATATGAACTTTATACAATAGCAATAAAGCTCAAATTGACTACGTTTTAGTCAGAAAACGTTTGTATGGGAAAAAGAAAAGGGCTGTTTTAACTTAAAACTTTTAAGGGGTTTTCCGGCAAATTATTCTGATTTTTCTCACCGTAAATACCATCCTTGAACTCCAACGAACTAAACTGAACTAAAATGACTATTAAAATTTACTTAAATAAAACATATTATAATAAATTAAAAATATTTTTAAATATAAATAATTGAAGTTTTACTCATTATTGTTCTAACATCAATATGCATTGTCAATACCACTATGCTCGAGAGTGTTTGACTTTCAAAAGCATTGGTGAGGTCACAATGATTTGACAGGCAAATTTATTCGATCATTTTAGATGTCATTGCATATCGCTTTTCTTTGACGTGTGTCAAAACATTCCATCGTCTATTTAACTTTGACTACTGACTGTAGAGTGTTTATTAAAAAATAAATGAAGCAACTAAGGAAGAAAAACATTGAATTATTAATTTTTCGTCTACATAATATCTTAAACGTTTCTTATATTTTCATAATTTATTACATGTTTATTACTTATTGTTGTTAAATATTCCTATAAATATAACATCACTCAAACCAACACTGCAACTGGTCAGGGCGTCAATCTAAACGGAGAATAGCCACACAGCACCGAGTAATACTACTTTAATTAATTTTTCCGATACCACCTCTAACGTAAAATATAAAAAAGTTATTGATAAAATAACAAGGAAGATAAAATCTACAGGTATCTATTTGAACTGCCTACCATGTCAACTATCTTCTTATTCGAATGCCTTAAAGCGAAACCAAGCATTAAGATAATCCCACGTTAAGATAACACCGTGAAACTAAGACTTGTATATTTCGACAATAACAAAAAATTTAAATATTGTTGGATGCTGTCATTTAGAATATATTCGTATAAATCTAATAGTACACACTACAACACAATAAACTCACATTTTGGTGGGTCAAAATGCAGTGTTAGCGATACAGAATCAACCAGGAAACAACTAGTAACGTAAAAAAGTTTCGTTTTTGCACAAAAATTATAATACAGGTTGAGATTCAAACGCAGGGCTTTGTCGAAGGCAAAGTTGTCAGTTACTTTAAACATAAAACCTGTTTTATATAGTAGAGTGTTTTATATACTTTAACTATAAAAATATTGCTGTCAAAAAAAAACTGCTTAAACATTAAATTAAATAATGCACAACACCTGGTGACTACCAGTGCCTGTACAGTACCTATTTTGCACCGATTATCTGAAGCTTTTTAAATCCACTTACTTTGATTGCTTTGCTTATCAACTTGCTGGGCAGGAGGATAACTGAGCCTTAAATCTAACTTGTAACTACAGCAGTCTGTGAAATTAGGTTCTGTGATTTTGGATTTACCACCATGGTTCCTCCTTTTATGCTTTCACCACACGAGAGTATACGCTGTGGTTAAATCCTGTATTGGTAATACACACATATAAAATGTAAACCTCGCAGTTAAATTAGTTTTATTTATAACCTATTGCTGTGACGTTAAATATGTGTGAAGGTTTCAATATAGTTGACGTGTGCCTTGTGTAGTGGTGAGGTTTAAAGTAATGCCGACGGTAGTAGTTAAGCAGTAGTCGTAGTTATGCTTGTGGTGCTCTTTGTACAATGTACACAACACCGTCTTTTAGCACACGGATTGTAACATTTGACAGAGTAACTTCTGTACATATTCTGTAAACACATAGAGAAATTCTAAAATAAAATTAATAAAATTTACAAAATTCACCCGGCAAATCGCCGGACTTCTAGTTCGCGTCGTTTCCTATGGGATATAATGCGTGTTTTCGGTAACCACGTCCCACGTTTTATGATGAAATGTTTTACGAACCTATATTATCTTTTTTTATTATCTTTGTTTTCTTTTTAAAAAAACGTTACCCCATACACTAAGATTTTCTCCTGTATCGTGGGGGCAGTTTACAAACATAAATTGCACAAGGACAAACATCCAGACCTGGAACAACTATTTGTAGGCCATACAAATACTTGTTCCGTGCTGGATTCGAACCCGCGATCCCCAGTGCAGCCATGCATTGCTAAGCCACTGCGCCACGGAGTCTTTAAACCTATAAAACTGATATCTGTGAAGACTCTCCGCAAGAAGACTTTGCCGCAAGCTGACCAATTGTGCCGGCATCACCGCAGCACAGCTGTTGAAGTAAGGAGCACTTTGCGCCGCCCCGAATTCGAAGATTTAGGTGAGTTCACTAGGTTTCATGAACGTGAAATTTTCTTCTGGTCCTTCGAATTGATATATTTCACTTTAATCATCCTCTACCGGGGGCCTGCGCTGTCGTAGGAGGTATTTAAAAGCCGCGGCCGCGCGGTCGTGTCGTGGGTCACACCGTATTTACCAAGCTTTTTGGTCACCAGCGCGTACCATTTCTGGTAATTTTCTCGATGGCAAATTCCTACAAAATTTGTGGTTTCGAATCCCCCATTTTAATAAATTTTGTTTCTCATTTAGAGTCGTTACTACAAACATGAAATCATCTCCTCTATGAATGATATGTTGACAGTCCATCGCCTAGAAGGCGCGACGATTTCGTATCCTATAATATGCATAAGCCGAAAAGGCAGCCGTTGAATATTTTATTATAAACTAAAAAAGCACTCAACTTCACTACTCGTTATTCGCATATTCATGTTATTTTTCGAGTATATAGGTGAAATATGTGTCATGCTTGTACACGCTCCTTGAGTGGGTAGGCAGAGTCTAAAGAGCGGCGGACTTGTTCAAAAAATGGATTAAGATGAAAATTATGAAAGAAATCATAAGTGGCTAGCCCATCACCTGTTGGTAAGTGATGTATAGAAATATATATATATATATATATATATATATATATATATATATATATATATATATATATATATATTTCTATAAGAAAAAGATATTATATAGAAAAAACTATTCGTTCTTGGCTCGATGATATCCTTATAACGATGATCGATGATACTTGATTACCTCTTTTTATTTATTATTTTACAATATTAAGGAGTTTCTGTGGGCACAGTTATTTTGTTAGTTTATATTTTACGGTATTTTACAGTTTACTATACAGGCATGTAGTCAAAACATCTCCATTTTTTGTCGTTAGTCCATTGCTG
This sequence comes from Parnassius smintheus behrii, assembly GCA_036936625.1. Classification (NCBI taxonomy): domain Eukaryota; kingdom Metazoa; phylum Arthropoda; class Insecta; order Lepidoptera; family Papilionidae; genus Parnassius; species Parnassius smintheus. The sequence continues at coordinate 20,386,655 of JAUPFT010000004.1, read as the reverse complement.
AAAACAGGCCCTTTTGAGAATACAATCTCGTTCACTTGTATTTCAAAACGATTTACTCAAAAAACAAAACATTAGTGACGAGTCCTTTTTAAATATTTAGTGTACTCTAGATTTGGGAATAAAACAATGGGCTAGGTAACATTTAATTAGGCAATCACTCCTTTTTATTATCCTTTAAGAGTGTTGAATGGTAGTTTTTACTTTTAAAAGGAGTAAAAGTTTTTGATATTTAACTGAAAAATGAGAATATATGAATGAATGAATGAGAGTAGAATACGACTTTCAATTATACATAACATACACACAAATACATGCAAAATGTATTAAAATGTCACCCTCTATTCTCCACCCTTAGGGATATAACGTTTTTTACAAATTTAAATAAGACCACCCAGGAGATTTTTTTTTATAGAATAAGGGTTACAGACGAGCACACAGTCCATCTGATGGTAAGTGGACGCTGTGGCCCATAGACATCTACATTTATCCTCGATTAAGAATCAAAACGCAGATAGGTTGTCACTACTGAGGACTATGATGAAGTCCCACGTTTCCCGTTCCACTCACCACACGAAACACAGCAGTATTACCTGCTATTTTACTGTGGTATTCTGAGAGACCGTGGTCCTTCCCCGGTCGAGTCAACCCATGCTACAAACATAATATATAGCTGCAGCGTGGCGCTACCACGTATATATGAGGTATAGAAGAATCATTAGATTCGGTCCACAATTGGCGAAGATTTCGCGTAATACATGTAAAAAATATGCGTGCAGTTAACACGCAGTAGAAGTGAAAACCTTCAGAAAATTAATCTTCGAGAAAATGATACGAAAGCAGAGTATGAGAAGTAGGATGATCGTACGGTTTATTTATGATAACATACATATTACACAGACTCCAAGTTTTCAGTTACATCATCGTAAGTACCTAAATATTTTCTAACTAACAAATTTCATTCTTAAGCCTTCCTGCTCGTAAATCACATGCATAATACAAAACATAATAAAAAATACTTTGCACTTTATTCTATCTCAATCTCTCGCATTTTAAATCCTGTACATTGTCTCTTAGTGTGGCTTTTTCGTTACATGTTACATCCAGTTTCAAATCACAACGGTTCTAAAAAGGTTCACTTCAAAAGCGAAAATATACAGTTGAATAGTTAGCCTCACCCTTTTTATGACTTTGGCATCACTCGGAATCATTTCCACGTAACAGCTCCTGAATTCGTCGCCTTATTACCCGTAATTTTTCCATGCACTATGTCTTAGCACCATAACAAACAAAAACAACGATTCTGAATTTTGACTCCTAATAGAGTATAAATACAGACGTCTATAGCCCACATCATATACATACTTACCATCAGATGGACTATGCGCCATTTTAACTCTTCATTAATTAAAATGTGTTAATAGAAATGATTTCTTATGTTTACGCGAACACTACACATTTAAATGAAACTAGTTAAAGAACACATCATCATCATTCTCTCGACCATTTCCCATTATCTGGGGTCGGCGCGGTAAATCTTCTTGTTCCATTCCTCTCTATCAGCCGTCATTTCCATACTTACTCCTTTCATTCTCATATCACTCTTCACACAATCGATCCATCTTTTATTCGGCCTTCCTCTGCTCGTGTGTCCCTCCACATTCATATTAAACACTCGTTTTGTGACATGACTTTCATCCCTCCGCATCACATGCCCAAACCATGCCAATCTGCTTCCTCTCACCTTTTCTACCACTGGCGCTACTTTTAGGCTTCCTCTTATATACTCATTCCTTATCTTATCCATCCTTGTCACACCACACATCCATCGTAACATTCTCATTTCATTCGCATGCAATCTATTTTCATCCTTCTTCTTGACGGCCCAGCATTCACTTCCATACATGACGACAGGTCGGATGATCGATTTGTAAATTTTCCCCTTCAGCCTTATTGGAATTCGGGGATCGCACGTTGTGGCTGTGACCTGTCGCCATTTCATCCACCCTGCGTTAATTCTATGCTGCACAGCTCTACCTATTAGTAGTTAAAGAACACAATTGATGTGAATAATCGACGCTCCGGGAAGTCTGCAGTCTGAGAACAAAGACAAGATCGCCCACGTCACTACATCAGATTTGATGGACCACAAATTCTCGCTAAAGAACACCTATCGATTTTCTCTCGATTCCGAGAGTCAAGGATGATTCGCGAGGCTATTAAAATTAAAAAACATCGAAATTCCATTAGAAAAAACGGCTGGACGCTACCATCTGCTTGGGACCCTATAATTAATAAAATTTAATCCCAACCCAAGCACACAACTGCAAGACTTTAAGATACTATAAATTTATACTGCATTGATCTGAACAAAAATTAATTATTTTAATCTGGATCTAGCCATGTCTAACATTGTGACGTCGACGAACACTTTAGTCCCCCTCATGCCCATGGATGCTGTAAAGTGCTCGAAACGTGAGAATATAAAATAAGTTAATATATGCGATATAATCCGTAAAATCCAGCTTATTTAACAGTGTTAATAGTATTCAATATGTATATAACACCCTTAAAGCAGGAATGTTGGCAATCGTTTTCTATTATTTTTTCATTGTTTGCAGGAAGATGCTGCTATTGATTTCCTGTTTAAGTTCCCTTTACCGTTACTATACCTACAGGTGATAATCATTGAATTTATCGTTAGATAGTGGATTCTTTTACGCTGTCGCTACACAGTGTTTTTATATTTTAAAGGACATTACACCCAACGCTCTCAGAAATGAGGGAAGGCCTGTGGCCAGCAGTAGGACGTATATAGCCTGTAATTTTACTTTTTCTACTTTATTACATATTCAACTCTGGTATTTACAAAAATAAAACAATGTAAATTAAAACAATTGTGTTACAAAAGCAATTGTCACTAACTTAATAACTATAATTTCTAAAAATTATTTATTGGAGTTACTATTGTTTATTTTAAAAAACTTTTAGCTTTTATTATGTAGAAAATATTTATTATAGATTCTATCAATAAATAGAAATCTTATAATGGTCTCAAAAACTTATATAATTGCTTATTTTTTGGACTTAACACACTCAAAAGTATCACAATACGTAAATTGTATAAGGAGATAATTATCATAATTTAAAGGTTGAAATTATTGGCAGCAGCTCTTTCAATTTAAATTAATTATTCCTGAGAAACAAACAATGAAAACAACTGGACCGTATAAAGTGAACAGTGTGCGAACACATTTCACTGTAACAATGAAACCCAGCTGCCTAAAGACTAAGTTCGAATGCAAGTTAGTTATTTATTGCTGAACAAGAATAAAAACTTTATGCAATAAGTAGCATATAAAGTCCAAGTTTTATTGGATTTTGTAAATTCTTACGAAGCAAAGACGAAAGTTTCTAGATTTTTTACATTTTTTGTTACGCTTCGTATTTACTCTATTTGTAAAAAATAGTGTCTTGTACGTAAAGGCTGAAATACACACGGTTAGTAGATGACTCCAAATTCCAGGCAAGTCAGTACTGACCCCAATATTCCTGCTTGAATATTTTGAAGTCAGTCCACTCCCCCCGACATCCACGTCAGCGGTATTGACCCTGTCTAAACGACATTCGACATTCGAGTCATTTGGTCAGTCGCTGGCGTTACGTTGTAAGGTGACAGCAATTCGTCAAAATTCTTCGGCGTTATTTTCAAAGCTAGTTTGTATTCCGCAAAATATCAAATCTCAATTTATTTCACAACAAAGTGGAACCCTTAGTTTCTTTTTTTATAGGATAAGGGCGGTAAACTAGCACACAGTCCACCTGCCGGTAAGTGGTTATTGTGGCCCATAGACATCTACATCTATTGTAGATGAAGAATCAAAATGCAGATACGTTGTCACCCGTAAGGTATAAGTTGGAATGCCTCGTTTCCAGGAATAAGGTTCTGGTTCTCTACACTCACAAAAAGACATCAACGTTAAGCTCTTATTTAACGCTGGTATTTTGTGAGAACGTGGTTCCTGGAACTGGAACCTCAATCGAGTCGACCTATTCGTGCTACAACGATAATATAGCTGCATTGAGGCTCTAACACGCATAAATTAAATCCATACTAATATTATCAATGCGAAAGTGTGTTTGTTTGTTTGTTTGTTTATTTGTCCTTCTTTCGCAACAGAGCGTTGGCATACCATGATTTTTTGTATGGGGTTAGTTCGGTGGCTGTTGAGTGACATAGGTTACTTTTTTCGCGGAAAAACATCTCATTCCCGTGGAAAAATAGAATATGTTGCAAAGGTTTGTCCTTCTTTCACGTCGCAACAGAGCGTTGGCATGGCATGAATGGCTATTCGAACAATCGGAACGCCTTAAGAGCCGCGGAAACACCTGATGAAACTCAACACAGACTCATTGAGCAAGCTGAACGTCAATCTACTATAAGGGCATCTGAAACACCAGAACAGACACAGGCGCGAAGAGATGCAAATTCACAGCTCCAAGCTGAACGTCGAAAAAATGTCAAAGAAACAATTGGTTGGTTTTTAATGACGCAGCATTGAATTAGGATCCATTGATTGATTATAAAAATCACAGGTTAGTTGTTATCGGACTGATGGACAAGGCGTGTCGATTTTGCAGCGCATTAAATGGAAAGATAAGACAATTTTCCAATGACAAAGTGTCTCTTCCGTTACTTGGGGAACCAGAAGAACCTTTGAAAACTCTTTTTTTATATGATGCTAATAAGTTACGGCGCTTTTTAAACATGATCCAGAAATATAACTCATGCTTTCAAATGACTTCCTTCGGAGTTGACCGGGAAATAATAATGCCGGGATTTTCGCCTACATTCACGGTGCAAGGGCAAATTTATCATACAATAGATTCACTTTTTCCTGCTGTAAACGAACAGCATAAATTTTTACAAGTATATTTTATGGGTGACGAAGAAATTGAGGTAGACCGTCGCTGCCACTTTATCCAGGAATTGATATTACATATTATTCAAAATTCAAAGATTCTTGCATGAACGTAAAATTTTAGTCAAAATATTTAAAAATGATTTAGAAAACCTACCCGAAGAGGATTATAAAGTCGTCATTCACGCAGATCGGACCCCTCGAGGAGAGCATGAAAGGCGCTACATTGCACTTTTGATAAACGTAATTAGTGGTGATCAATTTTCTTCACGAGACATTGTCTTGCGAGCACGTGATGATACGTTGCAACGGGTAGTCGATACACACAAGTTTTATGACGCTCTACAATACCCATTGATTTATTGCAAAGGACAAGAGGGTTATCATTTTCAAATTCCACTCATTAACTCGGTCACAAAGGAGCCTACTCCGAACAAAAAAGTATCATGTATGGATTTTTAAGCGTATCATATGATGTTGCGAGAAAATGATTTTAACCTCTTAGCCCGGTGTAGACAATTATTTCATCAATTTTTGTTACACATGTATGTGAAGGTAGAAAGTGAACGTCTCCGTTATATATCTTTAAATCAAAAAAAGCTGCGCGTTGAGAATTACATACATTTACAAGATGCAGTTTCTAGCGACGCCAATGTGAACCCCGGAGATTTAGGTAAAATGGTAATTCTGCCCTCATCATTCGTTAACAGTCCCCGCTACCTACATGAGTACACACAAGATGCATTCGCCTATGTGCTAACTTACCTGATCTTTTTGTTACTTTTACTTACAATCCCATATGGAAAGAAATAACCGAGGAGCTAATGCCGGGCCAAAAAAGTACTGACGGACACAATTTAGTTGCTAGAGTATTTAGATTAAAAGTACAAAAATTAATGTATGTAACTAACAAAGGGAAATTTTTTGGAGAGGTGCAGTGCTTCGTGTATTCAATTGAATGGCAAAAAAGAGGATTACCGCATGCCCACATTCTAATATGGCTTAAAGAAAAGTTGCGGCCCAGCCAAATAGACGACATAATAAGCGCCGAGATTCCGGATCCTAAGCAAAATAAAGAATTGTATGATTCCATCGTCCGAAATATGATTCACGGTCCATGTGGAGCACGAAATTCAATATTGCCATGTATGAAAAAAGGAAAATGTACAAAGAAATTCCCTAAAAAGCTATTAAAAAAACAGTGCACAATGACAGTGGCTATACAGACGCAGAGCTCCCGAAGATGGTGGCAGAAAAGTTACAATCAAATCTCACTCTGAAGCGTTCGAAACCTTATATAACAGCTGGATTGTCCCGTATTCGCCCATTCTATTTAAAATGTTTAATGCCCACATTACACGAAAGGCACCCAACAGTTACTCACCTTGCTGTGCACTTAGAAGATGGAGAGCGTGTATATTTCACCGAAATAAATTTCCAAGAAAGAATTGCATCACTGCCAAAAACTACACTAACAGCCTTCTTTTAACTTTGTCAAACCGACCCCTTTGCAAAAACGTTGTTATATTCTGAAGTCCCCCGCTATTATACTTGGAACACATCTAGGAAGGAGTGGAAACGCCGTATTCAAGACGCGCCTGTTGCAAATTGGCCCGGTGTAAAGTCATCAGATGCCCTTGGTCGTGTGTATACCGTCCATGTAACTGATTTTGAATGTTTCTGTTTACGATTGCTGCTGCACCATGTTCGGGGTCCTACAGGATATAAAGACCTTAAAACTGTCAACGGTCAGGAATGCGCAACTTATAGAGAAGCATGTGAAGCTCTGCATCTATTAGAAAACGATAATCACTGGAATGAAACCATGGAGGAAGCTGTGCAGTGCCAGTCACCAGCCAAAATTAGGGATCTTTATGCAACTCTCATATCATCTTGCGGGCTATCTAATGCACATGAATTGTGGTACAAATATAAAGAGTACATGGCGGAAGATATTTTTCAAAGGTTACAGCAGACACACGCGAACATGACATACAATGAACACATTTATAATGAAGCACTTGGAAAAATTGAAGATAAAGTAATGGCAATGGTAGACAAAAAAATTAAGTGACTTTGGAATGATAAGCCCTCAGCGAACAACCGAAAATGAACTAAGTGATGAAATTATACGTGAAACAAACTACGATATACCCACTTACTTCCCGAACAAAAACGAGTTTTTCACAAAGTATTAGGACAATTTAAATCTGTAAATGGTGCACTTTTCTTTTTAGAAACACCTGGAGGAACTGGGAAAACATTTTTGTTAAATTTATTATTAGCGCAAGCACGGAAAGATAAAAACATTGCTGTGGCCGTAGCTTCCTCCAGTATAGGCATCACGCTGCTAAGCGGGGGCCGCACTGCATATTCTATTTTAAAACTTCCTCTAAATCTAGCCCAGGAAGAATCGCCGATCTGCAACTTTAACAAAAATAGTGCACGATATATAATGCTACGACAATGCAAACTTTTGGTGTGGGACGAAAGTACAATGTCGCATTAAAAAGCTGTAGAAGCACTAAATCGAATGCTCCAGGATTTGCGCAGCAATACCGATGTGTTGGAAGGAATGGTGGTTTCACTGGCTGGTGACTTTCGCCAAACTTTACCTGTCATTCAAAAGACACACCTGCAGATGAAATTAAAGCTGCCTCAAGTCGTCTATTTTATGGAACAAGGTGACAAAATTCAGTTTAACTACGAATATGAGAGTGCATTTGTCTAATGGTATCAGTGATATAAACTATGCTGACACACTATTAAAAATTGGCGATGGGCGGTTGGAAACGGATGCTGAGGGCTGCGTTAAATTGACGAGAGATTTTTGTCATTTAGCACGGAGTCATTCCGAATTAATTGCGAGCGTTTATTCAGATTTAACGAACAACATGCATAAAGACAAATGGTTATGTGAAATGGCGATTCTTGCACCAAAAAATGAGAGCGTTAACAAAATAAATTCAGATATATTAAGCGAAATAGCAGGAGAAATAACAGAGAATTTGTCAGTAGACACAGTTATGGACACAGAACAGAGCACTTCATATCCCGTAGAGTTTCTAAATTCTCTAGTGTTGTCAGGAGTGCCCTCACTTAAGCTTCAATTAAAATTAGGCGTCCCAGTCATGCTAATGCGAAATTTAGATGCTCCTCGGTTATGTATCGGGACAAGGCTGCGTGTGACACATCTTGGACGGAACGTAATCGGTGCTACAATTTTGACAGGCGTAGGAAAAGGTGAAAATGTTATTATACCACGGATCCCTATAATTCCCACAGATCTTCCTTTTCAATTCAAAAGGTTGCAGTTCCCTATTAAGCTCCGTTTTGCAATGACAATTAATAAAGCGCAAGGTTAAACGTTACAAGTAGCGGGGGTCAACTTAGAAAAACCGTGCTTCTCTCATGTTCAGCTGTATGTAGCATGTTCGCGTGTGTCAAGTGGCCAGAATTTCCACATTATTTCCCCGAATGGAAAAAAACATATTAACATTGTGTACAGTAGCGTCTTAAATAGTGTTCAGTTAGTTTTTTTTTTCAAAATTCCCACAATTAATTAATCAGAATTCCCACAGATCTTCCCTTTCAATTCAAAATTTCCTATTTAGCTCAGTTTCTTTTCAATTCCAAATGCTGCATCTCTGACGGACCTATTAAGCTCAGTTTCCTTTCAACTCAAAAGGCTGCATCTCTGACTGATCTTTTATTTCGCTCAGTTTTCTTTCAATTCAGAAAACTGCATCTATGACTTATCAATTTAGCTCAGTTTCTTTTCAAAAGTCTGCATCCCTGACGGATATTTATGCCCAGTTTCCTTTAATTAAAAAAATATCCCATTTCCATTTGGAATAAACAGGCTATTTTCATGCTTTCCTATACGCTACGTTTCAAGACATTTAAATAGGCTGACGAATCAATTTTGCTCACTTTCCTTTTAATGACTGCATCTCTGACAAATCTATAAAACTCAGTTTTCTTTCAATTCAAAAAGCAATGGATAGTTCATTTCCCAGTAACGATGCGGGCGAAGCCGCGGGTAACAGCTAGTTCTTATTCATAAATACTTTATTAATATGTTTTATCCCTTTAGGCCATACAAATACTAGTACTTGCAGCCTTTAGCGCTGAAACTCATATAACGTAAAGAATCAATACTAAAATTGCAATAGATAATATTCATGTTATAAAATACTCGTTTTATACGTGGTAGAGCCATGCTGCAGTTATATTAGTAGTATAGTTGTAGCACGAATGGGTCGGCTCGACCGGGGAAGGACCACGCTCTCACAGAAGACCAGCGTAAAATAGTAGCGTAATACTGCTGTGTTTCGTATGGTAAGTGTAAAGAACCAGAGACCCTTTTTACTGGAAAAGAGGCATTCCGTCTTAGTCCTTGCGGGTGATAAACGCATCTGCATTTTGAATCCTAATCGAGGATAGATGTAGATTTCTATGAGCCACAAAAACCACCTATCATCAGGTGGACCGGACTGGACTGGAAGTGGACTTCTTATTCGAAAAATTTATTGCATTTTATTTCAAATGAATAGAATTTTTAAAATTGAATTCTCGGCACGATTCACACAAATCTTGTTATCATTTTTTACATTAGGAAATTAAATGTGTCAAATAAATTCTTAGTACAATTCCAAATGTTTTTGTTCCGTCCAGTTAAATATCCGTATGATACAAAAGTTTTAATTTACGATTTAAAAATGCATTAAAAATAAAATAAAATTTACACAAAATTAGGCTATACGAGTATTTTGAAGTTGAGTAATTGTGAATAAATTATCAGCCCACCGTTTATGTATTAATATCAAAGTAAGAGTCTTCGGTGAAAAATATTCAATTATAGAAATTCGATATGTACATATTGTTTTAATTACCATGTAATTGCTGTAAGTTTCATAGTAACGAGCATCCCGGATACCTATGATGTTGCAGTACGTTGGACTACTTATGGATGACTGTCTGTCGTTACGAGATGTGGATATTACTACAGTCTGCTAAACAGAACGTTTTATAATTCTGTTGTTCAAATATTCTTTGAAGAAAAAATACAAAACACAAACTTAAAAACTGTATAAGATAACTCTAGAAATTCAACTAAGGGCTCATAATTTCTAAATTCAACTGGGTAGTGTTTAGGAAATCACTCAAATACTAGCATTATCATGCAATTTTTAAGAAGCAAGTTAAAGGAAAAATCCGAAAACTGTTTAATTGTAGTCATATATAATAAATTGTATAGAAGTACAAAGACTTTTCTCATTGTAAAATGATTTATGAACCGACTTGTTAGAATATTCAGTAACTTGAGTTTAGCTTTAGCTTTGACAAAGTTGTTAAATCAGCTTGGAAAGCTGAAGTGGGGAAGTAACTCAACAGAACATTTCAACCTTGGAGAAACACAAATGCGGTAGTACAATATTAACCTAGCCTGTAGCAACATAAGTAATAGCTTGGAGTTTACAGCACAAAATGTGAAACAGTATACAGTATGCTATTTAAACAAGTAAACTTGCTTATTAAAATAAGAGCACTCCTACTGACTCCTTGACGTATCCAATATTACAATAAATTTTTTTACTTACCTCCGTTATTTCCTAACTTTTTATCTTCTTTAATCGATAGTGATATAACTATCCAAAATATCATAAACCTATAGCCTTATTAAGCACAAAGTTGAATATATGTGGTAATGCATAGCCTGACATGCATAGCTTGGAAACTTTTGCGATCACATTATAATGAAGAAAGGAGAAATTAGCGCCGGTAGGTAAATTAAGCAAACGAGCACAGGTAATTATACTCCCCATAACCAGTGTTTGAAATTTGGAGTCAGTGTTTTGGTTGGATTATTCGCCCTTAGCTCAAAGTTTGAGCAAATTTAGGCAAATAGCCTAACTTTGCTCAAAATATGTTTATGTTTATACGACCTTACATACCGCTTGGTTTTTCTCATTTATATTTTGAATAGTTAGTTAGTTTAGACATAAAAGAAATTAAAAAAATGGGAATTTTGAAAATTCTCGTTCTTTCTAATATTCCATTAGTTATTTTATTTTATTAATTACGAGTGAAAGGGAATGAGGTTAAAGAAATTACCATTTAATTTGGTAGCTATAATAGCTTTTACTTTTGTTTCGATTATCTTGGAAAGATTTTATTGTTCAATATCAAAGAAAAAGGGAGGCTATGTAAAGAAAAAGAAAGGCAATTTTGACTTTTTGCGTTGTTTTCGTTTGTCTATTGGGATAGTTTTTTTTTATTTGCTTATGACTTATTTGGAATGGATTATTGTGATTTTCGATTTACAATTTGGTCGTATGGACTTCTTAATTTGTGTTTTATATTATTGTGAACTGTCTTTGACTTTTCCTGCTTAACGATTCCGTGAGTTATTAGACGAAATTATATTCTATTTGACCAAACAGAGTAAAGAAAATCAGGGACAAATTTTTAATTTCTTGCGCTGTTTTTGTTATTGTAATACTTTTCAATTTTTAGCTTGGTGGTGTGGCCTTCCTAATTTGGGTTTAACATGAACTGTCTTGGACGGTTGAACGATTGCGTGAATTATTGTACTGAATTAAGTTCCACAAATATAACTTAAATGTTGTGTTTATTACAGGGATATGCTTATCTGTGCTTTACCGACAACCAGTGCAAAACAAATGCAGCTGCTGTACTGCATCATGGAAGATAGTTCAATGTACGACGTAAATATAACAATTTCAAAACTATTGGAGGGGCATTTAATATCGCCCAATTTAGAAATATGATTACTTGTAAAGAAAAGCTAAAACAAATTCAACAAGTTTATGTAACATATTAATAGAAATTTTTCTATTCTATTTTGAAGAACTTTATCAAATGCTAGATCACTTAAACAGTAAAAAGCATTTGTATTTTTAAAAGAAAAGGATCGTAATTCACTTCAAATTATACTAATTTTCCCTTTAAATTATGCTGTATCAGTCAGATATTACTCGATCAAAATGCTTACAGGATCAATTAAGTCCTTGGGGTAGAACTTAGAACAATAAACTTTTAATAGCTTTTATTAGCTGTAGTGTAGTGATGACATATTCAAATTAACGAAGATGCCAATATTCATTAAAATTGGAGTATTTAAAAAATATTTTAACTAAAAAATTTTGCCAACAACGACAGTAAAAAATGCCAGCATTAAAAACTAAATTTCATATAATACGGAGTAATTTGCTGGGCCACGATATCACCCCGGATAAAGCAACAGGTAGGTCAAGGCCATTGACGCAGGTTGTTTTGCCTCTCACAAAATCATTAGTTACTTGCATAAAAAGTGGGTAAATGGCGCTTGTTATGTAAAATACAAAACTTATTTTATTTATGTTTATAAAATGAGATATTAATAGCAATATTTTGTTCTGCCATGTCTGTATGTTTTTTACTGTTTCATATTCAAAAACTAAAGGTAGCCGGTCTAACTATGACATTGGGATGTCGAACATATCAGTCCAAGTGATCGTGAGGAATTCATATATTATATAGAGGAAGTTAATATAACGCGATAAAATCGGTTAAATAATTTTATTTAAAATATATATCAATTAAAAATGATTTTAACTTTAATATTAAGACTGGTTATAAATTATTTTACTTTAAAAATCAGCCTTAGTTATTTTATTTTTTTATTTACAGTTATTTTACAACTTAATTTAATTTATAATACACAATAAGCAACGGCATTCCGAGTCTCTTTGTTTATTTTTTATTGTATAGCTTGCATGCGACTTCAAAGATCCTATAACCATATTAATAGGGCAATTTCACTGTCTTCGCCAGAGGCTTTGGTTGTTAGTTACAGGTTTGCATACTCCTTAAAAATCAATGTTTTACAGACATGTTCTAGAGGGTATTCTGATACCGCCACAACAGGGGTAAAATAATAAGAAAAGCATTAAAAGAGTAATGATCGAAAACAAATAATAATTGTATGTATTAAGTACAGAGACTAATATTTCGAGGACGTGAAGTTCACCAACACGCATTGGGGCTACGCAGCGGACGTTTCCTTGCCCTAAAACCCTCTCAGAAATGAGAGCAGGCTCATGTTTAACGGTAGGACGTATATATACAGTAACTTCAACTTTATGTACTTTAAATGAAATGCTGAGATGTAATTAATGAATTACATAATTTATATTTTTTTTAAATTTATGAAAAACATTCTGCATGAAAAAATATTCTATATTTTTCAGTTTTTTACGTATGGAAACTAAATCCATGTTTTTCAATATTTTGTTCACTTAAAGTCTAAAAAGGACGAATGATGTGAAAAGTTTGACCTACATGAATAGTAAAAAACAATTTGTAATCCAGGCGTAGCAATATTCATCTTGTATTGAGTTCAGGATTTGATTCTTCAATAAATATGTCCGTATCGAAATAATATGTGTTAAGAATATGTAATATAATATAAAATTGGATACCTGCAATAGAACTAGAGTAACCGACATAACTCAACTGGTCAGTAAGCTTAAGAGTCCATGGCTGGACGTATTGCTTCAAGGACCGACAACCATTGGGAAATAAAAGTTCTCGAGTGGTAGCCTCGTACCGGTAAGTGAAGTGTTGGGCGCCCCCTCCCCCCTCCTCCTACGAGAAAGAGGGACGATCTGGTAAGACAAACAGGTATTCAAGGGTTGCAGGTGAATGATGACCTCAACTGCCTTATACAATGGTGTAATAACAACCAAATGTTTCTCTGGCAAAAAATGTCGACTTATTAGGTTAACTAGAAAACAAAATTACATACATAGTCAATACTATATTGATACCGAAAAACTGACTGCGGTTCGAGCGATACGTGATTTAGGCGTTATACTAGACAGCGAATTGAGAGTTACCAACCATATCGATAGCATAACATATCACCTCAACTACGAATTCACTAGGTTTTGTATTGAGGAATTCAAGAGTCAATCAAACTTTTTAGTAGTCTGGATAGAAGTAAACTAGAATACTGCAGTCAAATTTGGAATCTGCACTACAAAATTCAGCGCATTAGAATTGAAGGAATACAAAAACGATTGCTACGTCATCTTGCGTACCATTCGAATAGCTATTTATTTATTTTATTTATTTTTTTTGCAATTTAACAATTTAACATCACATCACTATAATCGCGTAAAAGCATCTCAGACATTCCTACTATACAAAACGCTCAATAACAGTATTGATTGTCCAGCGATAGTTCAATTATTTAACTTTAAAGTGCCATCAAGACTGTCTAGGAAACCGCAAGCCTTTTTCAATGTATCTCTTTATAGATCTAACTTGGGAATGTATTACCCTCCAGCCAGACTGGCTCGCACTTATAAAGAACTGTCCTCGAAGATTTCTGGCCTCGATATTACTTGGGATTGTTTATCTACCTTCAAATCAAAATTAATTCCTTTAATAATAATGAATCAAATAATTCTTATTAATTATTTGATTCATAATTATAATATTGGAATTGTTTTTGTTTTCTATAATGTGATTAATGTAATTTATTATGATAATGAAGTTATCTATAATATTGTTAAATAATTCTATTTCTTTTTAATAATTTATTTATTCAATGATGTAATTCAATTTTTTTTCTTATAATCCTTTCATTTATTAAATAATCAATGCATGTTGTGATTACCTATAAAAAGAAATACAATTTTAATGTGCTTGATTTGTTAAGAAAATGATCTTTGTATTACTGTTGTAATTTCCGTTGGTAATCCTAATAAATAAATCATGACTGTATTTTGAGGCATTCCTTAGGGTAGGCCTATGTTCAGCAGAGGACTCGTACATAGACATAAAATTTGAACAGATTGCCAAGTATATTTACAGACGGTCTCGCTTCGTAAATCTATTATAGTATAGAATACATCTATTCAATATGGTAGTGCTTCTTGTTAAATAGCGCATAACATAACATGAACACTCACGCCTGTCACCCAGAGGGGTAGGCAGAGACTACAGACTTCCATTTGGCACGATCCTGACATACCTCTTTCGCCTCCTTTACATCCATATATCTACGCATACATGCTCGTCGGTTAAGGGTACTTCTAACGTGGCCCATTTTTAAAATATCGCCAATTTGGTCGATAAACTTTTTCCTAGGGCGTCCCTTCCTGACTCGGCCATTCACATCTGCCATATAAATTTGCTTTGTCACTCTTTCCTCATTCATCCTTTCCACATGACCAAACCACCGAAGCATTCCTTTCTTAATCCTGGTCACCACATCATCTTGCATACCACATTTATCTCTTATCACGCAATTTCTCACCCTGTCATTCAGATTCAACCCTAGCATATTCCTTAAAGACCGCATTTCTACAGCATTTATTCTACTTTCGTGCTTCTTCTGCCACACCCAGCTTTCACTACCATATGTACATTAAAGTAGGGACTAACACAGCATTATGAATTACAATACGTGCCTGTTTTGACACATTCTGGTTCTTCATAATAGAGTGTAGTGCCCCATTCACTCTATTCCCTGCATTTACTCGTCGTTCTATATCCCTATCATATCTACCATCCCTGCTAAATACACATCCCAAATACACAAACTCAACCACTTGCTCAATTAACTCTCCTTCTATTCTTATTTCACATACCGTTTTGCTTTCTTCTCTTTCAAAAACCATCACTTTCGTCTTACATGCGTTCACTCTCATTCCCCTTTCTTTTAATTCCCAGTTCATTAATGTACCCATCATTTGCAACTCAGCCGCCGATTACACAAATATGACTTGATCATCGGCATACAAAAGGCATTTGATGGTTAACTCGCCCATTCTTAACCCACATTCTTCATCTTTCAAAGTTTGCAAACACCGGACCATAAATAGGTTGAACAGCCAAGGAGAAGCTACACAACCCTGTCTGACACCTTTTTGGATGCCAAACCAGTCCGAGTAGACTCCATTGACCCTGACACAAGCACTAGAGTCCCTATAAAGAGACCTTAATGCCTGTATCAAACCATCGCTCAACCCATATAAGTTCAGTGTTTGCCATAACACATTCCTGTCCACTCTGTCATAAGCCTTTTCGAAGTCCATGAATGCACAAAAAACTTTCTGGTTTTTGGCCAAAAACTTTCTTCGCAATCACATCCCAAAATTTTCCATCAGTTTCTTTCATAACTCTTTCAATTAACACCTTTGCATACAGTTTATCCACAATACTAAGCAAGCTAATACCGCGATAGTTTTTGCAGTACTGCTGTGACCCTTTTCCTTTATATATTGGTACCATAACTGCTTTACACCAGTCATCCGGTATCCGTTTTAATTCCCAACATAAATTAAACAAGGTGTACAGCAGGCCTGCCACCACTCCCTCTCCAGCCCTTAGCATCTCGAGTGATTCTCTATCATATCCAGCTGCCTTACCTGCTTTCATGCTTTTCATTGCTTTCATTATTTCATCTACACTTATCTCCATACCCCTTTCCACTTCTTTCGGAATTTCTAGTTCATTTAATTCAGACGACTCTTCACTCATATATACGCTTTCAAAGTATTCCTTCCATCTGTTTAAATTCGAAACTTCATCATTCAGAATACATCCATTCTCGTCTCTTATAGCATTTATTATAGGCTATTTTGTATTTCCCCTGGCAGTTCTTACGAGTTTCCAGAACATTTTTATGTTAGCCTGAAAATTATCAGATATCCTTCTATCATTCTTATCCGTTCTTTCTTTCTTTTTCCTTTCAACAACTTCTTTTACTCTCTTATTTAGACGTCTAAATTCTGCCTTTTTTCTTTCAATCTCATCATTCATACCAGAAGAATTACCAGCTTTGGTTACTAGTAAATCTAACCATGCTTTCTTCTTTGATTCAACTTCCACCCGTACCTCATCATCCCACCATAACGTATTACTTTCCCTTTCATTTGTTCTCTTACTTACACCACATACTTCGGTGGCAGTATCCACCAAACCTTTCTTATTATTATCCCAGACAGTATTCAAGTCTAAATCATTTATACACAACTCATTCAAACATCTAATATTTTCTCTCAGTCTACATTTATACTTCTCTTTCACATCTTCATCTTGTAACTTCTCTATTCTTATACGCTGTAACGCAGTAGTAGACACAGATGTCCGATGCCGCCAACGCTTGAAAAGACCATTAATTCGACATAAGTAATGATCCGTCCCTACGTTGGACCCCCGGTAAACCCTTGTATCTACGACTGCGCTCCTCATTCTTTCATCCACAATTACGAAATCTATCATGCTTCTATCATCACCTCTTTCCCATGTATACATGTGAATCTTCTTATGACGAAAAAAAGTATTCGTCACAAAAAGATTCTTTTCCGCACATACGGTGAGGAGGTCTTCACCATTCTCATTTATACTTTCATCACCAAACGTTCCTAATATCCTTTCATAACCAGACCTCTTCACTCCAACCCTTCCATTAAAGTCTCCTAACAAAATAATATTTTCATTTTCCTTACATTTTGTCAGCACCATCCTTACCATGTCCCAAAACTGCTCTCGGATGTAAGTGGGCTTAGACATGTCTGGGGCGTACACCCCTAGCAGGAACAGCTTCTTTAAGCCCACTTTCATTCGTAACCATAACAGTCTCGGGCTTACACATTCATACTCTTTCACACATTGACCCATTCTTTCTGAAAGGATGAAACCGACTCCCTGGCATGCCCGTTCGGTCTCGCCTACACCAGACCAATACGCGGTATACGTGCCATGTGCAGTGGCATCCTTTCCCTTTCGTTTCGTCTCATTCACACATAACACATCTATTCCTCTGTCCTTCATCATTTCGCATACTTCATCCATCTTATCGTTCATTCCTCCACATACATTCAGCGTAGCCAGACGGGTTTCCGCAATCCACTTTTCGCCCCTCCGGGAGACAGAACGTGACGGGTGGCGAACCTCGTCGCCGGTTTTTCTCCCGGAGATTCTTCGCACCCCTGCCCCATTTAAGGGGCGCCGGGAACTCGGGGCCATTTCTTTTATTTTCTGAGTCATGGTGCGAACAAGGGGTGGTGGTAGATTTTACGCCGCTACCATACGGCGAGGAGCCGAGTCTATTTTTTTTTTCGGTTTTGTCGCTCGTTTAGCACCACCCGGGGGATACGTGTAGGGTGGGCCTAAGGTTAGGTAGTCGAAGCCTACGGACGCGAGCGACTCATCCCCCTTAAATAGCGCATCTTTAAAAAAATCAATGCTAAATATCGAAAAGTGTTGTATTTTTTACAGCATTGGGTGAAAAACGAGCACACAGTTCACCTGATGGTATGTGGATGCTGTGGCCCGTAGACATCCACATTTATCCTCAACAAAGGATCTAAATACAAATGCGTTGTCACTCCTGAGGACTAAGATGGAATGCCTCGTTCCCAGTAAAAAAGGATCTCCAATACTCTACACACAATACGAAACATAGCAGCATTGGGCTGCTGTTTTACGCTCGTAATCTGTGAGAGTGTGATCCCTTCCCGGTCGAGTCGACCCATTCGTGCAACACCTATACTCTGATCATAATAATTTTAATGTAAATATAATGCCACAAAGCACGGTCCTGAGCCACCTGTATCCATCGACTTCCTGCATGTCTTACCAGGTCGTCACTACATCTAGTGGGTCGGCCTACACTACGCCTACCGGTACAAGGCTGCCACTCGAGAACCTTTCTTCCCCATCGGTTATCGGTTCTTCGAGCTATATGGCCGGCCCATTGCCACTTCAGCTTACTAATCCGTTGGGCTATGTCGGCGACTCCGATTTTACTGCGGATATGCTCATTTCTGAGTCTATCACGCAGAGAAACTCCGAGCATAGCTCTATCCGTAGCTCGCTGAGTGACCTTGAGCGTCCTCATACGGCCAGCAGTGAAGGATACGTCTCAGATCCGTAAGTCATCACTGGCAACACGCACTGGTTGTACAATCTGGTTTTCAGAGTTTGAGGTATACCTGACGAGAAGATGTGTCGTAATTTCCCGAACGCTGCCCAGCTGAGTTGAATCCGTCGATTGACCTCTCGGTCGAAGTTGGACTTACCTAGTCGGACTAATTGTCTCTGGTAAACGTACTCGTCAACAACTTCGTGCTTAGAGCTTTCAGCAACCACCAGCATACGTGTAATATGGAATAAATCCTACCCGTTGAAAGAAACTATTGAGGACATTGAATATAATGCTTAGATCCTTCAACGATTCTACCATAAGGACTATATCGTCGCTTAATCGAAGATGAGTGATGTACTCACCATTGACGTTAATACCCTATCCTTTCCAGTTCAGGAGCTTGAAACCATCTTCCAATGCAGTGATGAAGATTTTCGGGGATATAACGTCACCCTGTCTTACACCTCTCGGCAGATGGATGGGTTTCGAACTCTGGTTCTGTACTCGGATAGCCATCGTAGCCCTACTGTACAAATACTTCAGCACTTTGATATACCGACAGTCAACTTGGCATCGCTGAAGGGACTGTAGTACCGCCCAAATCTCGACGAAATCAAAAGCTTTCTCATAGTTCACATACGCCAGGCAAAGTGGCAGATTGTACTCTTCGGTCTTCTGTACAATCCGCCGCAGGGTATGTAGGCGGTCCCATAATGAATTGGCTTAACTCTGAACCAATGAAGGAAATGAAACGAAACCAATTTTATTTTTCAATATAATCACCATGAATACTAACACACTTCTGACATCTGTGAATCAACATCTCTAAACCTTTATAAAAATAATCACATTTTTTATCCTCAAAATGACTGAAGACGGCCGCCTGCAATTCTTAATCGCTTGAAAATTTTCTTCCTCTTAAGTCCCGCTTTATATTTGGAAATAAATAATAGTCGGACGGGGCCATGTCTGGACTGTAAGGTGGATGTTGAACTTCTGTAAGCCCTCATTGACGAACTGCATCCTTCGAAACACCAGCGGTATGAACAGGGGCGTTGTCATGGAGAAACAGGACACCTTTAGACAGCTTGCCTCTTCATTTTTCCTTTATCTTGTCTCGTAATTTATATATTAAAGAAGCATAATATTCGCCGTTCACGACTGTATTGCGTTCTTTAAAATCCACCATCAAAATGCCTTGAAAATCCCAAAATATTGTGCACATCAGTTTTTTAGTCGATTGTTGCACCTTTGCCTTTCTAGGGGGCTTTTCACCCTTATAACGCCATTCCATTGACTCGCGCTTGCTTTGTGGATCATAATACAAAGATCGTAGTTTCATTACCAGTCACTAGCCGCTCGATCACAGTCTTTGGATTTTCGCCACAAAGATCCAAAAACTCCGAAGCGCAGCGCACTCTTTCCTGTCTCTGTACCGCTGAAAGAAGTTTCGGTACCCATCTTGCACTCACTTTTTTCATGTGAAGATGTTCATGGATCGCGCGATGAACGGTACTCTTAGAGAGCCCAAGCTTTGTTGCAATTTCTCTAATCTACAAACGGCGGTCACTCAGAACCTCCTCTTCGATAAGAGCAATCGTTTCGGGAGTGAGCACTTCCACAGGTCGACCGTCGTGGCCAAAGTCTTCGACGGTTTCTCTCCCGAGGCGAAACTCTTTCACCCAATTTTTCACTGTGCTATAGGAGGGGGCAGATTCCTTATACACGCCATCCAATCGTTATTTTATTTGGGCAGGGGATAAACCTTATTTAAACAGAAACTTTATGACACTTCGATACTCAGTTTTCGACATTTTGAAAAAATACGCGACTCTCGTTATTCAAATGCCTGTTAAACTATGAGTAAGCATTTCATGTCGATGCATGTTTCTTATATTAGGTGCACGATAAACGTACTATTTAATGCAACACAACATGTAGCGACATGTCGCGTTGAACTATATCAGGCCAGTTCATTATGGGACCGCCTGGTATGTGGTCTATGGTACTGAAGCCTTTTCAGAAACCGGCTTATTTGGGAGGCTGGAAGTCGTCAAGTTCGCGTGCGAGACGATTTGTAATCTCTCGAAAACAATACGTAGACGCGACTCAGAAGGGAAATCGGTGTGTAGTTCTTAAGGTTAAGAGTGTGATCGAAGAATTTTTCTGTTCTTCTGCCGCGGGTCTTGCAGAACTTAGCTCCGACCGCATGGACGGTTTCCACGAGCTTGTCATTCATATCGTCTACTCTATTGCAATCTTCTAGGTACTGAAAGCGGTTACGTAACTCGAGCTGAAAGGTTTCGGGATTCTGGATTAGAGCACGAGGGGGACAGAGCGTTGACTTCATTAGACGAGACTTCTCCAACTTATTGTTTAGGTTCAGTGTGCCTCTAACCATTCGGTGATCGCTGCCAGTTTTCACCAATGCGATCACTGAGACATCACTGAACATGTCGATCATGGCATCACTGAGCAGATTTGATTCCTAGATTTTTGTAACGCGTGGCTAATGAATATGAAAAAATAACCTAAAACAGTTCTTGTCCATTAACACACTTATTAAAAAATTAAAAAAATAATAATTAATTTAATAATACTAAATTTACGGATTATATCGCGTTTATTTAACTGATTTTACTTATTTTTAATTCCCGACGTTTCGGGTGCTTTACAGCAACCATGATCACGGGGGGGGACTGAGATGTTTGACGTCCCAATGTCATTGTTAGCCCGGCTACCTTCACTTTTTGAATATTAATTTTTGGTCCGATTTACGCAAAACGAACTTACAGTATCCTGAAGTCTTGCAGTGGTATGCTTGGGTTTGGGTTTAATTTTGTTAATTATAGGATCCCAAGCAGATGGCAGCACCCAACCATCTTCTCTATTGAAATTAGGATGTTTTTTAATTTCAATAGCCTCGCGTATCATCCTTGGTAAGAATCGGTGTTCTTTTGCGAGGTTTTGTGGTTTATCAAATCTGATGTAATGGTGGGGACGATCTTGAACATGTTCACAGACTGCGGACTTCCCGGAGCGTCGGTGCTTCACGTCAGTCAATCAGTTAAATAAACGCGATATAATCCGTAAATTTAGTTTTATTCAATGTGTAGTGTTCGCGCAAATTTAAGAAATCATTAAATTCTAAGTTATGATTATTTCATTTTTTAATTTTTAATTTATTTATTATTAAAAATACAAAATTTGGTTTTTAAATATACATACTGCCGCAAAACTGCTTACACAGTTTGTCTGCAGGAACATATGAGTCTCATTTACATGATATATAACATTAATGTTAAGCACTGAGACTTGCCAATAAATATTTCTTTAATTTATTTTTAAATATATTTTTACTGGTTCACGTCAAATGTCCTCAGGCAAACTATTGAAAAAGTACGGTAGTCGTTTCTTTAAATTTCTATCCCCGAAGTAGTTATTTACTTTTGGTACAACAAATTTGCCTGCAAACATCGACCGTGTACCCTGACCATGCTTGACCAATATTAGAGTACGGTCTCGACAGTTGTAATTGTTTATGGCAAGTAAATATTTATGTTTTAAATTTACTAGGAGTATTTTGCAGATTTTGAATAGTTTTGTGTAATAGCCTTTACAAATAGCCTTAGTTGTTTTAATAATAAGTAACTTTAAAAATCTAATTTCTAATGCTACAAGTTATCAATGTAGGTTTTAAATGTAAGACTATAATTGTCAAGAGCGTATCCCAAAATCTAATCTACCAATGAAAAATATAAGCATTTTAAAGTAGCAGAAGGAACTTTAAGTCTTAAGTGATAAAATTTACTTAGAAGTAATCTTAACTTATTACATACATAATCTACATGGTGGGACCAATAGAAGTTAGTATCAACTTTAATACCGAGGTAGGTTACACAATCGACTTTTTCGATAGACTCACATCGACAATTATTTAGACCATTATGGAGGCACTCAAAGTTATATGTCAGTAGGACGTACATTAGGCGTCTGAATGATAAGATACTTGGTTTTATCTGAGTTTAAGACGATACCATTATCATGGGACAATTTGACTACTGAGTCTATGTCTTGCTGTAATAGGTGACATGTCTCCATGAGGTTAGTACCAGCACGTAATGTATATAGGTCATCTGCGAACATGTATGCAGAGCTATGCTAAAGTACGTCACATAAGCTGTTAACATGCAGTAAGTAGCAAATAGGCTCACATCCCGAGCCTTGTGGCACCCCGCACCTCACTACAGTCGCCTCACTAAACGTGTCACCAAACTTTACACGGAAAATGCGTGATGCAAGATAGTCACGGAACCACTGGTTTAGCGGCTGTCCCACGCCACATTCGTCGATTCCATTTAAGAGTGTTTCTGTTTCTAAGGTATCAAATGCTTTTTTGAAATCGTAAAAAATAGCAACGACAAATTTTTTATCTCCTAAATATGAGTAAATTTCGTCAGTAAATTTTGATAATAATGTATTCGTACTTTTCCCCTTTGAAAACCGTGTTGGCGTTCATTTAATATGTTATTTTTTTGTAAATAAACCCCAAGTTGGTTTGTTATACATTTCTCAATAATTTTATCGATAGTAGATAATATAGCAATTCGTCTATAGTTTGAAAAAAATTTACGATCACCCTTTTTATGGACTGGACGAACTATAATTGCTTTTAATTTATTTGGATATCTATGGTGCTTTATCTAAAAGTTAACTATATTAGCTATGACAGGACTAATTTTGTCAACAACTAACTTTAAGTCTGACATCCGGACGAGATCAGTTCCCGGCGATTTATTTTTATCTAATTGATTAATAACACGTTTGACTTCTCCACTACCGACAGGTTGCCATCTCATACATACGTCAGGTCTATCAACGTAATTATCCATCACTAACCATTTTTCTGTATATGTGTGCCTTATGAGGTCGACTTCGCTTAAAAAGTTATCAGCAACTTATCACAAATTTCTTTTACACTGCCTTGGTTTCCCATATTAGAAAGTATTAAGTCGTCTAGTGATTTTTCTTTCACTACCCAGTAAACTATTTATCTTATCCCATAATTTCTTTATATTTTTATTACAGTCTAGTATACTTTGTTTATCATATTTCATTTTACATTTAAAAATAGCCTTACTACATTTATTCCTATATTTAGTATAATTTAATCTATCATATTTTTGGTTCATTGCACTATATAACAAATAACCTATCTCTTTTTAAAATCATCCCTTACAAATTTTCACTTATCCATCCTTTATTTCTAACACTTTTATTTACCACAACCGTTTGCGATCTGTAACATATATATATATATATATATATATATATATATATATATATATATATATATATATATATATATATATATATATATATATATTAGTGAAAATACTAGAAAAAGCTTCCTACAACTAAACTAGGCACTCAATATTCATTTTTCTCTAACTAAACGATTATTCAGAACGCATCTATTGACAGGTCGCACAGGCATACGACTATCGGGGTGGGTGATATGACTCACGGAAGGAGCGCGTTTCCATTGTATCGCTGCCGATACATAGTAATGGTCAGATACCTTATGTTGTATTACAGCTGATTCAACTAATAACAAAGGTGCCGTTATATAAATATGATCTAAACACGATTCTAAATTGTTACCCATGACTATTTCCCTTCGTGTTACATCGCATATGCACCTGGCAAAACCATATTCCGCCATTATATTTTCATACAATTTGTCATTGTTATCTTGATATTTTAAAAGATCAATATTTATGTTACCACAGTGACATTGTTATCTTGATATTTTAAAAGATCGATATTTATGTTACCATAGAATATTGCTTTTGAGTGCTTAGGTAATTTGTTAAATAAATTTCTTAATTCAACAAAAAAATCACTGATTCTGTCTTGGTTGCGAAAACGAGGCGGCCTATAAATAGAAATTAAATAAATATGCTCCCCATTAATGTTGAGTGTAATGGAAACGCACTCCGCCGAGCGCATAACACTACTCGCAAGCTCAGCCGTTTTGTAGTGTAAGTACACCCCCGCCGTGACGTCCTTGTCGGGTATAAATATTTACTTTGAATCCAGGGATTTTGTAGAAAGATAATACAGAATAATTAATGTTTTGTTCAGTTGTCACAATGATATCCAATTGGCTCAAATTACTACCGAGAGTAACTGGGAATTCATCAAAATGTTTTTAAAGATCGTATATTTACATGTAATAAACGTAAGTCCTTGATATTGTGTACTTGTTGCATCCACGTATTTATGATATCAAGACACGTATAACTTACAGGTTCATCGCGTAATATGGAGTCGATATTGCTTATGTGCGTGAATTTATATGAAAAATAACACTATAAGCACTGGAGTTAGTAATATTTTCACTTTTTGTTAAGTAGATCACAAATGTCACTTTTAATATTCACCTTCACATATTGCTTTTTCACCTTCACATTTTTGACTAGAATTTTTCCGTTCGAGACCCATATATATTTATAAATACCTTGAAGTTGTTTCTTAGTAAATCATAGTAGGGTTCGTGTTGTCTTGGTCAAGTCTTCATTTATGTAGATTTTATTCAAAGCCGAACCATTTGTAATCGTAATAATATTACTCGTCGTGTCTGATAAGTTGCGACGCTGGGCAAACCAGATGTCCCTCGACCTGGTACCTGTAGTCTTAAGGCCCTCAATAATTGGCGGTGGTTTTTTGCTTTCATTTGGTGATCGAGTACGACTAGCCCATTCTATATCCGAACTGCTCACATTGATAATACCGCCTATTTTTGAGACAATCTCTGTGACATTTTCACCGGGAAGCTTGAACAGCTTCCCGGTGAAAATGTCACGCCTACAATCTCGATATTGTGTTTACGAGATACCTGCTCGAATTCGTGTAATTTTTGTTCAAGGGCGGTGTTTTGTTTTTGCAAATAGACGTATTTGTTGTTGACATCAGCGACAGTTTTCTCAAGCTTATGTATTTTATCTTTTGATTGTTCATGCTCAACTATCAATGTATCATACTTATCAGAAAGTATACTCAAACTTTGCGTAATTAAATCAAGTTCTTTTTTGAACCCGGGAATGGCAGATAATTTTAGCTGTATGTCCTTGAGAATTTTAATGTAGTCCTGTGAATATTCTTGCTGTTCCGATTCCTCTCATGTTTTATGTCCGCCAAAAGACCCTTAATACAATCTCTATGAAAAGTTCGTTGACACAGACCTCCTTGTGGTAAGTACTGATGAAGTTTGAGATTGGAAATCGTACTATATTGGCGTAACAAAACCTATATTGTTTTAATCGGACTATAAATAGACGTCGTAAGATTATTCCACACCTTTGCTGAACATATAAAGGAAGACAAAGAAACCGTTTAGTTGAAGTTGGTGAAGATTCGCCGACCGCCTCGATATCCTGTAGTGGAGAGGGGAGAAAGGAATTCAGGCACATAATTACTGCACACGCTCAATTAAATGAATCTTATAGAATGCCGAGAGTACTATATTTTATACTCCTAACCAAAAAAAAGTGGTCATACCGCCTACGAAAAACTTACCTTCCACTTCGTGTTACTTAACTCACAAAAACAAAGGTAAATGAAAATACTAATGATGCAACATGTCTGAATAAATTATAACGTCAAAAACCAAATTCTTTTAAGTTTATATCATTTTGGTGTATGATAATATAATTAAGACGCAACCAATAGGTTTTGTGTCTTATACTTGTACATAAAAGATGTAATTTTTGTTTAATAAACGATATTATTCGATGGATGCAGGTGGCTTAGGATCGTGTTTTGTGGCATACCTTGGGAGAGGCCTATGTTCAGCAGTGGACTTGTGAAGGGCTGAAATGATTATGATGATGAAACGATATTAAGACGTCCGATTACAATCTAGGCGTCTTCAAGACAAGAGTTACACGTCACGTTACGTAAGTTTTGTCACGTTAAGCCAGTGTGATTTACAATCTTGAGTTTCATCACCACTTACTACCAGGAAGGATTGAAATGAAGCACTGCCTCAATAAGTAAAAAATAATCCTAAGAATTTATTATGTAACGCGAAGTTCATTTCACTCAAGAATTCAGATTTTTTTTTGTGAAATAACTTACTACCTTATATAACACGGTTTTAACAGGTAATAACGATAAAGATTGTTCAGTATTCACATATAGGTCCAGCGGTTGAGTTCCTCGTAGAATCCGAGCTTTGCCAGACAATTTTGAATACATTTAGCACAAAAGTGCCATATGGTGTAAAGAATACCGGTCCGTGGGGAAGAAGAAGAAGTTTCTGAAAGAGATGAAGCTCGTCGCAGTGAGAAACATACAAAGGAGCGAGACTTTTGCGATCAGCATTTGGATTGTGACAAATCCTTCCTACACTTGGAGAGGACATGATATTCATTCCGAAATACCATTTATTTGACTAGACGTATTTATAAAAGAATTCACTTTGCGCACATCCATATCTGATACCTAAAGGCCTTTAAATTAAATTTGTTAGGGATACGGTGTAATGCACTAACACTATAGATGCGTTGTCAACTCTGATGACATAATGTCGAACGAAGCGACAGTAGCCTAGTGGCAGGGCGCGGACCGCGAACTCAAAAGGTCGCGGGTTCGAATCCACCATTCGACTACTGTCGTGAACAACTCCTAACACAAGCATTTTCAGCTTACCAGGAGTGGTTAAAGGAAATATTAGTAATGTTAGTTAATAGGATTACTAATATTTAAAAAAAAAAAAAAATGTCAAATTTATTATGGCTTCTAATTGTAGGTACTGGTCTTCTATACCTTTCAGACTGGAACCCAGCAGTGCACGCTGTACGCACTGCCGTTTGTCGGCAGAAACAGGTGAGAAGGTGGAACAAACTGAGATATAATCTTAGGCAGAAAACGCTTCGTACACCTGGTTCTTTACCAATGGTACAACCACAACATTGACTAGGCCCTGAAATACCACGGCTCCATCAGTAATGTTATAAAATATAATACGCACGCATAAATTACCGCAGTGTGGTGGGATTGAAAATGGGATGGGAATAAATCCAATAGGGATTCACTTGAAAATGCGTTATTTTATTTTAATTAAAAAGAAATTATTAAAATTATATTAAATCGGCTTGTTGTTGAGAGTTAACATAACTAGCGGATACTAGGCGTGTGCAACTACACTAAAAAGAAATATATTTTTTTTATATATTCGAAAAAAATTTATTTAGTACTATTTTAAATAGTGCCTAAAGCATTATTTTAGTGGTCTAAAACCATATTTACATTATTACTTTTCTAATGAAACCAGTTCGGGGCACATCGGTTGGAAGGTTTCAAAGTTTATATCGGATATAATATGTAGAAATATTTTTTGTGTTTTATATACGTGAGTCACTCAATAAGTTTTGAGATGCTCAAAATTTAAAAATGGAACGCACCCATGTTATATGTTTCTAAAAAGAAAATTTATTTAAAAATAGAACCCAAAAGCAAAAAGCAGACTCATGTGGTTTGGTGCCATGAAATGCGTCTACGTTTTGAAAACGGGGCATCTTCAGAAATCGTTACTGGTGACGAGATATAGATCTATCAATATAATCCGGAAAATAAAAGGCAATAATAGCAAGTTCTATTGTGGCACAGTACTGCTGTGTTTCGTGTGGTGAGTAACGAGAACTAGAGACAATCATTTACATTTTAATTCTTCTATAATCCGAGGACACATTGTAGGTATTTTGGCGCGCCATAGCTGGTGCTTGGTACATGGCGGGTGATTATTAACCTTTCAAGCGTCCATACTTTGAGGGTTCAAAGTCCTGTAATGTCCGGTACAAATGAAATTTCTCTGGTATTGCGTAGAAAAAACGAAATATTTTCCAATAGGTGAAATAACGTTTTATAGGTTATATATCATTCGAAAGGGGATTAAATTTTCTATCTGTTTTTATAAATAATAGTGTAATTACTTGCATAGTAAGTGAATTATTACTTTCTGTTTTCAAAACATTGCGTTTTTCTTCTGTTTTTTGTTCCGACACTAACACTTTATTCACAAATTGTGCTAAATCCAAGGCCACATTTCACAAAACACAAACAATAACGTAAAGTTTAATAGATTGTTTATCGGATTTGCATAATTTTATTCTATAATAACAAGTAGTTACTAAATAATAAATAATTTATTTCGAAACCGGCATAAAATGGCCGCCCGGCGTTACAACTGAATAAGATGCGTTCCAAAAGTTTCACTGTTTTTTTTACTATCGAAATGAATCGCGCCATCTATTATCAAGTAGCAGAAAGAGGAGCGTCAAGATCTTTCTTAAAAATTCACTAGCATCATTTAGTGTAGAGTAGCAGAACTAGGAGAGCATTCTGGAAAATTCCTTGCTAGAACTTTCGACATTATACTCGAACATTCCAGATGTTTTATTGGAAAAGGCCCTATATATATGGCCAGTAAGCACCGCGATCCGAAGTCAGTATTGAATTGGCGATCCAAGCGAAGGATTCGAAGCGATATAACTGCGAACTAAAGTGTTAAGTGTGATTAATTATTAGTGTGTTTTAAGATTAAATCGGTGTTCGGTAATTCAAGTGCCAATTTTGGTACATCCTCACAGATACCACCTCCTTACCCTCTTGCCTAGTACAACGCTTACATTCTTCAATGTCTTCTTCGACTAGGTCTTCCTGATAATGCATCTGCGTTGCCATGAGATTTCCTGCTGCGATGTTCGATCACAAAGTTGTATTCCTGCTGTTGCTGGGTGGTGATGTTTGCCGCACAACCCTCTCGAGATCGACCACCTTCCCTTTTTACAGTTCGCTTAGGGCAGTTGGATCGAAGGTGGCCCCTTTACCCACAGCCATAGCACCTAGGTTTGTATGCTTTACTGCGGTCGCGAACGCATTAACCCCTCGAGGTCAATCACCTTCCCTTTCTTCAGTTCGTTTAGAGCAGCTGGATCGAAGATGACTCCTTTCCCCACAGCCATAGCACCTAGGGCTGTATCTTTTACTGTGGTCGTGAACTGTAGTTGCTGCAACCTCCCTGATGAATGGGAACGATGACCCTGCCGCACGGCTTCCTACACCAGTGCATGGGGCAAGGCTCCTTTCAGCGTCTCGTGGCACCCGAGCCTCACAGCAGCTCTGACTTCAAGGTCGAGGGTGCCGTCGATAAATGTCTGCACCAGGATCCCTTCAATGAGCGCAGATACAGATTGGAATGCTTTTCGAACTAGCTTCTCTACCTCAAGGGCCCATACATGTTACTAAAATATTGAAAACTTACCTTATTTTATGAAACAATTATTTTTTCAATATATATTTTTCCGTAAAAGTTCACAAGCTCACAGTCAGAAACTCCTTAAACAACAAGTACCTTGTTATCGTCTCACTTGGACAGACAATTGACCATGACAATTGATATTGACAGTTTTATTTTTCGTTCAAAAATGTTGCCTAAAGATTGATGTTTCAAGTGACTTCCGAACGGTAAACAGTTAAACGAATAAAGTTATTTGCTACAATTATAGGTAGCAGTCAGGATTTTTATTAATTTGAACAACGTTTATTTTTTACTTTTAATACTGAATCTATTGTAAATGTAGTGGCATTGTAAGAATATCCACTGCCCAGTATAGTTCCGCGAGTGTCGTAAGGTTCGACAGAGGGAAACAAACTAGGAGCAACGTCTTCCTAATAACAACCAGAAAATGAAAAAAATAAATAAACTGATTATAATAGTCAATCCACTTTCCGAGCGCGGAAATTTTTTTCAATTAGATAACGGTGACAAACGAGTACACAGTCCACCTG
Organism: Parnassius smintheus behrii; assembly: GCA_036936625.1. NCBI lineage: Eukaryota > Metazoa > Arthropoda > Insecta > Lepidoptera > Papilionidae > Parnassius > Parnassius smintheus. The sequence continues at coordinate 20,355,932 of JAUPFT010000004.1, read as the reverse complement.
AACGAGTAAATGGTTGCTGTGACCCATAGACGTGTACATCTTTCATCGATTACGATTCAAAATGCAGATGCGTTGTCATCAGTGAGGACTAAGATGGAATGCCTCATTCGAGTAAAGAAGGTCTCTCATTCTCTACACTCACCATATGAAGCACAGCGACATTGGGCTGCTTTTTCACGCTGGTATTCTGTGAGAGTGTGGTCGCTCTCTGGCTCATTCGTGCAAGAACTATACTTTACAACGTACAAAATAAATAGTAGTAACTAGATATCTAGAGATAGCTATTTAAAATCAGTTACATTTTATTGTAGGTATTATACCGATTTTCGTACTTATAATAACAACATTCATTTCCTTATTTTAAAAAATACCTACCTACCTGACCTATAGCTACTCCCTATTCCTTATCAACTTAAACTTTTGTATCGCTAACTTTACCTTTAGAAATTTAAAAGTTACTAACTTTTTAAGAAAGGATTACTTTGCTTTGATTAATTAAAGCAATTAAATGTCAAAGAAATCTTCTACAAAGTACCTAACTCACAGATTTTATCTTTAGGAACATTCAGTTAGTTTGCTGATAATTAGTACTGTTTAAACTAACTCAACCAGCGGATTTGATTACTAGTTTTTTGTTACGCGTGTCTAATGAATGTGAAAAAATAACCTGAAACAGTTCTTTTCCACTGGCATCATTATTAAAAAATTATAAAAATGAAGTTATTAATTGATTTGATTAGTATGCTTGGGCAGCCATCTTCTCTATTGAAATTTAGATCTTTCTTTTAAAAATATCAATGGCTTCGCGAATTAACCTTCTAGGAATCGGGTTGTTTCTTCTTTCTTTTTTAATAAATCTGTGCTAAATATGATATAAGATATAAAAAAGCACATGCTTTAGCCGTAGCTATTGTCTTGATTTTACATATAAGGTTTTAGGCTATCACCACATAAATATTTAAAGAAACTTTAAAGAAACTTACTTAAACAATGAATTAATAACGGCATTTGTTTGCAGTCATTAATATTTTTATCAGCCATTTTGAGTTTGTGTGGAGGTGATTTTGAAGAATGTCCGTTCCTTTTTCCTATTCATGAAACCAAGTTATTTTGCACACATTGTGTAAAACTTAACCATCCCAGTCTCCTAGGTGTGAAAAACCTGTCTCTTTATTTGTAATTGATTACATGAATCCAAAGACAGAGCTGTTACTTATCATTTCTAAACGGAGAGAGAGAGAGAGAGAGAGATAGAGAAGGATTATTGGCACAGTTTAAACTCTCATTATCGTTTGTCGTCTTATTAAAAATAAAAAATAAACATGAGGAAAAAAAGCTAAATTACAAAAAATGTGTTATGTTGTGCATACACCAGCCAACAAGAAATAAATTCGCACCCAAAAAATAAATAGTGAAAGATAAGTGAAACAAAATAAGATTATTTATACTTAATAGGGTAATGTTGACCATTATCTTTGTTTAAACTTTGTAACGATACTTACAATGGCGAGTGTTTACAAATGTAGGAAGGCTAAATGTTTCCGGAACGCTCTGTCAAAAAATAAAGAGATATTGCGAAACATTGTAAGATATTACATAAAGGTATTTTCGAAATAATAATATGACTGTTATTTTAATTATTATAAAAATATATATTGAATTAAATTATTAAAAAATATATTGCTCTCGGTAGAAACGGATGACCTCCCCTCCCCACCAATGAAAAAAACACAAAAAAACCCCATGAATCAAGGTATTTGTATTTGAATAATTCTGTGTGGTGGTACGTTGATCGTGTATAGGTATATATATTTATTTATTTTTTAAAACATTGAAATGACGCGACTAATCCACCTGACGGTAAGTGGCTGCTGCAGCATATGAAAACCTACAACTAATTTTTAAAGTTATACAAGGCTACAGATGCTGTGTGACCACCGAGAATTAAGTTAAAATGCCTCTAATTGAACTAGTTATCTATACGCTCAGATTATAACAGAGCCTTAGAGGCACTCCTTGGCGACAGAAATAGGTAACACGGAATACAGTGTGGATTTTGTTCATGTGCAATGTAGGTGTATTCAAAACCTTCAGGATACAGAAGACAATGCTATTGTAGGATTGACGTTTTTAATATAATAGATCAACAGTTTAATTAAAAGTAAAAACGGAATTTAAAAACTAAAACGATTAAAATAATTTCAAAATAAGGCTCTGAAAACTGAGCTGTTTCGGAAATCTGTGAACATACTACATAACCCATGAAAAAGTAATTGAAATCCGATTCAAATAGGAAAGTATAATAATAAATTAATGAAAATTAGCACAACTAGTAATTTCAATAATTTCCAAACCACATCATGCTGTGTAACCGTTCATAGTGATTGCAGTGCTGCAAAAAAACTCTTATTTTTATTTATTTATTTATATACTCACTAAGCAAATAATAAAATAATTTGTATAGCACACAGCTGGGCAAACAAAAATAAGGTAATAAATAAACCGATTAAATTCACGATACCATCCACACGATTTAGATGATTGGCGGTCCACAACTGTGCGTTTTACTTGGAGTTTTCTTCCTCGTACCACCTCTCTGTGGAATTGTTTACCACCATCAATTTTTCCAGATCGATACGACTTAGGGACCTTCAAGAAGTGCTTACACCTTTCTAAATGGACGTCACCGCACCTGCAATTCCCCTGTTGTTGCAGTTGTTCATGGGTGGCGGTAGTCACTTACTTTCACGTGAGCCGCCTGATCGTATGCCCCTCTTTACAGATGGGTCTAAAATTAATAAGCTGCTAAATTAACACTGCAAAATTTTTTTAGTGTCAACACCTGTTAAATAAGTTCTGAGATTGCTGTTAAATTTAGCAGTCACAACTCACAACAAAACAATAATGGTCTTGCTGGCTGGACATGGACAGTGCTCCCATCCGCACCAAACACGGACGCCGGATATATATTTGTCTCGCTTTATCCCACTACTGCAGACCGCAGGCAGACGCGACGGCAACAACAAAGAAAACACAAACTAATAAGAGTAGGTACTAACGTAAAAAAAGACACACGACGCACGTGTTCCGTTTCAGTCTCTATTGAATTGTTTTCAACATAGCGATTTATTTAGCAACTACTAATTTTGCATTTACCATTTAGTGTTCAGTCACAGTTAGAATGTGAAGGTCGAGCGAGTTCATTTAATTAACTGCTAAGTGCTAACTGCTGAATTTGGAAATATTTTATTATAATATTTAACTAGTGTTTAATAAAGACTGATTTTCTGAGTTAGTGTTGTGAGTGAAAATTCTAATTGTTTGACTGTTTGTGTAGTGTTGTTTGCGTTTGAAACAGAATACTTACGAATTGGAAGAAAACAACTAAAATGGATATACAACGCCAAAAGAAAGGTGAAATATGGAACTTTTTTACGGATAGCGATACCGTAAAAAATTGGTACGTGTAATTTGTCATTAACAATTATCATTTTTAAATGGAAATAAAAATATATAAAATTTATTAACTATACAAGATATGTTATGTTACTAAGTGATAAGTAGATATAAGAAAAAAAAGAACAAAAGATAAAGAAACAAGAAAAAAAAGATAACAATATAAAAATTACGAATACTAAAAAAGCAGATATGAAAAAGAAGTCGTTGTAAATAAATTGATTCTCATTATAAATACGCCAACAGAAAAAGTTGACAGTCCTAAGCCTGTGAAAAGTATGAAGGAAATGAGAATTAATTATGTGTTAAAAATCTGTCTGTGACTAAATTTAACAGTTGCTAAAAATAACTGCTAATTTTAACTGTTAATTATTTCTAACATTAGCATTTAGCAGTGTTATTATTTGAATTATATAACTATAGTACGAAATTCCACATTATTCGACTACCTTTAAGATGTCAGATGAAGCTTCCATAAACTTTCATTGATGTAAATAAGTATTACAAACCAGACTAATAAAAATTCCTAATTTTAATTAGTCATAAGACTAAATGAATATATCGATAACGTTTTTTGTTTTGCTAATAGCACATCAACAGAGGAGTCTATGGACTGAAAAACGGGAATAAGCTTGTAAAAGAAAGAAGGTGAGAATAATATCGATATTTTATTTTGTACCATGTTAAACGTCATACGTATAAAGAGTTCAGCTATAAGAATTTTGATCTTATTTTGGGACTCCATTGGGTCTAGCCACTGATCCGAGTTGCTACTGTCATCGAGTGATAGTCATGATCATGGAGGTCAGAGAACAGGAGAATGATCACTGTTTAAAATATAGTCCCAGAAATATGGACAAAATAAATGAGGCGCTGCGATCGCTAAGTTACCTCAATAATTTTAATCATTATAAATATTATAAATAATTACAAATACAAATTATTAATTATTATTGATTAATTATTATTATTATTATATTCCACCATTTTTAATGTTTCTTTTTGACAAAAATTAAAAATTACTTAGCAGACTGACTGACTGACTGAACTCCATGGTCATGATCATACGAACAGTCAGTTTGAAACATAAATTTTGACCAAAAATAGACGCGACGTAACAGTAACGACGTCTTGCGAATTTACTTGTGAATTGTGCAACTATCAGCATTATTTCTATTATTGACAATACAGTTACTCCATAATGGTTACACAATTTTGGAAAACAATTAATTACAAAATTAATCACAGTTATGCTATAAAATATTACAAAATATCTAGGAGCTTATATCGCGCTAAGGATGACTGATTAAGACTTGCCCACTACCTCATATCATCCCGTAGGTATTGTAAAAGCCGACAGAGGGAAATAAAGCAGGAAATATACAGCAGCTTCTTGCTAATAACAACTTGAAAATATATAAATTAATAGTAAAAAATCATTTTTAAATACAAGCTTTTATTGAAATGCACCAAAAAGAGAAAAATCAACTTATAATTGAATCACACTTCTTAATTTACTACATTACACAATTTATATGATATAAAAGGTTTCGACAGATTTATCTGTTTTATGAAAGCGTTAGTTTTTTTCTTAGAAATACCTACTTACGAATATTACATTACATATTGTATTCCTGTTTATGTACATAGGTAAATCTTGCGACAGCTTTTCTATCATATAAATTGTGCATTGAAGTAAATTGGTGGGTTTGATTTAATGTAAAGTTTGTTTCTTCTTTTTGGGTGTTTTAATAAAAGCTTGTTTTTAAAAATGTTTTTGTTGCATTTGTTTACTAGTAAGTTTATTATATTTTTTTAAAGGATGTCTACTTAGAACTAAAATAGTAAGTTGAACATTGTGTGTAGTATTTGAGAATTATGTAATGTTCTTGGACAACAAATAACTAAGAAAAGCAATCTGGATCTATTCATTCATCATTATTTACATTAACTCTCGACGCTAGCGAACGAATGAATGAACGAAATTGGACTTTGCTTTTTCCAACGAAACTAGCGGACACTTTTGCTTATGTGTACGTGGGGATGTAGCGTCGTAAACTGACCATCATCGCAAACGCCATCTTGTTGACTTCCGCCATTACAGAGAATTCACAAGTGTGTACCAAGCTGGTGTGTGCCTACGACGAACACCTATATACCCAGTGCATTGGTACGCTAGGGTGTTTAACTAGCTGTTACATAATACAGCAAGCAACACAGAAAATTAAAACGCGGCGGACGTGTTTCCTTATGGTTACCAGGAAGGAGAATTCGCACAAACCGTACTTTGCACCACAACAAGCGTCCGCTACACTTTAGAATAAGACCGCTGTATTCCGAGACAACGTACTTGAACCACAGTGAGAGCACCAATACCATAACCAAACATAGTTCACCAAGTTATACTAGATCTGTATTTCGTTTTTAAATTTTGTCCGTCTCGTCCGAAATCTACAGAGCCCAAGTGCAGAATCACCACCGACCCGAATCAACCCATAATGTTTACAATAGCAATTAATTACTTATACATCGTTTCATAATAGCCCGTACCGCACTTCGTCAGTACTGTAGCCGCCATCACGTGTAATTAAAAATAAAACACTTTTAATTGCTGTTAAATATCTTCTCTGACAAAGAATAAAAACAAAGGATTTAGGTTTATGTTTAAAGAGTTTATTAATATAATAATAATAATAATAATATTCCGCAGCTATCACACAACGCCATCTAGTCCCAAGCTAAGCAGAGCTTGTGTTATGGGTACTAGACAACTGATAAACATACTTACATATTTCTAAATACATAAATATTATAGATAAATTACACCCAGACACAGAACAAATGATCGTGCTCATCACACAAACATTTGTCCTGGGTGGGAATCGAACCCACAACCTCCGGCTTAGCAGTCAAGGTCACTAACCACTAGACCAACAGGCCTGTCAGAAAGTAAAGAGTTTATTATCTCAAAAAGAACAAATATTCACTTAATATGAAACTTAAAAATTGACAGTGCTGTTTTAATTTATCTTTAAATTTTGAAAATGATTTTTCATGAAATACCTCATTCGGTAGGCTATTGTACAATAGCGCTCCCTCAAACTGAATAGTTTTCGAACCATAAGTTTTAGTCCTAACTTTTGGTAAAAGCAGTTTATGTTTGTTTCGTGTACAGTGTTTATGTGATTTCATTTTAAAACTAATTTGGGTGTGTATGGAATCTAAGAGAATTTTTCTGACTAGTATGCACGTTTTGTATTTGCATAATTGACTTATGGATAGTGTATCAGTTTTTTTAAAGAGCTCTTTAGTAGGAAATCGGTAGTGAAGTTGGAATAAATCTTTTAACAATTTTTTCTGGGATATTTAAAGGTCCCTTATATTAGTTTTATATGCACTTCCCCATATCTCTATTAAATATTCTAGTAATGACTTTGCTAGTGAGTTATAAATAATATTTCGAACTTTATAAGGTAAACAACGTGTAGATCTGCGCAAAGCTCCTGTCAATGATGTTATTTTTGACTGCAGGTAATCTAAATGAGCTCGCCAAATAAATTTAGAATCTAAAACGAGACCAAGATATTTTTCAGATTCTGACTTTTTAAGTTCTTGGTTATTTATTTAGGATTTTTGAAAATAATTATGACGTAAAATGATTGTAATGCTCAAGCTTCCAAATGATATGCAGAGATGCAAAAAAGACAAAGGCACCCCGCTAAAGAGCTGCATTCAACATTCAAAATTCCAGTTTATAACGTAAAGGTGTGTAAAAGCAATCTTTGAACAGCACAAACTTGGCATCCAACATCACCGTTAAATCAGAGATAAATCTACACTTTCTATTTTAAAAACATCTTCAAAGTTTCTTGGGAAACGCTCAAATATTTAAATAACGCAGCTCCGCACTCAAAACATAGCTTTTTTAAGTCTGTTTTGCGAGATATTGTAAGCCGGAATTTCAGTAGTGTCCAATTATAGAGGTATTTTTACACGGAATAGTAAGTTTTTCTATCAAGCTATAACGTAGCTGCTATCCTTAAGGACGCTACAGTTAGTACAGCCTTGCCTTGACTTCGTACCTGCTCCGAGACCCCATAAGTGATGAGGGTACTCTCACAAAAACAGTCGGTTATGGTTAGTTTTGACTTTGTGTAGTGTTGACTTTATACTTGTGTATTAAATAAAACTAACTTTTCGAATTTTATCGCGTTGAGTTAAATTTTATTTGTACTTGTTTTAATTCCTGGCATTTCGTAATTATGCTGTTAACGAAGCATTCTATCTTAGTCGTTAGAGGTGATAACGACTCTTCATTTTGATTTATAATGGACATAGATGTGGCTTGCTATGGTCAAAATCTCTACTTATTTTCAATCGGATTGTGTGCTTATTCTTATTGTATTTAAGAAAGCAGTAAAAGTTTCCGACATCGATATTTTTGTACGACAAATGTTAATTTTTTAGTACAGACTCGGTGTAGGTACAATTTTATTGTATGCATAAATAGTTCCATAAACAAAGTTCTGGCATTTGTGGAAAAATTTGAAGGAAAAATTTCTACGCATATTTCACATATTTCAAGCACGATTTCTAAAGTTTACTCCCGAAGCAATTCGAATCGAGACATGATCGAATTACGATCAAGCGTTATCACCGAACCTCACGGCATACCATAAGCACGTCCTGATATTTCATTAGCTGGAAGTCATTTTTCATAAATTTATTAAATGAGTAAGAATAAAATTCGATTGATTAGGGACTCGATTTCTCTCGAGAATAGGCTGAATATTTTACTAATCTACATTTATTTGCACAAACGTAGATTACGTGTGATCATAAGTACATACTGTGACGGCCCATTATAAATATAAATAATTAATTAATAATATAAAGTCGTCAAAAATATCCTTAGAAAAAATATATTAAACAATAAAAATACATTAATAACCATACAGTTAAAATAAATACATTTCAGACATTAAATATTAGAGTAAATTAAAGGCTTAATATTGTCTTTCATAATCAATAAATTTATTACAAACTTTAAATAATAGGAATACAAGTAATAATAAAAATAAAATAAAATAAAGATATATAACATTTATAAAATAAATAGAAAATTGATTAAAAATTACCTAAGTCATGGCGTATGTTCGTGCATAAAAGAAATTTCTTTTAAGTTATGGAGGGTGTTTGTGTATGATGGCTTGTATGGGGGACTAGCGGAGACGCATACTCACGGTCGTACATATACTCGTACATGGGGTGGTCGGGTGATCGACTGCCTATATTGGTGTTGCACAATGTTTAGTCCTATATTAGGGGCTTATGATAGTAAGGTCTATTATACTAAAGAATTATTATAGAAGGTATCTATGATGAATTAGCATTACTATAGAAGGTCTCGATGAAGTATAAACATTATAATACTAGAGTTGTGGGTTGAAGTCCTATATAATAAGGACTTATGATAGTAAGGTCTATGATACAAAAGCATTATAATAGTAGAGTTATGGACTGAAGTCCTATATATTAAAGACATATAATAGTAAGGTCTTTGAAATAAAGCAGATATGTGGAAGGTCTCAAATAAGTAAAAGCATTATATTAATAGAAATGGGACTTGAAAAGGATTATTATAGTGGCGTGTATGCTGCTCCATGAGCAACTGAGACCGAGGTAAACTTGGACACGCTAACCGATGTGTCTTAGACATCATCTTAGTGCTGGTTGTAAGCGGGTTTGTTGTAGCAATACGGCTTTACCGTGGACATCGCACACCCATACCGTTTGTAGGTGGTGTCGTAGCGCATAGCGTCGTTTATCTTTCGGATTTGGATGAGTGTGTTTGGTAGCACTTTTAAGTATTTCAACTTCATGTCTTAGTAGATTAGCGCTATGATACGTGGAGTTTTGTTCACTGGCGATTTAGTAGCGTGCCGTTATGATACGTTGGTGTTATTTTTAGTAAACAACAATACAAATTTTGTTACCAATATCGATAGGGATTATGTGGGTGTGTTGTGAAGGGGTGCCACCCGTATGATAGTTCCATTGATGCTTACTGCTACTTGCGGTGTTGCGTCTTGTGATGGATCTGCGGATGTGCTGCACCTGATTCGACACATTATGTGGTTTTGGTCGATGGTGGTATACGGGTGGTGATGTCTGCTTGGGTGTATGGGGGACCTTGTAATGGTGTAAGCTAGACGATAGTCGTATTGATGCTTGTTGCGTTCTGCCGCATTGCTTCTCTGCGATGGTTGTTTGGTGGGATGCTATTCTCAATAGCACTCTCTGCGTCTTGATTTGACTCACACCTAAGTAGTTTTGCCCAAGTCGGGTCCCTTCGTTACGGTGCTGCAGACTGTCTTATTTAATTGGCGTGTAAACTTACATCTTTATTTTTTTAGTTATTATATTCATCATCATCTTTAGAGCCTATCTAATATTCACTGCTGAACAAGGGCTCTTCCGTATAATGCATCATAGAAATATTTGTAATTAATTGCCACAGTTGGCACGGTAGGGTTAGCAAAACAGAAAGTTTTTTGTTAGTTTGAGTTCTTAATAATACCACTGCCCATCTCCTGTTTAAATTTTCATCTGCCGTCTCTTTAAACACCAACTAGTGGATAGTAAAGTATTGAATTCTCTTACGCCGTCACCATTCGCCAGTGTAGTGTTTACAGTATAATATAATCAATCATTTAATATTTTATTGGTAGCCGTTCAAATAACCTGTTCTCTGAGTTATAACTATTTCTATCAGATCGGATCTCCGTTTGGCACGAAAACCAAACCCCAACATCGCTTTACTTCACTAGCAGCACATCCGTGTGAAGTGTCAAGGATGCGAGACATTTCATACAGCAATAGCCAACTTACTCACACAATCACTAGAGTGGTGACTAGGGCAGGTACTTTCTACAAAAAAAGAGGTCCAGCAGTAGACTCTTACGGCTGATGATGATGAAAATATTGAACTTATTTAATATTATAATGTATTAAAATTGCCAAAATCAGTTTCCGATGTCATTTACATATCTAAAATAAAAAAAATAAAGAAATTGGATAACTCACGGAAGCAGGAGACAACATCTAACTTTCTTAAAAGACGTTAATTAAAACTTTAATTTTATTTAGGGAGTTTAAATAACATTTCGTTTAATAACTTTTAATAAGTAAATAACAAGGAATTAATTTTAATACAGATATATAAATTTATACTTATCTTTATAACCTAAGTTTCATTTGATAATGTTTAAGATCCGCGGCAGCTCTGGGCTCCAAATAAGTGTAATTAAGCACTCGCCGTAAATTTCAAAGTTCGATCCTCCCTGGCATCGATGATATTGTTACTTGCAATTTGAAGTGCAGATTTGATTCATACTCGGCGGTGAATAAAAACATGGTGAGCAAACCTGTATGTCTGAGAAATTAAATACTTAGAAGTAATGTCCGCCATCACGCACTGTAGCCGTGCGGAGGACTAACGGCTTCATAGTCCATTCAAAAATGAGGGCAGATCTCTGTTCATTGGTAGTTATATTCTCATTATGCTACCTGGCAAATTGTTTATTGACTCTTGAGTTCAAATTACTATTCATTTCATTTGTATTATATCTCATTTGTCTTTTAATGATTAAAAACAAATTGTTAAGATTTTTAATCACTCAAATAAAGTAAATTATATGATCTCTTTTGCTGAGCCTAATTAAGAACTTCAGTTAACAATGAGCGTTGCTGTAATTAAGGTTAACGTTAGTCAGTTTCCTAATAATTAAAATTCTCAAGCTGAAAAATTAAAAAAATTACAACCTAAATGATTTAGGAAAGCTCGGACATTATTCGATCTTTGAAGACATTTTTCAGTGACCGAGTTCCATAAACGTGAAAGTTCGGTATTCTACATGTGTTTTTTTTTCATACATGTTTATCGATTGGATTAGGCTAACCGATTTTAATTAATCTTCCATTTTTAAATAAATACGACTACGCTGTGGTCCGGGTTGAAAAATTTTGGATGAAGTTTCAATGTAACCATTTAGAAGACATTTTATTTCTTGCCTTGAACTTGTGATACTCAAAAGGGTGTAATAATTAAAACTTAAAATAAAAGTAAAGCTGACTTTCTTATAGAATAAGGTTGACAAACGAGCAAACAGTATTTTTAACCAACGTCAAAAAGAGGAGGTAATAAATTCCACTGTATTTTTTAATGTGTGTTACCCCAGAACTTTTTTCGAGGCGAACCGATTTTGATGATTTTTTTTGAAAACTGGTCTTACTCACGCTGTACCATATAAATTTTATTATGTAATTTTATTAAGTAGTTTTTGAATTATTCTTAATAATGCGTATTTAATTGACTTCGATTAAATTGATGATGTTCTCAATATATTTATATTGAAGTCGGTTGTACAAAATTTTTTATTTAACAAATTTTTTAAATAATTTATTCTTTTATTTAAATAATAATATAGTTGTTTCAATTTTTAAGACTTGCTTACGCATAATTAGCTTTTAATAAAACGATAATGCTAGCCAATTTAAATCAACTAAAGGGAATAAAATAATATTACATTCTGAAATCGGTGCTAAGATACATTGTATAGAGGAATGAAAACCCTGATATCAGAATGTCAAATTATTTTATTTTTTAATTGCTTTAAGCCGACTTTTACTTTTCATAAAAAGTTAGGTTTTTACTTTAAGTTAAGATTCTTAAAACTTCATACCCCATTTTTTCACCCGTAGGGGTGAAACTCTTTGTTTCTGAATTAATACCTTCTGGTCTATTAAATAAGTTATCATCATTCATCATCATTACAGCCCTTCACAAGTCCACTGCTGAAAATAGGCTTCCCCCAAGTTATGCTACAAAGCACGGTCCTGAGCCACCTGCATCCATCGACTTCCTGCATGTCTTAACGGGTCGTCACTCCATCTAGTGGGGAGTCGCCCTACACTTCGCCTACCGGTACGAGGCTGCCACTCGAGAACCCTTCTTCCCCAACGGTTGTCGGTTCTTTGAGCTATATGGCCGGCTCATTGCCACTTCAGCTTACTAATCCGTTGGGTGATGTCGATCACTCTGGTTCTACTGCGGATATTCTTATTTCTAAGTTTATCATGCAGAGAAACTCCGAGCATAGCCCTCTCCATAGCCCGCTGAGCGACTTTGAGCGTTCTCATACGGCCAGCAGTGAAGGACCACGTCTCGGTTCCGCAAGTCATCAATGGTAACACGCACTGGTTGTACAACTTAGTTTTCAGGTTTTGAGGTATACGTGACGAGAAGATGTGTCGTAATTTCCCGAACGCTGCCCAGCCTAGTTGAATCCGTCGATTGACCTCTCGGTCGAAGTTGGACTTACCTAGTCGGACTATTTGTCCCAGGTAAACTTACTCGTCAACAACTTCGAGCATAGTGCTTCCAACAACTACCGGCATAGGTGTGACATGGACATTAAACATGATCTTTGTTTTGTCCATGTTCATCTTAAGACCTATTCGTTGGAAGGCACTACTGAGGTCATTGAGCATAGTACTTAAACCCTCCAGCGATTCTGCCACACTAGGACTACATCGTCGGCAAATCGAAGGTGAGTGATGTACTCGCCATTGATGTTAATACCGTATCCTTTCCATTCCACTAGCTTGAAAACGTCTTCTAATGCAGCGGTGAAAAGTTTCGGGGAAATAACGTCACCGTGCCTTACACCTCTCTGCAGTTGGAAAGGTTTCGTTTCGTACTCTGGTTCTGTACTCGGATAGCCATCGTAGTCTCACTGTACAAACACTTCAGCATATACCGACAGTCAACTTGGCACCGCTGAAGAGACTGTAGCACCGCCCAAATTTCGACGGAATCAAAAGCTTTCTCATAGTCCACATACGCCAGGCAAAGTGGCAGATTGTACTCTTCGGACTTCTGTACAATTTGCTGAAGGCTATGTATGTGGTATATGGCACTGAATCCTTTTCGGAAATCAGCTTGTTCGGGAGGCTGAAAGTCGTCTAGTCTGCGTGCGAGACGATTCGTAATGGCTCTCGAAAACAGCACGTAGACGCGGTTCAGAAGGGATATCAGTCTATAGTTCTTCAAAAGGGCGTTGTCACCTTTCTTGAATAACAAGACCACCGCACTTCTGCTCTACGCCTCCGGAGTAGTGCCACCATGGAGGATGGAATTAAAGAGCTTCTGAAGGACTTCAAGTACCGGTTTTCCACCCGCTTTCAGAAGCTCCGCTTTAATTCCATCCTCACCCGGGGACTTGCCATTTTTAAAGTGCTGAAGAGCCATTCTAATCCCGCTCAGACTGTCGTCCGGGATATCATCGGAATAGTGTCGAATAAGACTTACTCACACTTACGTGTGGCTCCAACGATGATGTGTACAGCTGCCTATAGAACCTCTCAATCTCACTCAGAATCTCAGGTGTCCCGGAAACGATGCTGCCACACTCAGTCTTCAGCTTTGACAGTTGGCTCTTACTGGCAGACAGATCTCTGACAAATACTTTGGAGCCCTGGTTCCGCTCGATCGCTACTCCAATACAAGCAGTATTGAAGTTGCGCAAGTCTCGCTGCATGCATTTGGAGATCTGTCTGTTCAGTTGCCTGAATTCAGTCAAATCTGTTGACGATTGTAGCCTCATCTCCCGTCTAACAGCCATGAGATTAAGAGTGTAATCAGAGACTATTTGTGTTCTTCTGCGGCGGGTCTTGCAGAACTTAGCTCCGACCACATGAACAGTTTCCACGAGCTTGTCATTCATATCGTCCACTGCATTGCAATCTTCTAGGCACTGAAAGCGGTTACCTAACTCGAGCTGAACAGTTTCAAAATTCTGGATCAGAGCACAAGGGGTACGGAGCGTTGACTTCTCCAACTTATCGTTTAGGTTCAGTGTGCCTCTAACCATTCGGTGATCACTGCCAGTTTTCACCCTTGTGATCGCTGAGCATCACTGAACAGTTGTCGTCTGGTCATCATAATGAAGTCAATTTCATTTTTTGTCGAACCGTTGGGGCTCGACCAGGTCCACCTCCTGTGGGGCCGCTTCTGGAAGAAAGATTTCACCATAAAGAGTCCCTCTTTCTCCATAAAATCGGCCAGCTGCTGGCCCCTACGGTTCCGTTGCCCTACTCCAAATTTCTCTAACTTCAGCTTACCGCTTTCTCTAGTGCCTAGTTTTGCGTTGAAGTCTCCCATCAACACTTTGTAGTGGGTTTTGGAGGCATGCATGTCACTGGAAATATTCTCGTTTTCTAGTAGTAGTAGTAATTCTCTCTTTCTGGAATTACATCGGGATGTGCCGACGTTGATAAGTAAACCTGTATGATCTTCAGCGAATACCGTTTGGTGATTCTGAGTATCAGGTACGCAACCCTCGTTGACACACTCTCAATCTTTACAACGTTGTTGACGAGAGACTTGTGGACGATAAATCCGACACCTCCTTGGGACAGATGGTTGCCCTCCCCGTGATAGAACAAGTTGCCAGACTCGAGGATTACCGTGTCCTCCCCTCTCTTCGGACCTCGGATAATCCAATAATATGCCAGTGCAACTTGTCTACCTCTTCTTCCAGCTCCAGTATCTTCTCGTCAGTCCTCAGGGTGCGTGCGTTATATGTTGCCAGGTCGAGTCGTCGTAGATGGCAACCGAACCTCCACCGGAGATTCTTAGCACTCCCTGCCCTGTCGTTATCATGGTCGCCACCGTAATCAGGAATAGCGGGGCCGCCGGGGACTGGGGGCCGTTTGTTTGTGTCGTTATTCATGCGTGTTGGCAACCGCAGTTTTTTTATTATATTATTGTTGTTATTAGGACGATGCTGCTCCCCATCTCCTGCCTGTCTGCCTGGTAGTGGATATTCTCAACCGCCGCTACACGGTATAACTATAAGTTATGCACCTATTTAATTTAAAAAAAATTAAAAAAAGTCTGTGTTCACTGCGGGTAATCAAGCCACGGTTCCTAAGACCCCCGCCATAACATGGCGAAAACTGGTTATGGTGGGAGGGGTGGGATAAACGGTCCATCTGATGGTAAATGGGTACTGTGGTCTATAGACACCTACATTCATCCTCTAATAAGAATCTGAATGCAGAGGCGTTATTACCCCTGAGGACTGAGATGGAATGCCTAAATTCCAGTCAAAAGTGTTTTCGGTTCTCTACACCTTAAGAAACGCTGGTATTCTGTGAGAGCGTGGTCCTACACCGGTTGAGACAAACCATTGATGCTACAACCAGAATACAGCTGCGTATAGCCTTGCATTATTAGTTCTTCAAACAATATGGCCGGCTAATTACCACTTCAGCTTAATGATTCTTAGGACTATGGTGATTACTCTGGTTCTACATCGGACATACTCGTATTCTTCTCGAACTCTATCATGCGGTAAAACTCTAACTCTAAGTTGGAGCTGTCTCATACTGATATGAAATGGAACCGATCTCAAATCCGTATGATATCTCTGGAATCACGCACTAGTTTACCATAAATCTCTTTTTGACCTGTTTTTTTTAAATATATATGCCTTAGTTTAAAATTCACAAACGTTCTCAGCATTAAAAGCAACTTAAACGCTGGAATCAAAGATATGCAAATATTTGGTTCATGAGAATATTCAAAAATTCACTATTCGCCGCATTATTAAATTACTTGAATTTCAGTAAGAAAATGAAAATGCAGTAGGTACATATTTTTATTAATATTTATTTCAGTTAAAGTTAACAGAATTTTTTTTAGTTCCATACATGATAAAGGGAGGTTAAAATGAATTATAATAAAAAAACGTCACTTAGTTACATTTACGATATTTACTGTTTTGTAGGAATACATATTTTTCTTCAAAACCTGTATGAAGTTTATAGCTCTATAGAGGAATACAACTGGTATACAATTGGTGCTCTTTTCCCAATATACCTTTTTATATACGTGAGGGCAACCCAAGCAAGCCAAAGTCTATAATGGTAAGTAGATGTTTGGGCATCAATTACAATTTTAATGATACCTTTTATGATAACATAGTGAGTGCGGGAGCAGCATATACCCACAGACCTGTCCTTGGATGGTAGAATAATGAAAATGCAAATGATTTGTTTCACCTCTGAGACACTAAGTAAAAAGTAGTCTCTAGTTCCCGATACTCACCACACGAAACACAGTAGTACTGTGCTACAAAATTACTTGCTGTTATTGTGCTTTTAGTTTTTTTACGTCTGTGCTTCCGCGGTCGAGCTGACCCTTTCAGGCTACACCCATAACTCAGCCATAGAGTTTCATTACCTCGTACAACCCTCTGTTCTATCGCTAAATACTAGCGTAAGAATAGAATATAGCATATAATATAAAAATAATGGAATAAAATTTTTTTATAAAATGAAATGCGCGGTGAATGAAAACATCGTGAGCAAACCTGCATGTCTGACGAATAAGAAAAAAATATTTCGAAGACATGTGAAGTTCGCCAACACGCATTGGGGCAGCGCGGCGGACACTTCCTTGCCCTAAAACTCTCTCAGAAATGAGGGGAGCCTATGCCCAGCAGTGGGGCTGTAGGCTGTAACTTTACTTTACTTTTTTAAATGCTGATCGCAAACGTCTCGCTTCTTTGGATGTTTCTCACTACGACGATCTTCATCTCTTTCAGAAACTTCTTCTTCTTCACGGACCAATATTCTTTACAGCATATAGCATTTTTTTGCTAAGTGTATTAAAATTGTCTTGCATAGCTCGGATTCTTCAAGGAACTCAACCGCTGGACCTATATGTGAATACTGAACTATCATCATCGTTATTATCTGTTAAAATCGTGTTATATAAACCAGTAAGTTATTTCGCAAGAAAATTATTCTGAATTCTTTAGTGAAATAAATAAGAATGCTTCGAATGAGTTGAATTCCCATTGGTGAAACGACAAAGTACCTTGTTAGATACAAAGAGAATTTTAACGGCATTGTCTCATTTTTGTTCTGAATAAAGATTTGTAAGAACATTTTTAGAGTCTTATTCCTTTATTTTCACACATTCTGCGCTTATTATATTCATATTTACTTTGATTTTTATTTAATTCAAGACAACATATATTTTAATTCTAATTTGACGACTTGATTTGTAAGCGTTTAGCTCCAGCGCTTTGGGCTGGTTTTAATCTCGCTCTGCACGTTTAAAACAATGTTAATCGCCTTGGCGTTACAGAAGAAATTCTTAGTATTATTTTTAATTATTAAGGCAGCGCTTGACTTCAATTCCACCTGGTAGTAAGTGGTGATGAAGCTCAAGATTATAAATCGCACTGGCTTAGCGTCACAAAAGCCTATCCACTCCTGTCTTGAACACGCCTAGATTGGAATCGAACATCTTAATATCTTTTATCAAACAAAAATTACATCTTTTATGTACAAGTATAAGACACAAAACCTATTGATTGCGTCTTAAGTATATTATTATACACCAAAACGTAGTAAACTTAAGAGAAATTGGTTTATGACGTTATAATTTATTAAGACATGTACCGTATGTATTTTCATTTACCTTTGTTTTGATCGAATCAGGCGTTACTTTGCCGAAATCCATTGTAATAATAATAAAAATATTAATTACTTTGCAATTTTTTGCGAAGTAATTAATATTTTTATTTTTATTACCTTTGTTTTTGTGAGTTAAGTAACACGAAGTGGAAGGTAAGTCTTTCGTTGGCGGTATGACTTTTTTTGGTAAGAAGTATAAAATATAGTACTATCGGCATTCTGTATGATTCATTTTATGGAGTGTGTGCAGTAATTATATGCCTTAATTCCTTCCTCCCCTTTCCACTTTCGGACAACGAGGCGGTTGGCGAATCACAAACTTCAACCAAATAGTTCCCTTTGTCTTCCCTAATATGTACAGTCCGATTAAAATACAATATAGGTTTTGTTACGATAATATAGTACGATTTACAATCTAAAACTTCATCACTACTTACCATAAGGAGGGATCGTAGTCAATCACTAGCTTATAAAAAGTAAAAAAAGCGTCTTTCTGGACGGATTTCCTGTCCTTTTGTTCATCCAAATCTGTCTCAGGAATGTATCCACTGCCTTTGGATAAGGGTTAAAGTGCGCAATATATTTGGAGGCGGCAGGGCATTTTAGTGTAACCCTCGGGTATGACAATGTTCTTGTGCTTCTATGTTTTTTTAAATATAAAATAATAGACACAACCAAGCGTACAGTCCACCTGATGACAAGTGAATTCTGTAGACATATACAAGGACTGAGATAGAATGCCTCTTTTCCAGTAAAAGAGCCCAAACCATGCAGATCCCTTGGTAAAAATCTTCTTGACTTTCCCGTCTTTAATTCCGGTTTTTACTGCCACTCCTTTTCAGTTCACGCGGTAAGATTATGGAACTCACTACCGTCAAATATAAGAAATTCCGAAACTTTGTTGGTATTCAAGAAACGTCTTAGAGATAACTACTTTGCATCCTGTTAATTTATATATATATATATATATATATATATATATATATATATATATGTGTGTATATATATATTATTCTATTATATTAGTTTTAGTTTATATATATATATATATATATATATATCATATGTAACTATCGTATTTATTATTATTATTATTTATTGATTTATTTTATTTTTATTTATTGTTTTATTTTATATAATTTCCGTAACATTGTGTATATTATTTATTTTTTAGTAATACTAATGTATGCACTAAGTTTGCAATTTAAATATAATTTCCTTTATGGGTCTACTGGAAGATATTTCAGCGAATTTGGAATAAGTAGAACCTTTGTACGTAATTACTATAAGACTGCTTCTGTACCTTAATGTGTGTACATAAAAAATAAATAAAAAAAGAGGGTCTCTGGCTCTATACAACCACCTTACGCAATACAGCAGCATTAAGCTCCTGTTCTACGCTGGTATCTTGTGAGAGTGTGATACCCTGGTAGAGCTGACCTATTCTTGCTATAAGCATATAGCTTGTTTGCCATTTATTAGAAATTACATATTTTTACCCCTCTCAAACGAGAGGAGAACCGTGCTTAGCAGTGAGACGTGTATAGGCTGTAACATCCACTTTCATTTATTTTTATTTTAGCCTTTCTTGAAATAAAAATGTTTTAGAAATGAGAGGCAGCTTAATGGTTAGAGCAATTCGATATAAAGTGGAGTTGCCATGAACATTATAGTTCTGTTAACTGTTATACGTGTATGTATGGTCTAGTAGGAGGTGCAGAAATTCGGTCTGATAAGATGCAGCAAGTCATGCAGTCTAAGCCCACACACATTAAACAACGGATATTATGTAGAAACCTAGTATTATTGATAATATATATATATATATATATATATATATATATATATATATATATATATATATCATCATTATCATCATCATCATTACAGCCCTTCACAAGTCCACTGCTGAACATAGGCCTCCCCAAAGTAATGCCACAAAGGACGGTCCTGAGCCACCTGCATCCATCGACTTCCTGCATATCTTACCAGGTCGTCACTCCATCTAGTGGGAAGTCGCCCTACACTACGCCTACCGGTACGAGGCTGCCACTCGAGAACCTTTCTTCTCCATCGGTTATCGGTTCTTCGAGCTATGTGGCCGGCCCATTGCCACTTCAGCTTACTAATCCGTTGGGCTATGTCGGTCACTCTGGTTTTACTGCGAATATCCTCATTTCTGAGTCTATCACGCAGAGAAACTCCGAGCATAGCCCTCTCCATAGCTCGCTGAGCGACCTTGAGCGTCCTCATACGGCCAGCAGGGAAGGACCACGTCTCAGATCGGTATTAAAGTTGCGTAAGTCTCGCCGCATGCATTTGGAGATCTGTCTGTTCAGTTGCCTGTATGCTGTCAAATCTGTTGACGATTGCAGCCTTATCTCCCGTCTAACAGCCATGAGATTAAGAGTGTAATCGGAGAGTTTTTGTGTTCTTCCGCGGCGGGTCTTGCAGAACTTAGCTCCGACCGCATGGACAGTTTCCACAAGCTTGTCATTCATATCGTCCACTCCATTGCAATCTTGTAGGCACTGAAAACGGTTACGTAACTCCAGCTGAAAGTTTTCGGAAAACTGGATTAGAGCACGAGGGGGACGGAGCGTTGACCACATTAGACGAGACCTCTCCAACTTAACGTTTAGGTTCGGTGTGCCTCTAACCATTCGGTGATTGCTGCCAGTTTTCACCCTGGTGATCACTGAGACATCACTGAACAGTTGGCGTGTGGTCATCATAATGAAGTCAATCTCATTTTTGTCGAACCGTCGGGGCTTCAATTCCGTCGTCCATGGTGGCACTACTCGAGAGGCGTGGAGCAGAAGTGCGGTAGTCTTGTTCTTTAAGAAAGGCGACAACGCTCTCTTGAGGAACTACAGATCGTTCCCTTCTGACCCGCGTCTACGTGCTGTTTTCGACAGTCATTACGAATCGTCTCGCACGCAGACTCGACGACTTTCAGCCTCCCGAACAAGCCGGTTTCCGAAAAGGCTTCAGTACCATAGACCACATACATACCCTGCGGCAGATTGTACAGAAGACTGAAGAGTACAATCTGCCACTTTGTCTGGCGTATGTGGACTATGAGAAAGCCTTTGATTCCGTCGAAATTTGGGCGGTGCTACAGTCCCTTCAGCGGTGCCAGGTTGACTGTCGGTATATCGAAGTGCTGAAGTGTTTGTACAATAGGGCTACGATGGCTATCCGAGTACAGAACCAGAGCTCCTAACCAGAGAAACCTATCCAACTGCAGAGAGGTGTAAGACAGGGTGACGTTATATCCCCGAAACTCTTCACCGCTGCATTGTAAGACGTTTTCAAGCTACTGGACTGGAAAGGATACGGTATTAACATCAATGGCGAGTACATCACTCACCTTTGATTTGCCGACGATATAGTCCTTATGGCAGAATCGCTGGAGGACTTAAGCACTATGCTCAAAGTTGTTGACGAGTATATATATATATATATATATATATATATATATATATATATATATATATATATATATATATATGTATATATATATATATATATATATATATATATATACATATTATACACAGATATTCTTTTCCTATTCAGCTGGTATCCATCCCCAGCAGGACTTGGGTGTCATGAAGTTGTGACTTGACTACGTGCTCGGTTGCGAACCCTATTTTATAAAAACCCAGTAAGCTCTGAATAATGGTGGAAATGAAAGGTCGAAGTTTTTGTATGTTGTATCAATAAATACTTTTTAAATACTAAAATAATTGTAGTATTTTAACAATTATATACACACAAACACTAAGACGATAAAGTGAAGAAAACGAATCAAATTTTAAGTGCTTTTGAAACTCTCTTATTTCTCTATAGAAATAAATTTATGAAACCGAACTAAACGCTACTTTAACTTAATCTTTGAAGTTATATGTTATTCAAACTACAATATACATCAAATTTAAATTTGTTGTTTATTCTATTACATATTGGTATTTTGTTAAAATTCGCGTCGTTAAAAACACTTAGTTATTTTAGGTTTATTCGTTTAATAACTAACTATCATAATGTAAGGCTAAGACAATTTCCATTGATAGAAATAAGTTTTCAAAACAATTTATTTATGAAACTCAGTCTACTATAGATTCATATAGTTATACCCGTATTCATAAGTTAAGATCTCATTTTCCCAAAACGAATAACCTCGGTGTGAGCCTCCAAATTTATAAAGACGTGGATTTTTCCCACTTAATAGTAAATAATATGCTTTCTAACAGAAACTCTAAATGAAAATGTATTATAAAGTATGTTTTATTTATCTATTGATTTACTTCCAATGTCTAAGGAATTTCTTTGTGTGTGCTTGCTTTAATTGTTTGCTCTTAGGTAAATAATATTGTAATTTTATGTAATAATCCGTGCCATCCACACTAGTATATTAAAAAAATAAACTCATTTTTATATTTATTTATATTTTTTTTACTTTCTTAATATTCACTTTCTAGCAAATGAACCTTTCGAGGGATTTTCGACTTTAAAGGGAGATGCTACCGACCGCGACTACAACAATAACTTCAACATGCTTGAGTAACGCTTTTGGGATAAGATCCAGGATAGACACGGCT
Source organism: Parnassius smintheus behrii (assembly GCA_036936625.1). NCBI lineage: Eukaryota > Metazoa > Arthropoda > Insecta > Lepidoptera > Papilionidae > Parnassius > Parnassius smintheus. The sequence continues at coordinate 20,333,319 of JAUPFT010000004.1, read as the reverse complement.
ATTTAACCGTTTTCTGATAAAGTTAGTGCTAGCTTTTTTTTTCTTTTACATCTTCTTCGGACTCAGGGAGTTTCGTTAGAACAATCAAGCTCTGGTGGTAAATCTAATTGAATTTGAATTGAATTTTGAATGACTAGCTACGCTTGCGTAGGTCATAATAGGTCTTACGAACGCTTTATTGAGATTGAGCTTGTGTCTTAAGGACTATTTTTTCTTGCTGTTAACTAACGAGTGGAGGCGACAAGTGACGTATTTGACATGGTTGCGGACGTCGCGAATGTGAACAATAGTAACAGTACACACTCACCTAATGTCACAACCACAGTCAAAACTGATTGGGTGCCGCGCCCGCAGACGAGTGTGCCGTCTCACCGCCTGGACTATCGAACGATACGAGTTAAGTAGCTGCCTTAATGCTAGTGTATTTCGTATGGTAAGTGTAGAGAATCGGTGTACCTTTTTACTGGATACGAGGCATTCTATTTCAGTCCTCAGGGGTGACAACGCATTTTGATTCTTAATTGAGGATAAATGTCAATATCTCTGGGTCACAGCACACATTTAACATCAGGTGGACTGTTTGCGCGTATATCACACTTATTCTATAAAAACGGTAAAAAACAAGTGAAACTGACAGAGCCGGGGTCCGTCACCGTTGTTCAGACGCGCTTACGAAACTTACCTCTAAACTGATTTACGTACAGGTCAAAAGAGTAACGAAAAACTTGCGTAATCGGTATCCTCACCATTGTCGTCATCATCATCGTCAGTCCCCGATTTTATATAGTCACGGCTTTTCAGTGCTGAGTCCCAGATGCCGTAAAAGTCAACTGGTTAACATCACGAAATCACAGAAAATATCTGTGTTTCTTAAGGACGGAAAATTAGGAAAATTATTTTCAAAATATGATATAAAATAGTCGGTTTTAGGTTTCGAAGCCAACATTATTATAATTTTGCAAAGCGACAATCGTTAAAGTGGTCAACTTTACTAAATATATATCGCTTAATACAAAAAAGATTACACCTTTGCATTAAGTGTAGGTACACAAGATACTTTAGTTTATTAACACTTATAGAATACCAAATATGTATTATATATGTGCATTGTTATATTTGTCATAAACTTGAAAACGAAATTGTACATCCAGTTCGTGTTGCCAGTGATCACGTCATCGAACTGAGACGTGGTCCTTCACTGCTGGCCGTAGCTCAAAGTCGCACTAACCTAACTAATTTCACACCAATAAGAAGTCCGGAAGCTCTTTAAATGGTATCATAAAGAACGTGAAGGGTCCCTAAAATGCTCTAATTGTGATCTCGACTACTGAAGTGAAACTAGCAACATTTCATAGCCCTGGTTTTTATTATATGTCATGTTTTTTTATGGCATTGGGTGACAAACGAGCACATAGTCCACCTGATGGTAAGTGGATGCTGTGGCCCATAGGCATCCACATTTATCCTAAATTAAGAATTAAAATATAAAGGCGTCATCACCCCTGAGGACTAAGATGAAACGCCTCGATAAATCAGTAAATAGAGCCTCCGATTCTCTACACTCACCATACAAAACACAGCAACATTACGCTGCTATTTTACGCTGGTATTCTGTGAGAGCGTGGTCCCACTTCGGTCAAGTAGACCTATTCGTGCTACAACTATAATATAGCTGCAGCGTGGCTCTACCACGTAGTATTCATGTGCAATAGTATATGTATAAAAATGTCTTAAAATAATAAAAGGTCTTTGAAATCTATCTATCTATCATTTAATAAATTAAGTTGTTTAACTGCAATATCAAAATAACCAACTTCTTTTAGAGTTAGGGTGATTTTACAAGCAAGAGAGACAGGAACAAACATTTTCAATTTTTTTACCTTCAGTTTGTCTGTTTGGGCTAGTCTTCGAAATGATTGAACAGATCGATATTCTTCTCTTACATTCTCTTATCTCGATAGACTTCTCGAAAATGTAAGAGTAATGCCAAGAGTAATTAAGGCTATATTATATCTGAAAAAAAAGGTTTAAAAAAATAATTAATAAAATATATAAATATTAGTTGATTATTTTAAATTCGAATTTCAAATTCAAATTCATTTTTCTAACCGAATGTAGGTGTACAATAAAGTATGATCTAAAATTATATTTAATGGGCCATTTACATACTACCACTATAAGTACCCGGATGATCGAGCTTTGCTCGGTTTTTTTAAGTTATATTTATATATAAACTACATGAATAATAGTTTTTGATCTTATTAACATAATAGAAAAAAAACTGAACTGGTTATTTGAATAAAAAATCATGAGTGCAATTAGTTTAATAAAAATTTTCGTATTTTAAAAAAATACTAAAAAAAGGGCTAGAATTAATAGGCTTTCTCACAAAAGAGGGGAACTTGAAGAAAAAAGGAAAAAAGTCGGACCCAAGACGATACGCGAACCACGGAACTCCGATATCACGCCCGAACAACATCCAATCTGAGCTATTACGATCGTTGGTGACCTGTCAAAATTTACCTTCTTATATTGTAGCAGTTTTTTATTGCTTGAAAACACGGACAAAAGGACATTTTCTAAAAATAAATCCTATCCTATCGATTTATTGCCCCCGAAACTCCCTGGACACTAAATTTTATGAAAATCGTTGGAGCCGTTTCCGAGATCCCGGTTTTATATATATATATATATATATATATATATATATATATATATATGAATTGCTCGTTTAAAGTATTACCCCTATAATATAATGTGTGCAAATAATTGCTGATAGATGCAATTTTTTTTTACAGAAGAGGGGGCAAATGGGAGCATATGGTTTACCTGATGTTAAGTGACATCCGCAGCCCATGAATAAACGAGACACCAGGGGAATTGCAGGTGCGAAATATTATGCCGTATTTAAACAACAATTGGGAACTCAATTGTGTACATTTATGATTATTACAAGATGTTTTTATAGGATAACGTTGACAAACTAGCACACAGTCCAACCGTCGGTAAGTGGCTGCTGTGGCCCATAGACATCTATATTTAACCTCGATTACAAATCAAAATGCAGATGCGTTGTCACCCGTGAGGACTGAGATGGAATGCCCCATTTCCAGTAAAAAGGGTCTCCGGTTCTCTACACTCACCATACGAAACAAGGCAGCATTAAGCTGCTATTTTACGCTGGTATTCTGTGAGAGCGTGGTCCTTCCCTGGTTGAGCTGACCTATTCATGCTACAACCATAATATAGCTGCGGGGTGGTTCCACCACGTACAAAGTGCGATATCAAATTTATTATGTCAATTTAAGTATTAATATTAAAATGTCAACTTATATAATAATTGTACTTAATTGTTAATGTCCATACTTTCATGGTTATTCATAATTAATTAATTATTACTTATATACCAATATGATATTCGATTTATTATTTACAAAAAGACATAAATTCATTTAGGTCGGGAATGTAAATCTAAATAAGCTTAATAACAGATTACGAATTTTTATATTTATGCGAACACTTGATATTTGTATAAAACTCGTTTTTACGGATTTTATCGCGTATATTAACTTATTTTATATTCCCGACGTTTCGAGCACTTTACAGCACTCTTGGTCATGGAGGGGACTGAGATGTACGTCGTCCCAATGTCGTCGAAACCAAGCTTAAGTATTTAAAATGAAAGTACGAGGGCTTAAAAATGCTGAAACAGCGTATTTACTTTAAAAACTTTGCAAGCTTCATGGATAACCTTCTGCGGAAAAATGTAGACAGAAATTTTTATGTGCTTTATTTTTTTTATGCACGATTAATATTTGAATCTCTATACCTAAAATAAATTTAAAATGGCGACCGTATTGCCGATAGTGGTTATTGGCTATTACATTTGATATCTTAAAGCCTGGACTCGAATCCCAGCGGGAACCAACGTTAATGCAGAATCATAATTATCCTGTACAGCGTGTTATAGTTATTCCCGAGTCTCTTCAATATCGATGGCCACATTCGATCTCTTTTATACATAAATATCTGATACCCGGCGCGTTGCTGCCGCTGAAGAAATAATTGTAGAAATATCGTTTTAAATTTAAAAAAATTATATTGTTCTATTAGAAATAAAAAGCGGACTTGTTCGCATCTCTCTTTACTTGCAATTCGCGTCTGGATAATGGCAACAACGTCCCACCTGAAAGACTTCAGTACTCATCAGTACTTCAGTAGTCACTAACTAACCAGGTTCTTAAAACTATATAAAGCTAGTGGACCATATAGTTTACCAGGCATAGTTCTTAAGGCTTGTACACTAGAGTGGTCTCCTGTACTCACACGCTCATTTCGTTTCTCATTTTTGGACATGAATATTACCAAAATCCTGGAAGCTGGCAAACGTGCAGCGTGTTCCAAAAAAAGGCAGCCGTACCGACCCTGTAACTTATCGATTAGTCTCAATTACCTCCATACTCTGCAAGATTATGGAGCGTATACTGAACGCCCACCTAATTGCATGCCCAGAACAGAATGACCCCCTCTGTGACCACCAGTACGGGTTTTGCCGAAGTCGTTAAGCTGGGGACCTTCTATCGTATGCTACACTTGTATGGGGCGAGGCATATGAGGCGAAGTCCTTTGACAGAGTTTGGCATGCTAGCCTTTTGGGTTAAATTCCAGCGTATGGCTTATTACCTGGTATGATTGACTGGTCAAAGAACTTTCTGAGTGAGTGGTCTCTCCTGGTCGTCTTCGATGGCTACTCATCTGATCCTGTGGCAACTAACGTCGATGCTCCACAGGGGTTCGTTATCTGCGCAACTCTCTTCCTGCTACATATTAATGATCTAGAAGCCCGGTATCTGTAGGTCTTCAGATGACAGAAGATGAGTTATGAAGAGATACCAACCAAGTCCTCGGTCCAGTCGGGATCAAATCCAGTCCGAAAGAGAAGCTATGGTTGAGCGTGAGACATATTACAGGCGGTCTCCGAATGGAACGATGCCAATTTGGTAAATTACAACGCCTCCAAAATACAAGAGTGTCTCTTTACTGCAAAACGGAGCAAGCTCACCTTGGTTCCTTTTTCCGAAACGTATAACTGGTATATATCGACCGCCTTCATTTGTTGGGGGTTGAGACACCCTCAAACCTAAAATTCGGGCGGTTTATTGGGATCAAGACCAAAGCAGTTGCAAGGAAGCTAGAATTAATATAAGCTGGGATAATATAATATATGCTCCACCGCGTTTCATCAGCAGGGGTAGAATAGTACGAGTAGTATCTTATTATCCTTCCGACACTATATCTCTTCCGCAGTAGATAGATTTCATTTATTATTGTGCACTCGAACGATGAAAGTTAAATAAAATCAAATGATTAAAAATTTCTTTATGAAATGACTGTTAAAAGGTTTGAGAAACAGAAACTTGTATAGTAGTATCCAATTTAAAATTTAATGTTTCATATTTTGACCCGTTTAAAATCATTTAACGGTATGAGAGAAAACGAATATGCTTTAAATTATGTTTCCAAGAGTTCTTTGGTGAAGGGTGAATACTTTAAATTTAATTAAATGTTCCGTTTTAGAAAAGAATATAATGCAATAAATTTATTTGCATTTGTGGTATAATAGTTACATTAACCTAGTATTGTGTATAGAGTCTGCAAGTAGACATGCAAACCTTAAACAATATGTATTTAACGAACTTTAACTCTAAAACATAACATTAATTCTAAATATCATAATTGCAAGTATTGAAATTTTCTTAAATATTAGAGCGTTTATAAATAACCGGCATTCTCTTTTGTAATTTCTTTTGTTTATTTTGTTCTAAAAATATATTGTCAATCAATTCGATAACACTTTTTTCGATATTATTTTACAAGTAATGCACTGTTTTCATTTTTTGCAGTATTTACGCATATTATCCAACACTGAGTGGTCTTATTTCAAATTTGTCTGCATGAAAACTTTAAAGTGCGTTTGATGGTTTGTCCTCCAACTTAGTAACGCAGCAACGTATTGACATGATTTTTTTGAAAGGATAACTTATGCGACGTTGTGACACAGGCTACTTTTTATTTTTAAAAAAATCACGGTAACTTTTTGATAGATCTAGAGCGTGATTATTTAACCTCTTCGTGCTAAACTAGCTGAACAAATTAAGATGAAGTTTATAATGAAGGTGTCTTAGGCCTTTGAATAACACACAAGATACTCTTTATCCTGAAAAAAAAATGCACGTTTCGGGTAGAATATTTATTTAGCATTTAGCACATCTCTAATTTCCTAGGAACCACGTTAAGAGAGTGGTACCAACCCAAAAGGACACTATGGCAGAAAAAGTGTTCAGTCACATTTCTATTTTTATAATGACCAAAAATAAAAAATACATCCTTTTTACTTTTAGATAATTATTCGTCTCGCATTCAGTTCTACGAGAAAAGTGCACGGAAGTTTTACATTCAAACGTTGCTGCATTTCAATTTAAGTCATGATGTGGCTTAATTTATATTAAAAAAAACATAGCAAGACTGCTTCACTTACTGTATCTTATTGTGAATGGTTAAGCAAAAATAATCGTGTAGTAGCTGTGTAAAATTATTCCAATACCCGCATATCGTCCGTGGGTGTCGTAACAGGCGATTTAGGGAAACAGACTAAGAGATGGGCAGTAGTGTCTTCACAATAACAAATTTAAAAAAAAAACTGCTGTTGCCAATCCGCCTGTCAAATAACAATCATATTACGCAATCTCTTGGGCAGGAGTATGTTCAGTGGGGGACTATGTTAAGCTGTTATAATAATGGTTGCAAAAAAGATAAGGATTTTTTGTTTGTAAACTTAAATAATGATAAGATTCAATTACTATTTTAAATGTGTAAAAATATAATTTAAACGCTGTAGCCCTTAACTTTGATCATTATATTATTGTAATGAAATGAATGAAACATTGAAAATGGGTGGATTTCCGACAGTAGCTGCGAGTATTCAAATAAAAAAGGAGGTATAATAACAAAAGAAAAAATAGCAAACGGCAAAAAGCGATATTGTAATTATAGTTCATAAAACAATACATTGTAACACATAGATACTGCAGTAATATTTAAAAAAAATTGTATAGAAAGAATCGTAAATGTTTTCAAATTAATCTGATAACAACAAATCATATTCTATTGTGCCTAACCTAATTAAGAGTTTCAGTGAACAATGAGACGTAAACGATGACGACGAGAATGAAAATCCTCGTGACCGATATCGCCTCGTTGATGACTTGATCAGCAATGGACTGTTACGGGCTGATAAAGGAACAACAGAAAAAGAGAATATGTTTAGAATCCAAAGTGAATTTTTTGGTTAGTAAATGAATATCGGCAAATAATTTTCATACAAAATATTGAAGTCATAACAGCTCGAAAATACATCCGATTCGGGAGTTCAGGTGGTCCCGAAAGTGCTTTTCACTTTCGTTATTACCACATTATTTGCACATTAAGATAAGATGTTACAGGCAAAAATCCGATGGATAGAAATATTAAAGCCATTTGTGAACATAATGCAAAATAGCTACAAATTAAACAATACATTAAATAGTTATATTTTTAAAGTTCATATACAACTTCTTTACAATATTTTGTCACGAGTCTATGTAATATTTAAATAAATCAATACAATTTTAAACTATAGTGCTAAAAACCAAGAACCCTGTCACTAAGGTCCGTGTATTCTTAGCTAAACACTGTACTATTTACGATCAAAGGGGGACATGTGATTCTACTGATTGCTAGCGAATTATGCTCTGGGCCACTTAGTTTCAACGACGTTTCATGCTAATATGTTGGGGGTTGCTATTCGATATTTTTTTACCCACCTGTTGTATTTTCGAACCATATGGCAGAGTGATAACACAACAGAAAGGCACATTAAGTATAAAATCAGTGCATAAATTGGTTTTAAAATGCTAAAGTAATACATGTACGTATTGTAGGGAGTAAATGTAAAAACGGCCCGCACTTCTGCTTTTATTTTAGTGAGGTTGATTTTTAAAATTATCTAAGTCAGATTTATAAATGGGCGTAATTCTTGGAATGAATTTCTTTTTATATGGAAACCCAATTGAATTTGATTTGTATTCTAATTCTATATTTTTAAGTAAAGAATCTAAAAAGAAGAACAAATTATAATGTAGTCTATCGTTACAAAAATGATTTCGATTTTTCTAAGTGATCGCAAACCTTTTTAAAATGTGTGTATACATATAAGCGAAATATCACAGGCTGACTTACATAAAAAGGGCTAACTCCAGATTAAAATTATTAATTTTTGTTCCGACCTACGCAGTATGAATCTTCTTCGGCGGCTTGAAATTTGTTTACATGGAAGTACGCTTCAAGACGTAACCAACCTTGTCAGTGACACCTCTTACACATGACAGTATAGCAGGCACACGCACGACTGTGGCCGGCTTCACTCGTTTACTGTGACGTAGGCGCGGGACCCGAAGCTTGTAGTCATGCAAATCTTGCATGATGTGTTTGAGCTCGGTGGCTAGATTTTACTGCCACAGACCTCTCTTGCTCTTATACCGATACATATATACTCACGGTAGCTAACCGGGAAGGATGGTGGTGAAAATCACCGTTTAAATATTATCTGTATGGGTCTTTATTCTACACACAGCTGTAAAAGCTAAATAATTATTTTCCTCTTACAACAATGTAAACGGAATTTTAGAATTTATATAGTTAAGAAGGTCTAAAAATGTAACTACTTCATCTAAATGTAGAACTGTGAAAGTGTCGTTTACCTACCGCTTGTAGAGTCTTGGATTTACGGGAGAATTAAGCAGGGCTTTCTCCTCAAAGTCTTCCATGAATATGTCGGCGACAATGGTAGATACAGGTGAGCCTACTTATACAAAAAGTAGCCAGATGTAAGTCATTGTCTGAGTAATACTGCAAATTCTACGAGCATGTTGGTTTCCTCCAGCCTTCTAGTAATAATTCAGATGCACTCTTCAACAGAGAAGCATGTGAACAGTGACTGCACACTAAATTGACCACTATCACTATCAAAACTGATAGTTTCACTGTCTGCCAGATGTAGGTCTTTAACCTTGCTGACAAAATGGTAGAAATCCTTTGTGTGTGGTCTTGTTGGTTCCTGAGGGTGAGAGTTGAGAGTAAGTGTAGAGCCAACATGTAAGTTCGTGAATCGATCCGGCTCAATATGGGACGTAGTCGAGCATTGGGCTTGTGTATTTTTAGTAACCCGATCAACTTCGGTAGTTAACCACATGTAGGTATTATCAATTTTACTGACATACTGACTCGTCACGAGATTTCTAAAACTATTTACCCGGTTCATATAAAATTTAGTATAGTTACCCATTTTGCAATGTAGACGCTCACCAAGAACGAATTTTGCGATATGTACATCAAAAAATATTCTTGATATATTACATCTAGGTGCCGCAATAAAATATTATCATGCGCCCAGCGACGTGAGCGGGTATAAAATAGTAAATACAATTCGCAAACAACATACATATATGTGACGAATTGTCTCACGAATTTGTCCCACATTATGTTTAAAAGTTAGAAAGCAGTTTCAAGCATTTTCCAACAATAATGCTGTAACACTACACGAAACTCATCAACGCTATAGTATAAGCCTGGTATAAATGAGAAGTCTATTTCTGGTAATAATCGCTAATAATGGCATGCACGTGGGATGATATATTATGTATTTTTGTTACGCCTTCAACACGCGTCAAAAGTACTTCTATAAAGTTACAAAAATATACCAACCAAGTGTCAAAAAACAGCTACTCAATAGCTATTGCTAACATGGTGATTAACGAAAGACGTTCTGTAAACATTAGCCAAAGATACATGCAATAAGACGAGCATTAGCCAGACAAATTAGGTATGGAAAGCAGCATTCCTATCGCTGTGATGTGATGTGATGCACTAGAGAGTAAGAAGAACTCCTACACGAAATAGGTTACAACTTTTATTGTAGAATAAGGGGACAAGAGTTTTAAGGTGCTGGAAAGCTATTCTAATCTCGATCAAACTGACGTCTGGGATACCATCAGAACAGTGTCGAATAAGACTTGTACTTGGATCGTTGCTCAGCTGACGGGTATATTCCAGCCAAGTTCTAAACCAGTTGTAGCTAAGAGAACTCGTCTTCTGTACGTAAAGTTTCATCACAATAAATAAACGGGTAAGCCACTCCGAAGATAAGCCCAAACAGACAGACATCAATAATTAGGCCGCTGCACTGCCCCTGAGCTTACACGGTAATTTTTTTTATAATACAAGGGTGACAAACGAGCACACAGTCCACCTGATGGTAAGTGGTTGCTGTGGCCCATAGACATATACATCTTTCCTCGATTACGAATCAAAATGCAAATGCGTTGTCATCCGCGAGGACAAAGATTGAATGCCTCAATTCCAGTAAAATAGGTCTCCGGTTCTCTACACCATACGAATTATAGCAGCGTTGAGCTGCTATTTCACGCTGCTATTCTTTGAGAGCGTGGTCCTTCCCCGGACGAGCCGAACAGTTCGTGCTACAACTATACTGCTAATATAGCTGCAGCATGGCTCTACCACGTTCTAAAACTATTAATTAAAATAATATGTACATTTTAAACTTCTAAAAATGATCAACGAGACCCTTACATTACATTATATTTATGTAAAAACGGCGAGACGATAATTTAATTCAAAATACTTGCATAGTCTCATTTTGTGTAAAATTTTATTTGGTTTTTTAACCTCCGAAATTAAAATTTCTGTTTCATACGATTTTTTAACTGGATGGAACAATAACATTTGAAATTATACCAAGAATTTTATTTAATTTAATAATAAAATTAATTTCATAATGCAAAAAGCGATAACATGCTAAGTGTGAATTATAGAAAATTGTATTAATTAGAAAATAAAATGGAATTAATGTTTTAATAACATGATTTTATTCATTAGAAAGGTTAGATTGTATCATTCTTCTAAAATAATTCTCACAAGCTTTGAATAGCCTTTTAATTACTATTCCAATTATTTAATTTTATTCCAATTTAGTGTTGATTGTCTACTGACGGGTCTGTAGCGCAGTAGCTTAGTTTCAACGCTAAGGGCTGTCGGTTCATACATTGTATGGCCTAGAATTCATAAGAGTCTGAACATTTGTCCTTATGAAATTTATGTATGTCAACTGCCCTCATAATACAGAAAAAACCTAGTGTGGAAGTAACGTTTTTCAACAAAAAAAAGAGAAAAAAATATGAACACTATAACAAAACTTCATAAATAATTACTTAAAGTAAAGTAAAGTTAAAAAGCTTATATACGTCCCACTGCTGGGCACAGGCCTCCGCTCATTTCTGAGAGGGTTTTAGGGCAAGGAATTGTCCGCCGCGCTGCCCCAATGCGTGTTGGCGAACTTCACATGTCTTCGAAATATATTTTTTTATTTATTTCTCTGACATACACGTTTCCTCACGATGTTTTCCTTCACCGCCGAGCACGTGGTAAATCAGTACTTAAAATTGTAATTAACAATTTCATTGGTGCCGGCGGGGATCGAACCCGGTTTAGTCGCGTACTGTGAAATTTACAGCGAGCGCTAACCATCTGAGCTACCACGGCTCTTAGTATTATTAATTACTTAGTTAAAGAAATTTTGTATTCGCGAAATACGTTGAACGGACGATTTTTTATACAAATAGCCCTATAAATGGGGTGGAATGTAAAATATATTATAACAAGCTTAGAATAGACTAGACAATGATGAAAAATTAATCGGAATACTCTGAACTGAACTCTTGTGTAATAATAAAGAAGGCCGTAAGGGAAACACGTGGCAAGAGCAGTATGAGTTTACAGAAAACCAGGTGGTGTAGGCAGAATATATCGTGTGATCTCGTACGAATCAGCTATTTTGGCGTGTCCAAAGGATGAATCATGTTAATAAAATACTTATGGCTAAGAACTTCACACGTAGGATACCAGCGTAAAATAGTAGCTTAATGCTGCTGTTTTTCGTATGTTACTTCTCTCTAATTATCCTAGGTAGGTATTGGTGTTCTTTTGCGAGGATTAGTGGTCTATCAAATATAATGTAATGGCGAGATCGATCTTGGACATGTTCACAGACTGCAGACTTCCCGGAACATCGGTGCTTCACATCAGCTATATGTCATTCCGAAGATAAGCTTGTACAGACAGTCATCAATGATTAGTGCGCTGCACTGCCGCATCAAAATAGAAATCTCGTGTTGTTCTGTGACTTAAAGGTCCCATAATTATGTGGAGTATATAACAAAAAAGAACGTGCTTATAACAGTTTACCTAGCATGTTGTTAAAGGCCACTACTAAGATATTGGGTTCATAACTGATTTTTGTTCTGACCCGTGATTGGAACCCAGGACCACATGATCAGCAATCACGATTATGCGCCAAAACCATCAGAATAACAGGTGTATCAAGTTTTATTTTCATTTCTCCACAAAGATAAACTAAATCAAGGTTAAGGAGATTGCGGGTAAATTACGGCTAGGCATTGCACGATCCCTTCCTTATCGTTCCTTAATAGAATTTTGATTTCTTTATCAAGAATAAGGATCGTTAACTGTAATGTAATTTGAACTAAATCTAGAGGTATCACTAATTGGTATTTAATACCCTATTACAAATCGCTTGCCTGAGTAATTTAATGAATGTATAAAATAATGTACATAACGTTTCAGAAATAAATATGACTTACCAAATAACCGATTGTTCTAAATTAAAATAAATATGGTTTTTATGTAAGGTTTTTTAAACCTAACTAAGGGTAACTTTCCTTTATTTCATTTTCATTGAATTGAAATCAAGGAAAGTTGCCCTTGATCTTATTCGTTTGAACAGCTTCAGCATTAAAGGAGGGCACACATGATGAGCCCTACTAACATTACACACTAAGGTTTCATGTAATTATTATGTATGTGTGTGTATTTTTATGTGGGACAGCAAGATGTCTGCCAGACGGCAACATTTAGAGAAAATATTTAATCTTCTTGTTAATTAATTTAAATATATCTGTTTTATAATAATATTTTGATCAAATTGACTATAGACTGGCTAAAGACGTAATATTTTTTTTATAATAAAATAATATTATGAGTTTTATTTTATAGTAAATAATAAGTTTATTTTTATTAACTTGTTATTCGTCTGATTTCCTCTGGATTTGATAATAGATCCAATAATACGGTAACACCGTATTATTGAATCTATTATCAAATCTAATTTTGATTTCATTCTTAATTTTTCAAAAAATAAAATTAATTTCTTCGGCCAAAATATAGCTTAGATCGGGCCTGAGATTATTCCCTATGCTCCTGAAGTTTTGTTAAAATTGGTGGAGCTGTCTTGCCGGTTACCCTGGACAGACCGATAACGAAAATTTTAAAAAATGATTTTTATAGTGATTTTAATGAAATGAATGATTTTTTATTCAATATAGATTATAACATAACACTTATTGATTTTTTTTATTTACCACTGGTTTTGGATAAAAACCTCTGTTCTGGGAAGACCCAGCAAGGAACCAGTGGTACTTTTTTTAAGCATACTTCACTTTACAATAATATATTGTGTACAATTTTTGAATGATTTTTCATAGAACCAGCACGGTAGCGATTAGCTCATTCCCAGAAGTTATTTTCCTTAATGTATTCTTTAATATTATAATAACCATTCTTGTACAATTTTTATTTAATTAAACATTTAAACTTGTTCAATGACGAATTTTGTACATATTCTGGAATTTTATTGTAAAACCCTGTACACCCTATAAATTTATTACTAATTCTGTGGAGTCTAGTAACTGGTATTACAAGCTTATGTTTGTTTCTGGTATTTAAAGTATGAACATCTTACTTTTTATGAAAGCTATTTATGTTTTTATGTACATACATTACATTTTCATAAACATATTGCGATGACAAATTTAACATGTTTATTTCTTTAAATTTTTCTCTAACGGACTCTTTACAATTTAAGTATAAATCGGCAATATGGTTCTCTTTTGTAAAAAAAAATATGAAAGAGCATACATCAATGTCAGTCGCATTACCTCATAGCAAGATTCCATAAAACATTACGCTATGAAAGTAACTAAAATAAACTAATATAGCTGTCTCAATATTGGTGACACTTCTAATCTGTCCTATAGCATACGCTGCAGAACTAAGTCTGCATGCTAATTTAGATGTATGAGGACCCCACTGAAGCTTTGCGTCAATAGTAATACTAAGAAAAACAGTGGTAACCACAAGACTCAACTCTTTCCCATTTAAGAGCACATTGATATTTGAATGTTTAACATTAGGCATTGTAAATTTAATACATTTTGTCTTATTGCCGTTTTACTGGCGTTAAACCAATGTACTAGCTTCAACAGAGTATTATTTACATTGTCAAAATTGAATGTGGTTGGAGTTTTAAAATTAAAGAGATATCGTGATTTTCCCCTATAAGATAAGGTAAGTCATTAATATAGACTAAGAACAGAAATAGGCCAAGAATCAAGCCGTGAGGAACGCCCATTGTTACTACTGACCCGGAGATACTTTTGCATTGATGACGACTTTTTGATTTTTTTATTTCAAATATGAAACATTAAGTCTAAACGCAATATTTTTGACACGCTAATTAATCTCTCATAATTTCCACAATCGCAAGCCTTGGAAAGATCAAAAAAAATATCTAAGGCATCTTGTGAGCTCCCCAGGTATTTATTTATTTGCTTTTTAAGAGAAACATACAGTAGAATAAAAATACATTATAAAACATACAAAAGTAATCCTAAAACCAATGAAGTTTCCACAGATATCAGATACATATTAAAAGCTGCAACCACAATATGTATAATAATTAAAAAAATAACTAGATGGTATTTATATTTAAACAATAAGTATCAATTTTATTCATATCCGTAGATAACTTTGTACATTTTATTCATACGTGTTCTTGTAAGAAGATTTTTTCTTAGTTAAATATGAAAGTTAGTGTTTAAGGAGTATATTAGTAAGTTAAATAATAACATCGTCCGAACCGAATTTAGATCAAGGTGATAGGGCTCAATGGTGAGTATCTGAGCGAGACAGGATTATAATACCCCGTGTATTGTATGCACAAGCACACTTTAATTCGCAGTTATATTGCTTCAAAGTGAAGAAGTTCATTTGAATGGCCAGTTCAGTACTGACTCGGTCACGGGCCTAACTGGCCTTTTATAGGGCCTCTTCCACTAAAACATCTAGAATGTTCGAGCATATACCAGTCCCGATCGACTAGGTATAGAAAGCTAGTATAGAATTTTCTAGAAATCTCTCCTAGTTCTGTTACTCGATACTAAATATTAGTAATATGCCACGATAGTGGCATTAATTATTGCGCGCAAAAGTATATTTTTTAAATATAATTCTTCTGTCCGGTAGTGGTCTTGGGAGTAGTGGTGCTGGGATTAGTGGTAACGGGGACAGTGCATGTAATTTAGGGAGGACAGGAGGTGCTCTTCAAACTAAGTAGGACACATTACTTTATTTCATTGAGCGGATAGGGGCGAGGTAATTCTTACCAAGTTTAGTATAATAGGTTTCCGCGATGTAACGCCTTACTCTATTAATCGTGCTTGAGGCAAGGGGCCCAATGTGACTAAATTATATGTGAGATTACAGGAACGAGTTATTTCATTGTGCTATTTTACAACCAATAGACCAACAAGACTGTCAAATATACACATTTACTAAATAAATAGTTAGAGAAGAGATCATATTCTAGGTTTAACTCAACACGTTATCCTGTGTTTTGGTTTACAATAAAGAAACAATAATAGTGTTCACGATGCAGGACAAACAGCGTGGGGGTAACTTTTTCTATGGTATATTCTACCACAACCTTATTTTGAAATCTGTGCAATTATTTAAAAACCAACTAAAATACCACCTATTCTCAGAGAATCTTCTTCGAATTTGTTCGAAACATTTTAAGGTAATATACCTCTAGCCTTAAAGTTATGAATCCCATTACTGCCATTATTTAAGGCTTCCTTGGGCTTCCTGTAATAGCTTGTGCATGTCGTGAATTCATTCACTTTTAATTACTTTATTATATTTATATTTTTAAATAACTTTTTCACTGAGTACACAGAAATAATTAAATGAATTTAATTATAATTTCCTATTTATATACATGTTGTTAGTTTGTAAATGGACTAAATCTGGAATAATGCCTACCTTAGGTTAAAATAAATATGACATAAATTGAAAGAAAGCGAGTAGTGGAAGCAATTGTAGTCGTAATAATTGAACTCACCGTTCAAGTTAGTGTTTGCAGTAACGAATCAAAAACAGCGTTGCCTAGTTCTTTTGTAACCTGGCTGATACTTGGAGGTTCTGGGTTCAAATTAATGGCACCTAAACCTTCCTAATACATTATATCCATCTAATATGTAGTTATAGTTGGAAATTAGTTAGTCTTATATTTCTGCCACCATATAGTTTTTAAGTATGTATATATTAAAACAAAACTCTGCTCATGCCCAATTTAAGTAAAGTTACATGTACTATGTAAAACCACTTCTGGTACTACTACTCATTTCAGAAATTTTTAGGGCAAGCAAGTGTCCGCTGCTCTGTCCCAGTGCGTATTGAGCAACTTCACATGTCTTCGAATTTTTTTTCTTATTTCATAGCCATGCAAGTTTCCTCACAATGTTTTACTTCAACGCCGAGTACGTGGTAAATCAGCCCTTAAAATTGCAATTAAAAATTTCATAGGATTCGGCGGGGATTGAACCCGGGTGCTCGCATTCTGTGAAATTTACAGCGAGTGCTAATCATCTAAGCTACCACGGCTCTTTCATTACGTATAGTAAAAGTAACTTAAATTACAAATTTAAAACACCCTCGAAACAAAAAGAGTTGATGATTTTCAAACGGCTAAAAAGATTTTCTTAAAATTCAAACATGCAAAAAAAAATCTAAATCAGCTCATCCGTTCAGGAGCTACGATGTCACAGACAGATATACAGATACCCAGATACACATGTTAAACATATAACACTCTTCTGTTAGCATCGGGGGTTAAATATATGGGTCGTGAACCTTTTGTGGGTGAGCTGGGCGAGGCTCATTACTGCGTCTCGTTTCAAAGCGATGCAACAGCTGCTAAAACGTGATTTAAGGGGAACTTCTCTACTATTTTAGTGCCAAATTAATATTATTAAAAAAACACTGAAAACCTTGCATTTCAATTTTCAAATTACTTTCTTCAATTTTTAAGTAAATATTTATTTACTGTATAATTGCAGCTATGTGGTAAATTTTAAAAGTATAGTGCAAAACGTGATGCATGTAAGAAAAAATTACAGGTTGTGATTATTAAATATTAACCAGGAAAGTTATTTGTACACAACGACTTATCTTGTTTGGAAATCAAAACGCAGCACTGTAACCGATTTATTAGCAACTACGTTAAGCTTTCTTTCATTCTTTGTGATAGCTAAGAAGCTCGTAAGCTAAGCAGATTTGAAGCTAAGAATAAAAACTGTCTATAGACAGATGACAGATCCCAGCCTCAATAATTATAAAACTTAGAATAAATTCTAAGTAATAACAACTTATCTAATTATATTTCAATAACTTATAAGAAGATGCTTATACGCACTTCAGTTTAGATGTGTAACACCATTTTTAGAGAACAAACATTAATTTATAAGAAATAAATATATTACTTTTGGACGACGGTTGGTTAATCCTTCTTATTTTTCTTCAAAACAATACGAGTAATATTATGTACAGCAAAAATTTACTATTTATAAAAAAGTGCACAGATATACAGAATAAAAATCTAAGTAAAAATTAAAATTTTTAAAGTAAAATAAAAATAACTATTTTTAATTCTCCCATATCCCTTCTCGTTGTAAGTAGAATTCGTTTTATCTATCAGAAGCCATCAAATCTTTATGACCTTACGATACTGTTACGACACTCTCGAGACAAAAATACCTCAATAAATGCAAAGTTTTATTCACGCTTTCAAGCAACACGTAATATTATGATAATGGTTTTTTATACGCCCTGGCTTAGCCTGGGTAGGATCTGTTAATATGGCGTTATTTAGATTCAAGATAATCAACTAACATTTATTTTATAAATTTTCCGTTTTATCAAAAAAGTCAAATTTTTTAAACTGTACACTATTCAGTATGTCGACGCCGAGGATTCCGATGCTAGCTGAAGCAGCAAGGGTAGTGTGCCTTTAAACTGAGGAAATATGACAAAGGGATATACAACAAAGATTAAAGCACAAATTTGTGTCTTCTGGGGATTCAATTGAACTAGATTTAGTCGCCCCCAATTCGAGACTTGGTTAAGCAAAGACTCGACTTCAGACAAAAGTTTGTCCCTGTACTCGGGGAGGAAATACTGATACGGTCGGTGTAAAAGGCATCACCAGTACTGTCGTCTGCATAGCAGTGAATGTTACCAGTTTGCAAAATATCATTGGTATGCAGAAGGCTGCGTGCTATCACTATCACCAGCGTTAATAGGCTTGTAATCAGATTATGTAGCGTCTACTACGACCTTGATACTCCGATCTGCAAGAAAGCTGGTGATCCAATCGCACAATTTCTCGGGAAGCCCATAGGAAGGGAGCTTCGAAAGAAGCGCTTTGTGCCAGACCAGATCGAAGGCTTTCGCTATGTCCAATCTAACGGCCAATGCCTCCCCCTTGGACTCTATTGCCTCCGCCCATCTATAAGTAAGGTACAACAAGAGATTTTCTTCAAAAATGCTGTTCATCAATCAAACATTTCTTGACCAACGCTTCGTCCTCACGTTAAAAAATACGCATAGCGCTATAAAAATTTACTTAACTTTTTAAATAAAATATGAAGTAGTCCGTAGAAATTATTTTGCTCAGCTGTAGCTTAGAAATCAAGTTAACAGTGATCAGCTGAAAGTTGGTGAAATCGCCTCACAATGTAATAAATATTTAGTCGATGACAATGTTGAAAGTAATGACATTAAAATTCTCCGACTTCCACCATACCACTGACTGAAAACTCAATCGTATTAATTTTGTGTGTTCTTAATTTGCATCTAAAAATTACACTTAGTTTCGCTTCACATTAACAACATAGATGTTTTGTAATTTTTTTGTTTTACAATCGTGATATAATTTTTTTTTTATATACGAAATACAAGGATTAAAAGTTTTTTGCTGCACACAAAATATCATACAGACATGATGAGGTTTTAAAATTACTTAAATTATTTTTTTATGTATACTACTACTTTAATGTTCAACTCAGGCTACACTTGAATAAAAAATTTTGATTTTCATCGATTTAGTTCATAATGTATTATATTATGAATTAAAAGTATTATATTAATAAATTTTGTTTTCTTGTATAGTGGCTGGTAATGGTGAAAGAAAACACATCAGAAACAACAGAAGGCATGATCAATTCGAAAATTGATAAATGTTATAAAATATATACAAATCATAGATATCAATCCGTGCTTGCTTGTATTCTTAATTTTCTTATATTTTTACCGTTTTAATAAAAGGTAGGTTCTGTTTTCGACATTTATATTTAATGTATATTTACAGATTTAAAATGACCAGACCTTTCTTTCGTTTTTAAAGTCGGTTTTTACTTTTAACTATGACTTTAATCTATTCAATTAAAACCGTGAAGGCGTTTTCCATACATAAATTGCACAAAAGCAAACATCCACACCGTATTTCGTATTACCTATTCCAGCCGCCAAGCAGAGAGGAGCACGGCTATATTCCAGTCTGAGATTAAAGACAACCAATTTAATAAAGCTTCTGTAGGCTTCTATGCAAAAATTTGTTTGCAGGTGTCTATGGACTGCGGCAGACATGTACCATCAGGTAGATTATTATTCGCGTCGTTTCAATTTTACAAAAACTAAATAAATATTGTACACCATCATCGTACCATCACATATAATTATTCATATAGAAATAACTGATGCCTTTTATGTTGGGGAGAGTTTTTCCTTATCCATCGGTAGCAAATATAAGTTTGAAAAACAAGCGTATTATTATTTTATTTCTTACAAAATACCTTTAAGTATTATATAACAACAAGTCGCAATATCTCTTTATTTTTCGACCGAGCGTTGCGGAAACATTTGGCCTTCCTACATTTGTAAACATTTGTCGTTGTAAGCATCGTTAGAAAATTTGAGCAAAGATAACATAACATTTGCATCTGTTAACATGACTTTATCATCAACATTACTCTATTTAGTATGTTATATATTTACAATATATATAAACTGACAGTATATACCAGTGAAATAAAAAATATCGAAATTTCAAGAGATAAGATGGCCCAAGTATACTTATAAAGAATTCATGATCCTGTAAGCTCGTTTCACGTAGATTGGACTAAAACAATTTCAAACAAGCACACAGTAGAAAGTGCACTACTGCTTCATGCCTGATATAGTTACACGTTTGTACCAACGCAGACAGACTTCTGGGCTGAAGAAGAGCTAGCATCTCCTCGCGCGTATTATTTTATTGGATTTTTAGTCCTTATCTCATCAATTTATATTATATACCTCATGGTTATTAAATGCAACGTTACGCTGAAAAGATTTTAATGTTTTCTTCATTTAAAGTTTGAAAGAAAGAAAGAAAGAAAGAAAGAAAGAAAGAAAGAAAGAAAGAAAGAAAAACCTTTATTCACTGGAACTGTACACATCACAAAAATAAAATAATAAACAGTTAAAACTTATCAGATTAATATTACAAGTGATGGGGTGTGTATCGAGCCAGTGAAAAGGTTATGACTCAACGTAATGCTGCAGGGTAACCTACAGCGCTGATGATTCTGCCATAACCACAGATACACGCACGATCCGCCTGGGTGTATTTTATGAAATACGTTTCCATAATAAATTAAAACTAAACGTTGCTCGTCAATATACCTATAAATAATTAGTCCCACGTATAAGTACATTAGAGATACACACATACGTAGAAGACATATTATACACATAAATTTAATATAAAAATGAAAAAATAAAAATTTCAAAATACGTACACATATACACAGACACATATATAACACACACACATATATACATATATACATACACATACATATACATACATACATATATATACATTCGGTAAATACATACTAAAAACAAACATATAATGCTCAACGATGCTGGAATAAACATCTGCTCTAGGCTTAAGGTTGAGCTTTTTGTAAGTGTAATAAATGATTTTTATAGTGTTTTTTAAAATTATACTTTGAATTACACTCACGAATAGGTGGAGGAATGTCGTTCCAGCACCTAGTAGCTATATATTTGAAACTACCTCTAAAAGCTGCAGAACAGTAAGTGGGGTTGGCAAGTGGGTTCGTACAAGACCTGATGTTTTGTCGATTTCTCCATATAAGTTTACTATATAAATATAGTGGCGACTTAGTTTTCACAACATCAAACAGTAAATTAGCTAGGTGTAGTTTCTGCCGCGCTTTCATTTTTAAAATGCCTGCTTCATTGAAAAAAGGTGTTACATGAGACCGTTTCAGTATTGAGAAGCAGTATCGTGCACATGCATTTTGTATACGTTGAATTAGACGTTGTGACTTTTCCAAAATACAGGGTCCGTACACTGCAATGCAGTGGTTTAATTTTGATAGAACGAGAGATTCACACAGTCTAATTCTTAAGTCCAGCTGAATATATTCGCGGATTCTGTATAAAACATTTAACCTATAAAAGCATTTGCGGACAAGCTCAAGTAAGTGTTTTTCAAAACGCAGTCTGCCATCCATAACTAAGCCGAGGTTACGAGCTTCACTTACACGCTCCAGAGGGACATTTAACAACATGATTTTAGGGTTTTGATTCTCTAAAAAAATTATTTGGTTTTTCGATCCTAAAAGCATATACTTAGTCTTTAGTGGGTTTGAAACGAGGGAACTTTTTTGTGACCATATTGCAATTCGATTCAGGTCCTCATTGATGTTACTAATTGTAGTTTGAAATTCAAGCAAATTGCAGGAAAGATACACTTGTAGATCGTCAGCATAAAGGTGGTATTTGCAAAAATGCATGCAATTAGTTATATCAGCAGTGTAAATTATAAATAACAACGGTCCTAAAATAGAAACCTGTGCGACACCTCTATTAAGTGGTCGTTGTTCAGAAACAAGGGAAGACCCATTCGGTTGATTTAATATTACTTGTTGTGAACGACCGCATAAGTAACTTTGAAACCATTTTATGGAAGATGTTACGAAACCATAAAAAGATAGCTTAGACAGCAGCAAATCTATGTTAATAGAATCAAATGCTCTTGAAAAATCAAGCAGGGTAAGGATCGTACCTCTTCCAGTGTCTTGTGATGTAAGAATATTGTCAACCACGTCGAGTAAAGCAGTAGACGTGCTTCTACCTTTTCTAAATCCCGACTGTAAGTCAGGTAAAATATTGTTAGTATCACAAAACTTAATGACTTGATTATATATAATTTTTTCTAAAATTTTAGAAAGAAACGGCAGTATACTTATTGGTCTTAAGTCTTTCAGATCCTTAGGATCATTGTTTTTAAGTAAAGGACGTACGAGAGCTATTTTCAACGAAGAAGGTAAAGTAGATGATTCAATCGACTTATTTATGATTGCTGTAATCACTTTTAACGTAGCCGGAAGTATTAAGATGATCATATCCCTACTCAATTTATCAATACCGTGAGCATTTGATTTTATTGATAAAATAATCTTTGCAACATATTCTTCACTTACATTATGAAGTTTAAATTCATTACACCCAAATGTATGAAACTCATACTCAGTTAAATCAGAAATGGTTAAATTATTATTCCCGGGAACATTAAGAAAATGGTTATTGATTATATTTGGATCGTCGAAAAACACAGGAAGTACTGTGGATTGCTTAATGTTGGGAAAGACGGACCGTTTCAAGTTGTTACACTGTAATTTGGGGTGGTTTAAGTTATTATTGATTTGATTATTAAAATATGCTTTTTTCTCCCAGTATATATTAATGTGTGACAAATGTTTCAACGATTTATACTGCATTTTATCGCTTTCAGAATTAGTTTTCTTAAACTTTTCATAACTTTTATTCCGAAGTTTCATGATATACCGAACATTGCTAGTTAACCACGGTAAATTTCGATCACGTACTGCTATAGACTTTTCAGGTGCATAGATGTTAAATATATTTAGTAACAAATAAGTAAATCTTGATACCATTTCATTGACGCAATCTAAGTTAATTACACTTTCCCAATCTACTGAGGCAATCATATTATCAAAGTGAATTAAATTTATTTCTTTTATAGGTCTATAATTTATCCTATACTATTAAACGAGCAATTCTTGTATATATATATATATATATATATATATATATATATATATATATATATATATATATATATATATATATATAAATATATAATCGGGATCTCGGAAACGGCTCTAACGATTTTCCTAAAATTTAGTGTCCAGGGAGTTTCGGGGATAATAAATCAATCTAGCTAGGATTTATTTTTAGTAAATGTCTTTTTGTCCGTGTTTTTAGGCAATAAAAACTGCTACAATATCGTTAGAATAAGAAGGTAAATTTTGACAAATTGTCAATGATTATAAATAGCTTAATTGGTATAATGGGCGGTCACAGAATCGTAAAACCCCGGTTCGAGCCCTGACCGACCGATCAACTTTTTTTAATTTTTTTTTCAAGTTCCTTTCTTTTTTGAGAAAATCTATTTTTTCGAGCCCTTTTTTTAGTATTTTTAAAAACACGAAAATTTAGATCAAACTAATTGCAGACATGATTTTTTATTCAAATAACCAGTTCAGTTTTTTCTATTATGTCGCTAAGATCAAAAAATATTATTCATATTTCATCAGTATGTAATTTGTATCTAAATATAATTTCCAAAACACACGAATTAAAAAAACCGAGCGAAAAATACCGAGCAAAGCTCGGTCAACCGGGTACTAAATTTTAAATGAGGTTTGGGTTTAATTATTTTAAGGGTTGCCAGAATCATCGCATGTGCTCCAATATCAAACACACGGTTTACTTGTATACCCTTGACTTCAGCATCAGTACAGACGAGGTCTATTAACGTCTCGCTGTGAGATGTAAAATGTGTGGGTTCTGTAACATAGTTTCTAAGACTAGTGTAATGTAAAAATTGTTGAAGTCTCAAGGTCATATTATCACTTTCATTAAGAATATTTATATTAAAATCACCCAATAACACTACTTTGTCATAACAAGAAAAAGTTGCTAATGAATCAGTGAGAGCGTCAAAGAAAGTATCAACATTTACCCATTGCGGTCTGTAGGCTGTGCCTATTAAAATTTTAATCGAGTTAATGACAAGTGATACCCACATTTGTTCAACTTCACCATTCGAACAAGGGTGCAAACAAGTACGGACTGGAATACCACTCCTAACATAAAACCCAACACCGCCGCCACGACTTCGCATGGAAGATGGACGGGGAATATGTTTTAAGGTATATCCGGGTATAGACGGTGCACGGCCGGACCCTCCGGTCCTAAGCCATGTTTCATTTATTGCCATTAAATCCGGTGACAATCGCTCCAGTGCAACCTGGAACTCATCATGGTTAGTGCCAAGAGATCCGGCATTAAAAAGACCAATTTTCAGATATTTTGAATTATAACTCCTAGAAAACTATAACAGTAAATAACAGTGGATCTCCAGCCCGATTATTATAAGCGAATACACTCGACCGATTAATAATAATATCAGAACCTTATACGTTACAATTAGAAAATATAAAGACACACAGAAGCACTTAATGTATGTAAATATTATTTTTATATACCTATTAAAATAACACGTGATAAAAATGTTGGGAATTGAAGGACTAGGGTTCACTATACACACATAATATGCAGTTTCATTTGCACACGAGCACATACTTATCATATAAATATTACCGACGTACAGCAATACATATTCAGAAATATATTCATATATATATATATATATATATATATATATATATATATATATATATATATATATATATATATATATATATATATATATATATATATATATGTGTCGTGTAGTAGGTGAAATGATAATAGCATTTTAAAATTATATTTCGTAAAATAAATATTATGTTGGTAAAATATTTTTGATGCTTTAATAACGTATATCAAGTGAAAGTAATAAACAATTATGAAGAATACTCTAATTGGTATAGGTATTCCCATCATTCGTTCAATGAACAGTAGTATAAACCCTTTCATTAACACACATAACTCGACACACACCTCCAATGGTAGAAACATGGTTATGTTAAGTATACTGTTAAGTGAAGTAAGCGGGTTGGCCAATAAGAAAAAAATAAACCACATTGACATTAACAGTTGCAGTAGTAATGAAGTTACATTTTTGTAAATAAGTTCAGTTAGCATATTGATAATTGAACTAAAATCAAATAAAATTATTAACCAAAGGAATAAAATAAAAATTATATAACTTAAAAATAGAAATAATGAGGTTACATTTTTATAAATATGTTTATGTAATACATCTGTAATTTCACTAAAGTTAAAAAAAATTATTAACAAATCTATACAAAAAATAATACAAGTAGTATACCAAAGGATTAAAAGAAAAATTATATAACTATAAAATAGAGGTAGTGAAGTAACGTTTTTATAAATAAGTTCATTTAGCAAGCTTTTAATTACACTTAAATTAGTTAGCAAACCAATACAAATAATACATGTAAAATGATCAAGGAATAACAGAAAAATCATATAACTAAAAAATAAAAGTGATGAGGTTATGTTTTTATAAAACTGCTCATTGATAATAACACCAAAATTAAACAAATTTATTAACGAACCTACGCAAATAATACAGGCGGCGTGTAAAAGAAATAAAAGTAAAATTATATAACTTATAAATAGATGTAAAACTTTAAAATATATATAAAAACATGTAAAATTTTTTTAAATTGGTTATTTCGAGTTATTTTCTGATGAAACACCAAAAATGTCAGCAATAGATCGCAATTGGTATATTTTTGAACTATCACTTTGTCTAGCAAATATACGCCCCTCTTTAGTCCAAATGTATTTCCAATTGAGACCTCTTCCAATATCACGTGATTTTCCAAATAATTGTCGATTTGTACTAGTAAGTCTCTCATTGAGATAAAAAGGTCTAGGTTCATGTGATGGGAGGCCAAGATCTGCTGTTGTAGCCCCACGGCGAACGCGAGCATTTCGTAACATTTCGTCTCGAATAACTCGACGAGAGAGGCGTACCACAATATGACGATGACGTGAGGGACGTCCCAGGGCTTGAGTTTTTAAATCCGAAAGGCGCTGACTATTTCCCACTCTACTGGCGCTAACTATGTCACTCTCTTCGAGCTGAGTGCCCAACTTCGCTGCTACCGCAACAACGATGTGTTGAACTGATTCGTTGACATTTTCCGGGATACCAGAAATCTCTAAGTCATTTAATAAAGCCTGTTGATCACGCTCATTAAGATTAACTTGTAACTGAGTTATGGTATTACGCAAATCCTGATATGTGGAAGGAAAATTTTGGTTTTTTAAAAACACAACTCAGCCTGTAGTTTTTCATTTTCATTCTCTAAAAGAGATATTTTGTTACTGAATGCCGACATGTCACTCTTTACCTCTACTAGTTGAGCAGATAAAAAATCTGTAGTCTCCGTAAATTCTTTTTTGAGTTTATCCACTGCTATATCAAACTCTTGCTTAATCTCCTTAGTAATTGAGCTACGCATATGATTTAATTTCGTATCGAGAAGGGAAGAAAGTTGCTCAAGGGAGATATTAATACATTTATCTGACTGGCATTGTAACTTACTACTGCTGATGATCGTATTAGGTTGCTCACTAGATGGCGACTCATTAAAATCCCCCTGACCCTGAATAATATCTTCGTATGACATGTCAGTCTGGTTTAGCATTGATTCGAATTGTTTTCTAACAGGTGTGTCGTCTTTAATACGACGTGATGTTACATTCACACACGAAGGACAGCACCGTGTACGCTTAATATCATGATTTTTATTCATAAACTGAGCCGTAGTAATATTTAAGCATTTATAATGATACGTCCCCTTACAGCGTATACAAACCAATAATTCTTCGCGACGAATCACCTGAGAACATGCTAAGCATTTCATGGTTTTGTATTATTTGTATAAATAATTTATGTAGATAGCAAGCAAATAAATCCAAAAAGCAGGTACTCGGTAAATAAACCGACAAGCAAAATACACTCTTGCTTAGCGACAGGTCTTTGATTAGATGCTTGAGAAAGCAGGATAGGCTATGCGCAAATACAGGTCAACGACCGATACAAGCAAAGGATAGGTGACGTAACTCTCAGCTGACATTCACGGTATAAACAAATGCACATAATTAATGCACTTTATAGTACACTAATACACTTTGCACAAAGTATTAAACAAATTAATTCACTGTATCTTACTAAAGCATAAACATTAAATAACAAAATATATTGAATTCAGAAACGTCTCAATAACTTTTCAAGAGTACTAGGAACAAAATAAAGTAACAGCTGACTGATAACCGTGTTTACACTTCAACGGATCGCGCGTGACTGAGTTTTCGGACTACTTTATCTAAAATTATATAATAGAAGCCCTCCGAAATAGGGACATGGTTGATCAATGCTACCGATGCCAAATTTACGGTCACGGCCAGAAATTGCTACGCCAGACCTAGGTGCGTTAAGTGCCTAGGTTACCACGGCACTAACCGACTGGCCCGAGACGGCAGAACCTCCGAGCTGCGTCGCAAAGAGGGACACCCAGTGAACTATCGTGGGTGTTCCAAAGCGAAAAGACGTAAACAATGCATAGGTAAAAGCCGTCACTGACGTGCGGATCAAGCCAGTATGTCGTGCTCTAGGCTGCTTACCCCCAAACCTTGTCATCGGGGTCTCCACGCAAGGTGGTAGCTTACGCGCCGAAACCAAATGCGTGGGCACTAGTCACCTCACGGCCATTGCTGCCTCCCGAAATCCCAAAACTTAAGCCTGTCCCACAAGGCTGATCTTCTTTTGCCGCTGACTTCTCCCTAGTCTGCATCTTCATCAGCAACATCAACTTAGCTGAATTATCCTCCTTATCCCGCAAACTCTGCGGGGCAACCACCCCTTAGGAAAAGCTCAACGCTACGATTGAGCAAATAGGTCTAATCAACCCAATCTCATCTTTCCATTGCGCCTAAATACGTTATTTAAAACACATAATGGCAGTACAACAGTTAGGTAGAATTCAACCACGCTCTCTGACGTCGCGTTTTTTAACGAAAATAGGCTTAGGGACCAAAAAGCTCTTCCTGCACAACCACGATGCAGATGTTATGCTTGTGCAAGAGACCTTCGCAAGAGATTTCACCTAGCCATCACATCCCAAGATCGCAAATTGCACCTTAGTTAGAAATGATAACAACTACAAAAGGTCCTTGCTCTGCGTGCCAATCAATGCTCCCCAGTTAACTAACATAGAAGTTTCTATAAGTAAGGTAGCTTCTGGCCATCCGCCACTTACCATCCTCTCAGTATATCAACTGCTAATGAAGGTTATAGATTCAGACATCTTAATGTTATTAAACCTAGGCCCCAGTGTCATAATAGCTGGAGACCTCAACAAAAAGCATTCCTCCTGGAACTCGCTTACAAACAACCCAAATGGCAAAGTATTTTTCCAGCTCATGGAGCGACTAAACTTCGATGTTATTGTGCCTGAGACTCCAATCCGCTACCAATTTGCTACCAGTTAACAATCGGACATCCCTGACGTAGCAATACTCAAAGACATACGTTAGTCGATAAATTCCATCGAAACAATCCTAGAGCTTAACTCGGACCATAGATCAGTACTTTTATAGCTGGGCCAGCCCGCAGTTGAGGTCCTTCAGACCAAAGACATCGTGGACTGGCGTAAGCTTGAGGTCGAACTCGAGTCTACGACCTCCCAGCACTTGGACACGATTCCCGACAGAATAGACTCGCCAGAAGAATATAGGCT
Organism: Parnassius smintheus behrii; assembly: GCA_036936625.1. Taxonomy (NCBI): domain Eukaryota; kingdom Metazoa; phylum Arthropoda; class Insecta; order Lepidoptera; family Papilionidae; genus Parnassius; species Parnassius smintheus. The sequence continues at coordinate 20,304,130 of JAUPFT010000004.1, read as the reverse complement.
TCTTCTGATTAGCAACATCACCTCACCTCAGCGGTCAAAGAATGCTCTTGAAAGACTCGCGTGTCGAGCAATCAACTCGTGAAGCTTCCGAGTGATATTCGATAACTGATTAAAGCGAAGAAAGCAGCCCTTAGACAATACGATCACTACCGTGCAATAGATAATAAATTTAGACTGCGTTACCTCTAAAAAGAGTTAAAAGACCGCATTGCAGACTTTAGGAAGGATAAGTGGGATAATCTGCTGGAAACTATCGAGCCATCCCAAACTGCGTTCTGGCAGTAGACTGGGACTCTAAAAGCAGATCAATCTTCATCCACACCTACTCTCATTAAGCCGGGAAACTCCGATCTTGCCTTTGACGACTCTGAAAAATCCGAACGCCTCGCGGACAGTTTAGAGAACCAATACACTCCTTCTAGCGAACCGATAGATCCTGCTCTTTTAGCAGAGTTCGAAGCGGAGGTTGAGTGTAGGTCTGCGTTAGCACCTACGGATGACACTTTAGAGCCTGTGAACGTCAATGAAGTCACAGAAGTAATTAAAAACCTTAAAATGAGATTAGCACCTAGCCCCGACGCCATTAGTTCTTCACAACAGGCTGCTTAAATCACTCTCAGCGCCACTTGTTTACCTCCTAGTATTTATTTATCCTTCCCGGATGCCTGGAAAAAAGCGGTGGATATAGGAATCCCAAAATTATGGAAACCGCGCAACTCAGCCTCCAGCTACAGAGTCATAAGTCTTCTTAGCATACTTGGGAAAATACGCGAACGACTTATATTGCATCGCCTCCAAAAATTTTCTTTTGCTAACAAAATCTTCTAGATGAACATTTCGGCTTCAGACCCAAACACTCGTTCACTTACCAGTTACATCGTCTCACAAAATACATTTTAAAAGGCTTCAACCTCCCCAAAATTGGTCGCAGGACTACTAACACTGGCACCCTCTTCTACGATGTCGCAAAAGCTTTTGACAAAGTCTGGCACGATGCCTTGCTTGCTTTACAAGCTGTATAAATTCAACGTGCCTGATAGGTTTACTCACACCATCAGAGCCTTTCTTACTAACCGCCATTTTTGCTATCGAACAGAGGGCTATTCAAAACATCTCCTCAAGGCTGGAGTCATTCAAGAGTCTGTCCTCTCCCCACTCTTCTTCACGAGTGACATTCCTAAAGACAGTAGTTACACTGCTTTTTCAGCGATGACACGGAGCTCTTCGTCACCTATAAAATCAAAAGAATTCTCACTAAGATGCTAAAAGCAGTCGTCAACTGCTTAGGTAATTGGTTCCGCTTATGGAGAATCAAAGTGAGTCCTGAGAAGAGTGTAACAATAAAATTTCACAGGACCCACACTCTCAATCGTCCAAACACAAATCCCGAGAAATCGATAGTTAAAATCACTCTGTTCGACCGCCAGATTACGCTGACAACCAACGGTCAAATATCTAGGGATTGCTTTCTGCCACAGCATGACCTTCGGGAAGCATATTCGTTCTGTTCGCAACCGCGCCAAATTCGTCACTAGTCGTCTCCACCCGCTTGTTTACAGCAACGGCAAACTGTCCTTAAGGCACAAGCTCTATCTTTAAAAAGCAAAGACCTATCATTTCCTACGCAAGCGTTGTTTTTGCGCTTGCAGCCCATCGCCTTTTATACGACCTCCAAGTCGTCCAAAATAAATTCATCTGCTTAGCCACCGGAGCTCGGTAGCACCAGCAAAACTCCCACTTGCACAGAGACTGTTAACTCCTGACTATCTTTGAATATTTCAATGAAATGTCTCATCGCTACTTTGAGAGGGCCCAGACACATCCTAACCAGGTTAATGGTTAACGCAGCCACCCACGCTCTGACTACAAACAATACGCAAGTCCCCGGAGGCCCCGTATCGTTTTAACTGAAGTTCCGCTAGATTTCGACGACCCAAATATCGCTGGCCAGTCACACACGAAAACTACACACTCACCTAGGTCAACAAACACAAATAGTATATCGGATGGGACACAGCGAATCCTGAGACGAGTGCGCTGTATGCCCCTTCACTCCGCATAAACACCATACACCCGCGTCCCTGGGCAGTTCTCACCAACCAGAACACCGAACGATACAAATTAGCTGTGAGAGCCGGGGGCCCGCCACCCTCTATTCGGACGGCCGTTAGAATATCGTTACGCAAGTAACGATTCTGATCTATGCAGAATGTCCCCTTTTTATTTTAAGCTTGCGGCCCTCCGGGCGCGTGCCCTGAGACCGATTAAAATGTAAAGGCCAAAAGGCTAACGGTATTAACATCATTGGAACAGGTCAATACCTCGTACATAAGGGGTGTGGCTTATGTTAAGCCTTGTTGATGTTTACCGTTAACGTTTCAGTCTATCAAAATCCACTGCTGATAGATTGCCTCATAGAGGAGATATTTGCCATAGTTTCCACGAATGGAAGGTGCCAGTTTTTTATTTTTAGTTGTTATTAGGAAGACGTTGCTCGTAGTTTGTTTCCTTCCGTAGATTCTTACGACACTCACGGAACTATACGGAGTAATGGATATTCTTACAATGCCACTACACCATTTTTCTGATATTTGCAGTAGATTAAGTATTTAAAGTGAAAAAAACCTTGTTTAAATTAATAAAAATTCCAACTGTTAACCATAACTAAAGTAAATAACTTTATTTGTTTAACTGTTTACCATTTGGAAGTCAATTACATTAACAAATTGAGCCAATCAACAGTCATAATTCGCTAAATAAAGAGAGCTATGTAAATAAATATATTAATATTTTCAGCAAATAAATAAATGAAGCCTATAAAATCGGATGATAAAGTGCAGAGTTAATATGTTTTACCGAGGTAGCTGGACTGTTATTTACGTGTACATGGGACGCCATATTTCACGTTTTTTATAACTTTGATTTAACTTACACGTAACATTTTTAAGTACATAAGTGATTTTTAAATGAATATTTTAACATTACATTGCTATATCCTTTTGTATAGAATGAGGGTAATCAACGAGCATACAAGTATATCCCACCAGATAGTAAATGCATGCTGTGGTCCGTAGACCTACCGTATCCTCCCGTATGGTCCGTACCACTCCTCCATAAAGGATCAAAATATAGATGCATTGTTACCCCTTGGTACTAAGATAAAACGCCTCGTTATATGTAAAGAAGGTCTCAGTTTTTGTACACTTTACATATTAAGCATGCTGCTATTACATGCTGGGATTCAGTGAGAGCGTGGTCCTTCCTCGATCGGAAAGACACATTCGTGCTGCAACTATATGATTTATATATATATAGAAGAGTGATACTATGAAAACAACTATTCTTTGACAAGTATACAATAGAAGTTTTGTAGACAAAATCATAGAAAACTTATTTTAAATCACCAGCATAATAGTAAAGTTACAGCTTTCATAATATGTTGCACTGCTATACGCAGGCTTCTTTTCATTTCTGAGAGTTTCAGGCCAAGGAAGAAGGCAGACACCGCAGTGCCTTAATGCGTATTGAATGACTTCCTAAGTCTCTAATTTTTGTCGTTATTTTCGCAGACACACAGATTTTGAATCGAAAAGAATCGCGACAGGATCAAACCCAAATCAAACCCAGGTTGCTCGCGTTCTACTACTACGAAAAGTACTACTAGTAAAGTAACTAGTACACGTTAAAATAAATTCTGCAAATTGATGCAAAATTAACAGTTGATATATAATTCATCTAACGAAATTAACTCTTTTCGATATTAACCTGTTATTTTTGAAAGACATAACCGTATTTAACAAGAAGCACTGCCATATTTAATTGATGTATTCTACACTATAATTACGTTTACGATACTAGACTATTTGTAAATATTTTTTGCAAGCTATACAAATTTTATTCCTAAATATATGCAAGTAGTTCCCATGTGCAATTGCAAGTATTCTGCTAAAAATAGGTCCCATTCCAAAGAATGCCACAAAAGCGGTCCTGATTCACCTGCATCCATTGAATTCCTGTTTATTTTACCAGATCGTCACTCCTTCTCCGGGGGAATGGAGGGCATCACTTCACTTACCAGTACGAGATTTCTACTGCGGGTATCGAAATATAAAAATTACAATTAATACAAAATATCATAATTTGGATACTTTGCATGTACAATATAATAATACTTCACACATATTATTTCGATACGTACCACAGAAATCTAAACAATAATTATTTAGATTTCTGTGATACGTACATATTTATGGAAGAAGTAAATCCTTTAAATACATGATGAATATTGCTGCCTAGATTATGAACTGTTTTTTTACCGTTCAAGTAGGTCAAACTTTGCACAACATTCATCCTTTTTAGAATTGAAGCGAACAAAATATTGAAAAACACGGATTTGGTTTCCATACAGCGAATACTGAAAAATATAGAATATCTTTTTTTAAAGAATATTTTTCATTAATACTTTGGTTTGTTTTTAATAATCCCTATGTGGTTCATTCATTACATCTCAGAATTTCACTTTAAGTACATATTTACGAAAAAATGTCAATTATTTTACTTTGACTGGTATTTTCCCATAACTGTGTCATTTCGCTTTACATTCGGATATGAAATTTACTGCGAGCACAACCCCTCAGCTACCGTAGCTCTTCTAGCTACGACATTAATTTAGAAAAGAAATAATATTTACTTGTTGCCAATTCAAGCAAGATGCACAATGCACATGACAACTATAGTATCATAAATATGACATGATGATAATTATTTAAATGAAGGATTGAGTCTATATAGTTATAAATTTATTGAAATGTATCTTTAATTTCAATATATTTGGAAAGGGTTAATACTTAGTAAAGTACTTACTTTGACCGAAATCCATTTTTACAGGAAACCAGATACACTTTTATACTTGTATTTAGGTTTCTGTAAAATAAAATATTACCATATTTTATTATATATATATTGCTTTATAAGACCTTGCTTCTTGCCAAATTTTATGATTATAGGTTAACAGGAAGTGCCTCACAAGTTTTTGTGTGTAAGTTTGTGCCAAAATATGTGAAATTAATGGCAGTTTCTTTTCACATTAAAACTTATAGACCTCAGACCATAATATTTGATATTAATTTCAACCTGATACCACTACGCGTTCCTAATAAAAAGAGTTTTATCAGACAAGAGTCCGGTCACGGATCAGAATCATCCTTTAGAGATTCCGTTTTTCTTTTTACGACGATATGCTTAAACTATAAGAATGATATAATGTGTATTTTTTTAATTCAATAAATGTAACAGCTAGCTAACATTCCACCTGGTAAGGAGCTACTTTACTCCATGGACACCTGTTATACACCAATATTAATCATCGTCTTTGTTATTGATTTCTTATATGTATTTCGTAATCTGTGTTTTGGGAAGTCCACATTATATTGTGAACTTCCCCATGATATTAAAGAAGAGAAAAGTAAACCTTCCTGCTGTATTTCGTATGGAAAGGTTCATATAACATTCACTGTGCGGCGGTTGACAAATATATTTTATTCAATGTAGTAACGGCTCTCACGGAATTCAAACGCACGTAAATATTTTTCAAAATATTTATTACTTCAAATTAATCTCCATTATTCATTAAAGATTTGCACGAGGAACGTATTTAAGTACGGTTACAGCCGATATTATTCCCATTGAGCACAGGCCTCTTCTCAATTTGAGAGCGTTTTAAGACAAGTAAATACCCAGGAAATACGTACTACCATTGACCTCGAGACTGTCAGGTTGGGTCATATTGACCTGTGATGTTTTAAACGCGTTTATTTTTAAGAATTATTGCGCGACGTTGCCACGCTTCTAAGTGGCTGGAGCTAATACCATACCTCGATTGTTTCTTATGTCTATTCAGTAGAATTGCACGTGCACTGGGAATTAGACGTAATCAAATTCAAAAAAGTTAAATACGACCCATCTATACAGTTGGTGTAACTATTTTGTGCCAAATGTATTATTTAATATTTGGTTATTAAGTTTATATTTTATGTACATACATTACTTTTTTAGTTCCTTATATATTTATGTGTTTTTTTATTATTTTTAGGTTGCATTTTTTTGAACAATGGACTGACAAGGACGTATAAGGCAGTGAATTTTGGCATTATTTGAAGAAAACGACTCTGATAAAGGCGATGACTCGTCAGACAATGAAGAAGAAGACCACATTAATGAGCGCAGTGAACAGAGTGACACTGAACAAGAAGCGTCAGATAGTGAAAGTGATGTACAGATGAGTGTTATTCAACATCAAATGCGTTCTTCCGCACCCAGGTCTGACCAGCAGGATTTTTCCGAAACAGAATAATCGCTTCATCAGGTACCGATATTATTTTATTCTCGTAAAGATGACACAAAATGGTACAAAAAACCTTTTAGACAAAATGTTCGCAATCGAACAGAAAATATCATTACCGAAGCGTCAGCAATTCAATCTCTAGATTTGTCTGCTAAGTCAGAAAAGGAGTACTGGGGTTTATTTCAATCGTGAAATGTTAAGCGAAACACTCTTTCACACAAATTCACGAATTAAAACAAAAATTGCAGCTTGCCAATACCCTGCCAAATATAGTTACATGAGAGATTGCAATATGAATGAACTGAGAGCATTTTTGGGTCTTTTTTATATTGCTGGGGTACTACGGTCACTTAAACGATCTGTGGGCTTCATACGGTACAGGTGCAGAGATTTTATGATTGACTATATCCCTAGCGCCGGTTCCACTTCATTCAAAACTTCCGGTGTTTTGACGATCCAGCTACTCGAGATGTTAGAAAAATCGCTTGATAATTTAGCTCCTATAGAGACCTCTTTGATACATTTGTAAGAAACTGTCAAAATGTGTACAAGCCAGGAGAGTACCTGACGATAGATGAAATGCTTTTGGCTTTTCGTGGCAGGTGTAGATTTATACAATACATCCCTTCAAAGCCTGTAAAATATGTGTTGAAAATATTCGCTTTGGTCGCGAATATTTTCAACCCATATTTTTAAATCACTAACCTAGAAATCTATGCTGGGAAGCAGCCTGATGCACCATATGTTCAGAGCAATAAACCAATTGATGTCGTCAATCGCATTGTACAGCCAATTTCGAAAACTAACCGCAACGTTACGTTTGAAAATTGGTTTACAAGCTATGAGCTGATGCAAAACCTACTTCAAGAGCATAAATTGACAAGACTGTGCGAAAAAAATAAAAGGCAAGTACCCCCTGAATTTACAATAACTTGAGGAAAAGAAGTATTTTTAGCGGTATTTGGTTTTCAGAAGGACGTCAATATTGATATCCCATATTCTAAAAAAATAAATAAAGTGGTTTTGCAAATGTTTTCTTTGCACCACGATAGACAGATTGACGAGTCTTCAGGAGAAATGAAGGTACCAGAAATAATTACATTTTATAATGTAACAAAGGAACGAACTCTGTTCTATGTACAATGTAATTCGCAACTCAAATGCAATCGCAATATGACCGTTATCAATGCATATATAGTATACAAAAATAACAAAAAATAAAAGATATAAAGCAACGTAAATTTTTAAAAAAATTAGGAAAGACGTACGTTTTCCCAGAGAGATGCGCAAAAGAATCAAGGAATTCACAGGAGAACCGTCAGCCGAGCTACCTGCTACAATTCTAGGTGTAAGGAAACGGTGTCAAATATGTTCTGCCAAAAAGTATAGGAAAACTACCCAAACCTGCCGCATCTGCAACAATTTTATTTGCCCAGAGCACATAATTACTTACTGCAGCGTATGTGCTGATTTACATACTGACAGTAATTATTTTAAGGCTTAAAAAAATTTTTAGTTTATATTTTCAAATGTTAACCATAAGACTAAAAAAAGTAATAAATAAATACTAAGAAGGAAGATTTTTCATTATTTGCTCATAAGATTAAAAATTTAAAGTTTTTAGTTAAAGATTTTTATAGGCGTGGAAAATACATAAAAATTTCTCAATATAACACTTTTTTTCACCTAAGGAAAAGGGAAAGGGGATGAAAGTGAACGCAAGTAAGACGAAAGTTTGAAAGAGAGGAAAGCAAAACGGTATGTGAAATAAGAATAGAAGGAGAGTTAATTGAGCAAGTGGATGATTTTGTGTATTTGGGATGTGTATTTAGCAGGGATGGTAGATATGATAAGGATATAGAAAGAAGAGTAAACGCAGGGAATAGAGTGAATGGGGCAATACACCATATTGTGTACCAGAATGTATCAAAAAGGCACGTATGGTAATTCATAATGCTGTGTTAGTCCCTACTTTAATGTATGGTAGTGAAAGCGGGGTGTGGCAGAAGAAGCACGAAAGTGAAATAAACGCTGTAGAAATGCGGTCTTTAAGGAGTATTCTAGGGTTGAATCTGAATAACAGGGTGAGAAATTGCGTGATAAGAGATAAATGTGGTATGCAAGTTGATGTTGTGACCAGGATTAAGAAAGGAATGCTTCGGTGGTTTGGTCACGTAGATAGAATGAATGAGGAAAGAGTGACAAAGCAAATTTATATGGCAGATGTGAACGGCAGAGTCGGGAAGGGACGTCCTAGAAAAAAGTTTATCGACCGAATTGGCGATATTTTGAAAATGGGCCACGTTAAAAGTACCCTTAACCGACGAGCATGTATGCGTAGATATATGGATGTAAAGGAGGCGAAAGAGGTATGTCAGGATCGTGTCAAATGGAAGTCCGTAGTCTCTGCCTACCCCTCTGGGTGACAGGCGTGAGTGTTTATGTTTATGTATGTTATGTTTTTCACCTAATTTTTATAGTTTAAGAATCTTTCATCCCATCTTATTTAAAAAGTAACCAAATTTTCTTAAAATGTGAAAATTACACACATTTCATAATTCCGGTCATTTTGACGCACCAGTAGTTGTTTTCCTTTTCTACCGTACTCACGCCCGGTTAAAACATAATTTTTTTGCAAAATAACTTCTAATATAACTTTATTGAATAAAATTTAGGTCTTAAGTATATAATAAATGTATTTAGTATATTTTAAAGGATTGCCCCGTGTGTAAAATAACCTTTAAACGATTGATTGAGCATTCTAGAGTTGATACGAAAATTGAAATTAAAATAAAAATTGAAAATTGGCCTTAATTTCATTATGGGTTTTTTGTGACTCAAATATCCAAAACCTTTATTGATTGATGTGGCATTTTTGGTATTGCAATACAAATAATTATATATTAATTCTGTAAAATATTGTCATGTAATTGAATTTAATTTATAACGTGTGAAAGGAATTATTGGTTAAAACAATTATCATTTAGTTCGTTATAAGTAGAGTAATTGCTTTTAAGTTTGCTCCAACTGTTTCGAAAATATTTTATTGATCGATGTCTATAGAAAAGGAAGTCGGTCAGAGAAACAACAGGATTGGTCCATTTTGAAATCCTTACGTTGTTTATGTTTAAAATTTACTGCCATAGTTTTCTATAATTTTCGATTTTGAGTTTAGTTTTACGGCATTCTTAATTTGTGTTTAATAATACGAACTGTCTTTGAACTCCTCTGTTGAACGATTCCGTGAGCTATTTGAATAAATTAAAATCCACAAAAAATCCCTAAGTATTGTGCAATACACAGTTTTTTAAACTTTTATATCAATATACAGTAGTAATAATACTGTAATACTGTGTATTAATATACGCAATAATTAAGGGATTTTTTGACACTAAGCTCGCTGTGTAAGTTGTTATTTGTTATTAAATCGTTACTATTTTAACGCTATTTTGATTTTGTGCAGGCATAGCTGTACAATAAAAAAATTAACAAAGAAGCTCGGAATGCCATTGTGTATCGCGTATTTAAAGTTGTTGTTTAAATTGAAATTAAGTCAATAATATATTTAAAATATTAGTAAGTTAATAAAATAAAATAATTAAAAGCTGATTTTTTATTCCTCAAATAAATGTCACAACAAATAAATTATAACCAGTTTGAATTTAAAAGTGAAACCATTAAACTTATTTCTTCTAAAAAAAAATTTTAATTTTTTAATTGGTTTATACTTTATCATTAAAAAACCTTTCGACTGAATATTGGAAACAGCCCTAACAAAACGTTGCAGACTTGCTATGAGATTTTAGAATCAACAAAATAAAACCCTAAAAATTAATTTTATATTTATTTACTTACTAATAGAAATCTTGGCTATCCACGTCTCGGCTGGGCAGCGTTCGGGAAATTACGACGCATCTTCTCGTCAGGAATACCTCAAAACCTAAAAAATAAGTTGTGCAACCAGTGTGTGTTGCCAGTGATGACCTACGGAACCGAGACGTGGTCCTTCACTGCTGGCTGTATGAGGACGCTCAAAGTCGCTCAGCGAGCTATGGAGAGGGCTATGCTCGGAGTTCCCTTGCGTGATAAACTTAAAAAAGAGGATATCCGCAGTAGAACCAGAGTGACCTACATAGCCCAACGGATTAGTAAGCTGAAGTGGCAATGGGCCGGCCATATAGCTCGAAGAACCGACAACCGTTGGGGAAGAAGGGTTCTCGAGTGACAGCCTCGTACCGGTAGGCGTAGTGTAGGGCGACCCCCCACTAGATGGAGTGACGACCTGGTAAGACATGCAGAAAGTCGATGGATGCAGTTGGCTCAGGACCGTGCTTTGTGGTATAACTTGGGGGAGGCCTATGTTCAGCAGTGGACTTGTAAAGGGCTGTAATGATGATGATGATGATAATAAAAAGAAGTAAAATTGTATATTTAATAAAGGTTTATATTTTATTACTTTATTTAATATTCCATCATTTTATTAGATACTGTTAATTATACAAATTTCAAATTTTGTTCGTGAAATTCGGGAACTAAAGAAAAGAGATTAGTTAAATAACGATAAATCAATATAATACGCTTATCAATACTATGCCAGAATTACTACTAAAATATTAATATTATCTTATACAATATGTAACGTAATTGACGCACACCCTCAGACACCCCAATTAGTATATTATGTTATAATCATAATACATACACTTAATTTTTAGTTAAACATTTTTATGTACTGATTATTTATCAAATTAGTTAAACTCATTCCGGAAGAATGTTGTAGTCACAATACAAATTCATGAACGCAAAGACTTTAACCTGCTTGAAATAAAGTTCATTTTTGTTTATTTTTATTGAATGACAGAATTAGTAATACAAATAAAACTGCACTCCTAAAAGTCTTATTGCCTTAAGTTAAGGTCCATTTCAGTTTGTTTTGACTGTACAGATTTAGTGTGACTGTAATTTATGTAGTTTTAATTATTTTTGGGATAAAAAATTACCTATATTAAAAATGATAGGAATCGATTCAGTAAACGATTCTGAACAAACTACTTTCTCAAAGTGCGTTAATTATGTTACATGTTGTATAAGCTGCTTTACAACCTTACTTATTTACACGGGTATTATTTAAATCTACTTAACATTTATCTCAGGAATAAAACAAAATATTGATATAATTATCTCTATTTATAAACTAGATAAAATAAGTTTTAGATTTAATATAACAAGCGTCATCTACCCACTTTTATGCAAGTAACTAATGATTTTGAATGGCGGAACAACAGGCGTCATAGGCTTTGACCTACCTTTTGCTTTATCCAAAGTGGAATCGTGGCCGAGCAAGTTACTCCATATTCTATTAAATTTGGATTTTCATGCTGGAATTTTTATTGTTGTTGTTGGCAAAATTTTGATTTGGTAATAAAAAAATATCGATGACGTATCAATCCGCCTAGCTTACCTGTTCATTCGTGTTTATTATAAGTAATGTTTTTATTAGTTACATAAATTAAAAATACCTTTTAAATACTCCAATTTGCATAACCGTTGATTTGAATATGTAATCATCATCACAGCCTATCACAAGTTTATTGCTGAATTAAGTGCTACCCCATGGATTAAATTGAGGCATTCCGATTTAGTAATATCTTTCTGATACAGCATAATGTGAAGAAAAAATTAGTGTAATTTAAAGTAAAATATTATCAATCAATATATTATTTATTGTATAACAATATATTACATAGTAGAATGAGACAAAGCGAAATATATACATAGAAAGTAAAACAAACGGTCTAATCGTTCTCGCAAGGAGTTTTACAAGCGTACATCTGTAACCGAAAATGATTTATTGAAAAGGAGTATGAATGTGCTCGATACCACGAAAAACGAAAAAGATTGTTAGTGGAACGAAGACGGTAATCATGATAGGTGGAAATGAATTCAAAGCGGTCTTTTAGGTAACGTGGAGCGGAGGGATTGAACAATATGCTGAATAAGTTAGAAAGGACGTGAGTATACCTATGAAGGCAAATCGGCAGCCGCTTGAGACGTTATCGAAATTCTGAAATGTGATTATATTTACGGAGTCCAAATATGAATCATAAGAATGAATTTTGAATTCTCTCAAGTTTATTTGCGCAGACAGCAAACATCAGCAAAGTCAAAAATAGGCAGATGTATGGATTGAGTAAGCGCGTAGTGGCAATAAGGAGAAAATTTATAAGTCTCCGCAGAGAGCTTAGCGCTGCAAAAAATTTTCCTTCTGACTTCATTAATTTGTGATTACCATGTTAGACAGGAGTCGATACATATTTCTAAAGTCCTAACTTTATCACAATGAGAGAATGTGAATGCAATTGAGGAGAATAGGTGGTATGAGAGAAAAGTCAACCCTAACAACTGTGATTAAAAGACAATCCATAAGATTAACACAAGTCCAAAATACAAGCCAGATCAGCGTTAGTTGTATCAATAGATTTCAGTAAATCATCCAGAGTTGATTGAGGCTAAACTTGGAGATCGTCGGCGTACAAGTGCGGCGTAGGCACACGATCGACCGTAGCCGGTTTCACTCGGTCACTGTGACGTAGGCGCGGACCCGAAGCTTGTTGTCGTGCAGAACCTGCCCGACGTGCTGAAGCTATCGGCCAGGTTTTTGCTGTCTGATCTCTCGTGCCCTCTGTAACAAAGATTTGCTTACGGTAGCTAACTGAGGATCATGGTAAGATTCGCCGTTTAAATATCAGTTTGTATGGGGCTTTTTAACATAAACTTGTAAACGTCGAGAATTAAAATTCTTTTTAAAAATAACTAATAAAATTGAAATTAAACCCAAGCACTACTGCAAGACTTCAAGACACAGTAAGATCATTCTACATAGACCCGACTATAAATAATAATTAAGAAGGTCACCAGTCACCTCAGTCCCCCATGACCATTGGTGTTAGAAAGCATCCGAAACGTTTAGAATAAAAACAAAAATAAAAATAAATTAAACGCGATAAAATCCGTAAAAGTAGTTTTAATCAATATTAACTTTTCTTTACAAATAATTAGGGGCAATATTAAATGATCTTTTAATAGTTTTTTAATTATTTTATTTATGTCAAATATTAAGGTTTTTTTTTTAATTTCCCAGTGCGAAGTTATTGTAATGGGTCCGATTTAGCAAATTGGAAATTTTAACATATCTCCACGTTTCAAGGTATTTAGAGTCGCATAGTATGGTTTTTAAGAGGATGTCCTTGTGTGCACATCTACGTACGTATGTACGTTCGGATTCAATTTTCGTCTCGTGTATCTTAAAAAAAAAGAGTGATATTGACATGGGGCCAATTTCATTTAACGCATAATTAAGTAACTTAGACCTCATAAAATTTTTAACAAAATCGGTCAAGTCGTTTTTTGTGCCAAACGAAAAATTGTATAAAATATTAAAAAAATATTATATTTTTTATGCTTTCTACTGGGAAGTTAGTCATGTGGACCTTTCAGGTCGCACCTAAACCGCTTTTTCTTGATACAGTTCAGCAATTACATAGGCTTTGCTTTTACAAAAAAAATTGTTGCCATAAACAAACAAAAATAACGCAAGAAATTCAAAATGATCCCCTCATTTCTTTACGCTGGTCGCTCATATAGAATATAATTCAGTCTATAAGTCAGTTAAAAGAAGAGTCAACGACAGTTTTCTATTATTTCCTTAACACTATTAAAGAAATCCATACCATCAAACGAAAAATCAAATATTGTAAAAATTCATAACAATTAAATATCAACCAAAAACAGCGCGAGAAATTCTAAATGATAATTATGTAACCTTATTCCCTTTCACGTCCTAGGCGGAAGTTTGTCGACCAAATTGGTGATATACTAAAAACGGGCCAAATTAAGAGTACCCTTAACCGACGAGCATGTATGCGTAGGTATATGGATGTGGAAGAGGCGAGAAGGGTATGTCAGGATCGTGCTAAATGGAAGTCTGTAGTCTCTGCCTACCCCTCTGGGTGACAGGCGTGAGTGTTTTATATATATATATATATATATATATATATATATATATATATATATATATATATATATATATATATATATTTATATATATATATATATATATATATATATATATATATATATATATATATATATATATATATATATATATTCCCTTTCACACGTAATTAATAAAATGAAATGACTAATGAAACGTTAGAAAGAAAAGAAAACTACACATTTTGTTATTTTATTCATATTTTCTATTGCATTTTTCCATTAGTTCATTTATTTAATATTTAAATAAGTCAAAATATAAATAAGAACATCAAAGCAGTATGTAAACTTCACGGAAATCTAAACAATAATATTATTTAGATTTCTGTGGAAAATTTGTACGTTTGTAAACATAAGAGTTATAGTTAAATGACCGAAATGATGGTATTTTCTTAACGTACCACTTCGTAAACATTTTATATTAAGATAAAAATCTGATCAAATTATGAACTCATGTGGAAAAAAATGATTAAAGTTGATTATATAAATGGAGAATACTTTAAATACAAGCTCTTCAACATTAACGCAATGATAAACATTATACACATTCAATTTAACTGCAGGACAATATGTGAAATGTAGTGGAATCATTTTATTTATTCTTTGAAAAACCGACATATATGCCATTAATGTGTGAATTGCAATATTTATTTTAGTTTTTAATCTTAAAAAATAAAATATTTTTTGTTTATATCTATTAAGGTAAATAGCTATAAGTAATTGTGTTGGTTTTTCATATGTAGGATGTTGGCGGGGTTATATACAGGTTGGTTATCGTGGATGACCATTGTGAGGAAAATGGCTAAATATAGTCTTTATTTTTTTTTTCAAACAATTATGTTTTAAACATTTTGGCACAAGATCTTTGAAGCAAGACTTTCTCTCGCGGTAACATAACGGTACTTTACATACTTTACAGCCCCAAATAGTACGTACTGGCTCTTTTTTGGTACTGCATCTGCTGTAACGCCTGGAAGTTCCTCTAATGATTGCTGATGATTAGCGAAAGCTAATCGAACTGATTGGGGCACTTCAGGTTTGTACCTTTTATAGAAGCTAAACTGGGCGAGGCCCTACTTGCCTTACTTTCCTCAAACTGCGAAATTAGGTTGAATAATATATTCAAAAGACTGACTCCAAATTTCATACACTTGTTATGGAGAGCATCATTACTTGTACTCGTATGTGTAGGTTACATTTTATGCTGTAAACTCAAAGCTATTAATTATCTTGCTACAGGCTAGGTTAATATGGTACTACCGCATTTGTGTTTCTTCAAGATTTAAATATTCTCTTGAGTTATTTAACCACTTCAGCTTACCAAGCTGATTTAACAACTTTGTCAAAGCTAAAGCTAAACTCAAGTTATTGAAAATTTCAACTAGCCCATAACTAATTTTATGATGAGAATAGTCCTTGTGTTTCTGTTCAATTGAATATGTATGCAACTACGAGTAAACAGTTTTCGGATCGTTTCCTTTACCTTGCTTCCTAACGAATTCCATGATTATAGGTACAAACTGGTTTTGATGAATGAGTTAACGAATGTAAAAATACGTTTATACGTTTCATTAAAGCCTGTTTTTTGTATTTTTCTTTCAAAGGATATTTGAACAATAGAACTACAAAAAGTTATGCCCAGCAGACAGCAGCAATATCTACATCTCGCTGCGAGTGCTATGAATAACGATGCGAGAAAATTAAATGTTTGACCTATTAGTAAACTAAAAAGTGGCATTGTATTTATATATTTCGTAGCTTATATTTTACACTGATAACTTGGGATTTGTAAAAAATATTGGTTCGGTGCAAATTTATTTTGTAGGAATATACCTATTGCTTTTGGTGCAAATTTATTTTGTAGAAAATATTGCTTCGGTGCAAATTTATTTTCACATTTCTTCTTTTTTATATCTGCTTGACGTATTCTAATCGATCTCTGCATTTCATTCCATGGATGTTGTTACAGATTGCTGTGGGAAATGCAACAAAATTTTGGTTTATGATAGTTATAGGTTACTTCTTCTATAAAGAGGAAAATAATGTTGGCCAAAATATTCAGAGGCATTTACGTGCATATACAAATGCATGTTTCAAATCGGGAGCATATAGAAGTTATTCAATTTTAAATGAAGAGAATTGTCATAATATGAACATACGCATCAGTGGAGAAATAGCAGAAATTTTTCTGTTCTTTTGGTTTATCTTTCCACTACAGCCGAAAAAAATCCACTGCTGAATATAGGCCTCCCTTATAGATTGCCTCGCAGGTTTTGTAACTGCTGTTTTTTTTTTAAATTTAGAGTTGATAGTTGGTCATCAATATTTATTTATTAGACTGCCAACCGGGAAACGTCGACAAGTAAAATTTTTTTGAAAGATACCTATCATAATGCAATTCATTAGGGAAAAAATATTTAAGAAAATTAACTATGTATGCAATTTTCTGAAGCAAACAAAAATAATGAAAACAAGGCCATTCTTTGTAGAAAATATTTATTTCATTCAACCAAGGAACAAGGTCAGTATAAAGTGTTGAACAAAGAAAGATATAAAAAATAATATTATGTTTGTTATTGCTAAAGTTAATGATTTAATATTTATTTTAAATAAGAGCAAGTTAAAGAAGCAATAAAATTTTATTTTCGCACTAACTGTGCCCACAAAATCATTTGTACGGTGTGTTGGTATACAAGCAATAAAGTACTCGTAAAATAAAAATAAACACCAAATATAAGAAATAATAACTTAAGAAAAAGAATTAGGAAAAATATACCCACTAAATAAGAATTTTTCTGAATAAAAAGCCTTTCTGTAAAAATATTATCGATAGTAATCCTTGGTGCGTGTACAAAATTGTTGGCATCACTTACTGGCCGAGAGCATTTGGCCGTGTGAAAAGTAGCAGAAGTGTAGTGTACCGTAGTCCATTGTGCTTAACGTCTGTTCCTGCACCTTATTAGGTCATTGCAAAGCAAGCAGTGATACGAATATGACGCACTTTAATATGAACTAAAAGTTGATACGTAAATTAATCCGGGGAATACAAACTTGCTCGTCCGCACTGCTTTTAGTTGCAGATAAAGGACTTTCAAGCAACAAAAGCACTTTCACCGTTAAAAAACGTCACCTATTACTGCTTCAAAACTAATTTAATTTAATCATACACGGTTAGAGTTTGAGTACATAAAGTTTATGAAAAATTACTTTTTTGTAGTTTACGTAAAGCTTACATCTGAACTCTGATGATGTTCAGGACTGTTAGCCTTTTAGCTGAAAATGTTGATGTAGATTATTTATTTTAGGAGAGTGTAGGAGGTGGAGATTGTTATTTATGATTATCCACTAAAATGAAAACACATCGTGACATAGTGAAGTTGTCTAAGCGCCTTCGGAACATTGGTGGCGGGCCCGGCTGTGCTGTAGCTAGTAGCTATATATATATATATATATATATATATATATATATATATATATATATATATATATATATATATATATATATATATATATACAGGATGTAAGTGTAAACACCGTTGTCCGTGAAACTAGTGGTTTGGTTTCACTTAGAACGTAAATTCAATGAAAAATAACAACTTTTTTTTTTTTAGTAAAATCTAAATTTTTCCTTAATTCCTCAATTTTTGCCTATCCTAAGCCGGGATGAAAGTATGAAGAAAAAGTTATATCACGGGTTATGTGTACCTATTGTGTTTTTATGTTGAATGTTATGTAGGTAGCTAGCGCGGGCGGTGATCTGTACAGTGATTACGTAACTCGGGCGCATAGGGTATCCATGAATTTACGGACGGTGTCGGACAGAAACTTTTTAAATTTATTGAATTCATGTTCTTTAAGTGAAACCAAACCACTGGTTTCAAGGACAACGGTGTTTACACTAACACCCTGTATATATATATAGACGACAGCACCGCCACATCACTCCCCGCTCAGACAGGAGGTCGATGGTACAGTCTAGTTGTCGACGAACATGCCGTGTGTGTCGTGCACATGCCAGGGGATTGCCTTGTAATCTGCGGTGAGTCGAGAAGAAGGCAAAAAATCTGCAAGAGTGCCGTGAAGCAGAGGTGAACAGTATAGCTCTTAGCTATGCCGAACACTGTAGCGCTGAGAGTAACTTGAAGTAACAGGAAGCATTATTTCAGTGCTGCGATGAACCTAGTAAAGCTAGATGGCTTGCAGGATGTCATGACTGCAGACGATATCTGCTCCGGAGCAGATGGATGGGGTACTTTATGACAATGATGAAGCTTGAAGTTAAAGTTTTCCAAGGTTGTTGTTTGCATTGTTGCGTGTTCAAATCACGTCGCTTGGTCACCACTGTGGCCGTAGAAAGAAAATGGGAGATCTCCCACAGGACAAGGTGTTCTGCCCGGGGAGCGGCCAAAGCTCCGTGTACGGTACGGAGCTATTCTATATATACGCTTACTACTTCGGAATAGCGCGATTTAGGCTTCGATATGTTTTCGCTTGTGGCATGACGACAGCACCGCTACAAGCTCCATCTTTATTAATCGTGCGTGGGACCTATCATGTCCTACGCAAGCGTAGCTTTCGCACACGCAGCTGCGTATATTGAAAGTATACAAGGACTGCACGCATTCATAGTGTACACGGTATATTTTAAGAATGTGTAGCAAATAAAATTTTCAGAAAATATATACGATTTCTGCGTAATAGTCGCGTATACTTTTTAACGCTGATTCAGTAAATTAGTTAAGAGATTATACAAGGCTAGAAGCGACATGTTCTGACATTGTATACATTTAGGATGTAAACGCGTAAAAAGTATTAATAAAGTATAGAAGCCCAGAAATTTACTAAGTAAATGTCATTATATTAAAAAATATACAACAATTAGTTATCAACTAATCATGTAGTTATTACTTTATGGCAATTTAAAGGTAAATGTTAAAAGTCCTTTGTGAGAGACAAAATTATTTTTATTATAAGGGCACTTAAATCTTAGTACCCGGTTGACCGAGCTTTGCTCGGTATTTTTCGCTCGATTTTTTTTAATTCGTGTGTTTTGGAAATTATATTTAGATACAAATTACATACTGATAAAATATAAATAATATTTTTTGATCTTAGCGACATAACAGAAAAAAAGGAACTGGTTATTCGAATAAAAAGTCATGAGTGCAATTATTTTAATTTAAATTTTCGTGTTTTTAAAAAATACTAGAAAAAGGGCTCGAAAAAATAGATTTTCTCAAAAAAGAAAGGAGCTTGAAAAAAAAATGAAAAAAGTCGGTCGGTCGGTCTGGGCTCGAACCGGGGTTTTACGATTCTGTGACCGCCCATTATACCAATTAAGCTATTTATAATCATTAACAATCTGTCAAAATTTACCTTCTTATTCTAACGATATTGTAGCAGTTTTTCATTGCCTAAAAACACGGACAAAAAGACATTTTCTAAAAATAAATCCTAGCTAGATCGATTTATTATCCCCGAAACTCCCTGGACACTAAATTTTACGAAAATCGTTGGAGCCGTTCCCGAGATCCCGATTATATATATATACAAGAATTGCTCGTTTAATAGTATAGGATTTATATTCATAATATTTCCAATTACCTTCAACAAGAAATACAATTAGTTGTCAATTTGACACATACTTTTTAACGGCATTCATTGTCATAATTAAATATAATTACGTGTACTTTATACATGTCGTAGGATAATATTATAATAAGATAAACAGAATTTTCGGAAAAAATCTATGGTGATCGCGAAAACACGGCTAATTAGATGATTGGTCGAATAATTTCGACATATTCTAAGACTGAATCAGCACGCCCCGACTCCACGTAGTCTTGTCTGCCCTACCCCTAGAGTGTTTTGTAAATCCGTAGGTGCGGAGGGAGAGCAGCCCCTGCCCGCCGTAGCAAATTGCAGGTATGGGTGACTGCGATTTGCTATGCAAGGGCGAAGAAGCTGCACTTCATGCAGCGCCGAAACTGTTACAGAAGTAACTTCAAGGGTCAATATTAGTCAATATATGTTATATAATCAACATAGTACATTTTTTATTTTTTATTTTTATCACGGAATTGTCATGCGAATAGGAAGTAATTTTAAGTTTAATCATAATATCAGTGTTATTTTGCAATACAAAATGCTATCTACACACATTAATAACATACACTCTATATGTTTTTCGCTCAAAGTTTAAGCGTAACATATTGGAAAGTATACGCTATAAAAGCGTAATAACCATGTATAGTTTCTAAGAATAGTTATGCTCATAACAAATAGAAACTATACAGCAATTAGTCCCGACCTGCGCGTACTGTTGTTGTATATTTTCAATATACGCCACGCGGCTCGTCGTAATTTGTACGACCTCCAACTCGTCCAAAATAGATTTATTCGCATAGCCACCGGAGCTCGGTGCTACTAACGAAATTCCCAGATTCCGATGAAGCTGTAAAGCCCAAAAGGCTAACAGCACTAACTTCACCAAAATCCAATGATGCAGCTGTGTCTATCTTTTATCGCAAATGTGCTACTTGGAGCTTGGGTAGGTTAGAATATTTGGATGCCTCCAGCATGTGAAAGTAATTATTGTAGTCGAGGTCTATACCATCGCCCTTTAAAGGCGAAAATCCCTCGTAAGGTACTTGCTCGGAAAAGCATATTACGAAACTAAAAAAAAATATGAAGAAATATAAAAATAACTTATTTTTTTTAATATCCTAGTGTGGACGTTGCACGTTGCACGGATTATTAAATAAAATTACAAGAACGGAGTATAATTAAAACTTCATATTTTTTACCCTAAGAGCAAATAGTTAAAGGAAACACACACAAAGAAATCCTTTCGCCATTGGAATTAAATCAATAGATAAATAGAACTTAACTTTGCAATACTTTTACATTTAGAATTTCTTTTAGAAAACGTATTAAAAGTTACGATTAAGTGAAAACAAAGTCCACGCCTTTGTAAATTTCGAGGCGTACAGCGATGTTATTTGTTTTGGTAAAACGAGATCTTACCCTATGAATATAACTCTATGAATTTATAGTAGACTGAACTTCGTAAATAAATTGTTTCGAAAACTTATTTCTAACAACGGTTATTATTTTACTCTTCCATTATGGTAGTTAGTGGTGAAAATAATTAACCTGAAATAACTAAGTAGTTTTTAACAACGCAAAATTTAACAAAATACGAATATTTAATAAAATACAAAAAACAATTTAAATTAAATATATATTGCAGTTTTAATAACATATCCCTTCTAAGACTAAACTAAACGTTTCTTTAATTCAAACTTCAAAGTATTGAGTTTTCAATTAAGAAGCGTTTAGTTCGATTTCATAAATTTATTTCTATAGAGAACTAAGGGAGTCTCAAGAGCACTTAAAATTTGACTCGTTTTCTTCTTTTTTTTAGGATTTTAATGAATTTCGATTGGTGAAATACCAAAGTGATTTCATTATTTTAAAAAGTCTAATTCGTAAGTTTATTTCGCTTGAAATTTATTTAATGATAGAACAAACACATACTTCGACCTTTCCAACATTAGTCAGAGATTAGTATCTTTTTATAGAATAAGGTTCACCAACAAGCACACAGTCCACCTGATGAATAGTGTATGCTGTTACCCATATATGTCAGCAGATATAGTGGAGACCCAAATCCTGCTCGGAATGGATACCAGCTGAAATATTTGGCATATGTGGCGGCATCTAAAAGAGCTGTGCTGAACTTAGATTTTCTGTGCATTTAGACTGAATCGTTATGGGAGATTCTGAGACAACATCAAATAATCGTGTTTTTTTTTCCTTTCCAAAACGTAATTTTCTTGGAATTAATTCGACATCATTGTTTTGACCAATTATATAATCTAATGAGCTCTTCTACTTAAAATACTACGTCGATTGCCGTAACCCGCATCAAAATCGGTTGATTCGTATGTGAAAGAAAGAAATCTTGAAAAAGTATTTTTTTTTTTCAAAATAAATAAGTATAATAGTAAAGTAGTAAGCTTTTTATTAAGCTAAAATGTGTCAATTGCCATAAATTACGTAAAAATCAGGTGATGTGTTTGTGAAATATTCAATTTTGAAAAAAAAATATAAAACGTTTAAAATTATGACGTTTTTGAGCTCTTCGAGCTATACAATAAGTTGAATTCGTAGCGCTTTGATACTGAAATTAGCAGGAAGTTCCAGAGATAGTTTGTAGGGTCAACCACTTTTTTTGTTAAGTGTATTAAAATAAAGGCTGCTAAGCCTTGGATTCTACCTGGTTCTCAACCGCTGGGCTTACATCTGTATACTGAAGAATCATCATTATTTCGCGAAAATATTATTCTGAATTCTTGAGTGAAATGAACAAAAACGCTTTCAATGCGTTGAATTCCCCTTGGTAAAACGACAAAAGTACCTTGTTAGATACAAAGAGAATTTTATCGGCATTGTCTCATTTTTGTTCCGAATGAAGAATTGTAAGAACATTTTTAGAATCTGATTCCTTTATTTCCACACATTCAGCGCTTATTATATACATATTTCATTTGAGTTTCATTTTGTTCAAATTAATATATATTTTATTTCTAAATTGACTGCTCAGTTTGTAATGGTTTTTGGCTCCAGCGCCTTGGGTTGCAGGTTTAAATCTCGCTCTGCACTTTTAAATCAATGTAAATCGCCTTCGCCTTACAGAAGAAATCCTTAGTATTTTTTTTAACTTATTAAGGCAGCGATTGCCTTCAATTCCATTTGGAAGTAAGTGGTGATGAATCCCTATATCCTTTGGTGAGTTATTAACGGAAAGTGGAAGGTAAGTCTTTCTTAGGTGGTATGTCTACTTTTTTTGGTTAGGAGTAGACTACATTATTTATCTCTCTCACTCTCTCTCTCGGCATTCTAAAGGATGCATTTTGGAGAGTATGTGCGGATTTTTTTTACCTCCTATAACCACTATCGGACAACCAGGTGATCGGCAGATTTTCACTCCTTTTTAGACGCCTTTTTCCTTTTTCCTCCATGGTGGCGTGGAGCAGAAGTGCGGTGGTTTTGTTTTTCAAGAAAGGTGACAACGCCCTCTTGAAGAACTACACACCGATATCCCTTCTGAGCCGCGTCTACGTACTGTTTTCGAGAGTCATTACGAATCGTCTCGCACGCAGACTCGACGCCTTCCAGCCTCCCGAACAAGCCGGTTTCCGAAAAGGCTTTAGTACCGTAGACCACATACATACCCTTCGGCAAATTTTACAGAAGTCCGAAGAGTACAATCTGCCACTTTACTTGGCGTATGTGGACTATGAGAAAGCCTTTGATTCCGTCGAAATTTGGGCGGTATTACAGTCCCTTCAGCGGTGTCAAGTTGACAGTCGGTAAATCGAAGTGCTGAAGTGTTTGTAAAGTAGGGCTATGATGGCTTTCCGAGTACAGAACCAGATTACGAAACCTATCTAACTGAAGAGAAGTGTAAAACAAGGTGACATTATTTCCCCGAAACTCTCCACCGCTGCATTGGAAGATGTTTTCAAGCTACTGAACTGGAAAGGATACGGTGTCAACATCAATGGCGAGTACATCACTCGCGTTTGATTTGCCGACGATATAGTCCTTATGACAGAATCGCTGGAGAACTTAAGAACTATGCTCAATGACCTCAATAGTGCCTCCCAATGAATAGGTCTTAGGATGAACATGAACAATACAAAGATCATGTTTAATGTCCACGTCACACCTATGCCGGTAGTTGTTGGGAGCATTCAACTCGAAGTTGTTGACGAGTACGTTTACCTGGGACAAATAGTACGAATAGGTAAATCCAACTTCGACCGAGAGATCAATTGACGGATTCAACTCGGCTGGGCAGCGTTCGGGAAATTACGACACATCTTCTCGTCAGGGATACCTCAAAACCTGAAAACTAAGTTGTACAACCAGTGCATGTTGCCAGTGATGACCTACGGAACCGAGACGTGGTCCTTCACTGCTGGCCGTATGAGGATGTCTGTCGTTTTTCAAACTTATTCTATAAAATAAAAAATAAAAATCAAGTGAAACCAATATAAAAAAACTCAGCCCCGACCCGCCACCGTTGCTCGGACGCGGTTACGGAAGTCATCTGTACACTGATTTGCGTATAAGTGAACACTGCAACGAAAAACTTGCTTAATCGGTATCCTCACCATTATAATCCACATTATCATCACCAGTTATCATCATCGTCGTTATCGTCGTCGGTCCCCAATTTTATACAGCTCACGGCCTTTCAGTCCTGATTCCCACAATGACG
This sequence comes from Parnassius smintheus behrii, assembly GCA_036936625.1. Lineage (NCBI taxonomy): Eukaryota > Metazoa > Arthropoda > Insecta > Lepidoptera > Papilionidae > Parnassius > Parnassius smintheus. Next base: position 20,279,444 of record JAUPFT010000004.1, on the reverse strand, counting down.
TTAAAGAGAATAAAGTTGACTAGTTAACATCATTAACATCACAGAAAATAGCTGTGTGCCTTAACAGAAGAAAGTTAGAAAGAAATTCTATTCAAACTTTATGAAATAAAATTGTCGTTTTTAGGTTTCAAAAACCACCAATCATTTTAATTTTTCAAAGTGACACTGGTTAAAATGATCAACTTAACTAAATATACTATATCATTTAATACAAAGATGATACCACCTTTGCGTTAAGTGTACACAAAATGCAGTATTTGTTAACTCTAATAAGACACCAAAATGTATTATTTTTGCGCGTTGTTACGATAATGAAACATAATTAATAAAACATACACCTACCTACATAGGTTTAGGGAAAATAATGTAACGGTAGAATCATTAGGACCCTTATCACAAAGGTGGGCAAAATAGACTAAAGGTAACTTGAAAATTTCCGTCCTAATTACAAACCAACACAAGGGTTTCGGGGGCTCTTTGAATGGTACCATAAAGACCATGAAGGGTCTCTACAGTGTTCTAATTGTGATATCGACTATTGAAGTGAAACGAGAAACATTTCATTTCCCTGCCTTTTATATATATATATATATATATATAAAATGTATATAATTATGCCTTAAAATAATAAAATGTTTTTATATGTTACTATATTATTGCTATAATTCCATACATATAAATAAAATTAAGGTGACTGACTTCTTTTGGACCCAGACTATTATTTGCATACTATTAATACAGGAAATACCATTTCCAATGTTTTGGCTTTCTGTATGAATCGATTATCATAAACCTTTGCGAACGGATGGAGACTTACGCCAGGAGTGATCAATACTTTATTTTATTTTATCCACAAACTTGGTAATTAAAAAAAAACGAAACGAATAACTGATAAAATAAATATTTTCCGAATAAAACAAAATTAATAGATTACCTATCCTGGTGTAGCCGGAGGGGTGAGGGGGGGGGGACTCCACAATGTAACAAACAAAAATACGTAGCTAAGTTAACAACATATAAAATTTATTATGTAAAAGTCCACTGCTGGTTATTGGCGTTCTTCGATTTAAATTTGTTATCATTCTAGCAGACGAATGGGCGATGAATGGTGTTTCGAGCCTTTGACGCTGCTCCTCGTCTTCGGTCTTCGTGTTTTGTGTCTGACGTAAACAAGATAGTTATACCACCCACCGGAAGTCATTATGTTTCATTGTCACCTTTTACGTCACACACTGGACGAGCAGGGAGGCCTAATACGACATACTGGACATGGAACGGACTGTCTTACGCTGACACAATATGAGAACATAACAACCTTAATGAACGTATTTAGGTAAACTGTGGTATCGCGGGGACTGAGTGCTAGGTATCAATTTTTGTAGGTAATCAAGCAATTGAAATCCTAATTCGAGCCTCAATGGCATCACTGAATTGATAATATATATTGCAACTGACGATATACCCAGCAATCTGTGGAGAAGAAAAACATCGTAAACGAAGCAGTATATCGGAGAATCTAAAACTAAAATTTTTGGTTATACGAGGTCCATCAAAATGTCATTTCTTGATGATGAATAACACATAGGAGTGCTTGGTGGAAGCACAGCGAACACTTCTCCGTCCGTAAACCCTCATACAAGTGAGAAGCATGTGCTTGGCAGTTCAGCAAGCTAAAAATTCAATTTTAAGATACAATATTAGCGAATTTTTTTAGAGAATAAAAATAATAAACGAGCACCCAGTCTACCTGATAGTAAGTGGACGGTGAAGCCCATGGATGATTACGTCTAACCTTCATTATAAATCAATTTTGATTCTTAATGGTTTCGCTGGTCTTCGCTGTTGTGCAACATTTTAATATATTTAAGTAAGATGAGAAATGATAACAGAAGGAATCTATTTAATCAAGAAAATTCTTTTTTGAAGGCATCATTAAAACTGCTGAAGAAATTCAAACAAACAATATTTAAGGAATCTCTAAAATCTCGCTTCTAATTTCACACCGACTTTTGAATGATGTCAACAAAGAACATGAGCTGTCCCTTATTTTAATTGTGATTCCGAATAATGAAAAGAAAACGTAGAATATCTTTAATCGTGCTTCCATCAGTACTAAAATGCGATAGCATTTTAGTAATTACGAGGTTAAAATAGTTTTCCTTTAGTAAGCATTCAAATGTAAACTATAAATATAACTATGATACAAAACTATCGGTATTACTTAAAACGTACTTTAAGGTAATTTGTTAAGGTTAACTCATTTAATTTTTGTTCTCTTTAAAAATCTACCATTGCTTGGGAAAAGAAACGTGGAAAATTATTTAGTACGACTAATTTTATTTTGCGTTTGTTATATATTGGGTCCTTACATACGAAATTAGCTTTTTGTCGTACTGACCAGTTTATTTATCTTTTATTAATTTTATTTTTTATTGCACCAAAGATTTTGTACAAAAGGCGAGCTTAATGCTATATGGCATTCTCTACCAGCTAACCTTGGGTAGAACAGAGAGTGAGTTATGGGCAGTAAAGTTGTCATGATCATATTCAATTCAAAAATGTACATGCTACACGTACATAAGATACGTAAGATGTACGTAAGATATATATACACATATATATTATATACACTTACACATATAAATAATATAACTAATCCACATATTTAAACATATACAACACGTAACATATTAATTAACGCACTTTGAGAAAGTAGTTTATTCAGAATCGTTTACTGAATCGATTCCTATTATTTTTAATATAGGTAATTTTTTATTTCAAAAATAATTAAAACTACGTAAATTACGGTTACACTAAATCTGTACAGTCGAAACAAACTGAAGTGGACCTTAACTTAAGGCAATAAGACTTTTAAGAGTGCAGTTTTATTTGTATTATTACTATTATTATCATTCAATAAAAATAAAGAGAAATGAACTTTATTTCAAGCACGTTAAAGTCTTTGCGTTCGTGGATTTATACTGTGACCACAACATTCTTTAGTGTAACTAATTTTATAAATAATCAGTGCATAAAAATGTTTAACTAAAAATTCAGTGTATGTATTATGATTGTAACATAATATACTACAAAGTAGGTACGTATCTCGGGCTAGTTATTGACAGTAAATTAAATTGGAGCCAGCATATTGACCGTGTACGTACTAAACTAAGACAGTTTTTAGCAAATATCACTATTCTCAATAATCGCATTCCTTTTAAAATAAAGTTAATGTTATATAATGCACTTGCGGAGTCGCACATTCAATACGGGCTAATTAGCTACGGCCGAACTTACAAAACATATCTTGACCAGATCCATAGTTTACAAGTAAGAATACTCAATACTATAGTTCCAAATAAAATAAAAAATAAATTCAGGGATGACGTTAATAGTCTCTTTAAACATTGTAAACTTTTACCAATACATATACAAGTACAAAATATTTTATTAAAGGAACAATTTTTTGATGAATCGCTAAAAATCCCGATTGAGCATTCTATAAACACTCGAGCAATTTCTAAAAACCGTCTCAACGAGCCGCGTGCTAGCAATGCGTACGGTAAGAGAACATGTAGCTACTTAATACCTCGGCTTATCAATAACTTGCCATCAGAATTAGTGGACAATATCACTAAAAATAACATTAGGTGTAAACTAAAGGGTCACTTTCTCAAATTATTATAACGTATTTTGTCATTATTTTTGATTGCTTGCATATTTATATCATGTTTTTTTTTGTTTTTCCTTTTTATAGTATATGCAATACAACATAACGCTATATTTTTTTTATAAAATTGTAATTTCTCGATAGCTTAAGTATAAACCTTAGTGATTTTTTTGTTTTTTGTAATGCTTGTTCATATGATAAATAAATGAAAAAAAAATTGGGGTGTCTGAGGTTGTGCGTTAATTACGTTACATATCGTATACAACATGTAACATAATTAACGCACATCCTGAAAGTAGTTTGTTCAGAATCGTTTACTGATTCGATTTCACACACTGACTTTTTGGTTAAACATATTTATGCATTGATTATTTCTTAAATTAGTGGTACTAATTCCGGAAGAATGTTGTGGTCACAGTACATATCCACGAACACAAAGACTTAAACCTGCTTGAAATAAGGTTATTTTTCTTTATTTTGTATTGAATGACGGAATTTGTATTAATACAAATAAAACTGCTCTTTTAAAAGTCTTATTGCCTTGAGTTACGGTCCATTTCAGTTCGTTTTGACCGTACGGGTTTAGTGTGACTGTAATTTACGTAGTTTTAATAATTTTTGGAATAAAAATTACTTATAGTAGAAATGATAGAAATCGATTCAGTAAACGATTCTGAACAAACTACTTTCAGGATGTGCGTTAAATATGTTACATGTTGTATATCTCCATAAATTTATATACAAATAACTATAAACATATAAAGTAAGTTGACTCAAATTTGTTGGTTATGGATATATTCGTATAGTTTTCTTTTAAAAACGTTTTTGTAGGTATTACTCGCAGGTCAACCGGCAATTTGTTCCAGAGGGAGATGAAAGTTAATGTGAAAGAATTTGACATAAACCCAGAATGGTGGAGACGAGTAGACAGTAATAAATTGTGTGAAGATCGGAGATTGAGGGAATGAGTGTCACTACGGAATTGGAATCTTTCTTTTAGGTAAAGGGGTGAGGAAGAATCATTAAGAACCAAAAACAGAGAGGACAGCATTCGAAAATCTTTGCGCTGGCGTATAGGCAATCACTTTAATTGGGAGCGAAATTCCGATACGTGATCTTATCAGTTTGATCTGAAATATCTCCTCTTTGGGTGAGAATTCCAAATTCAAATTTAAAAATTTATTTAGTTGGTACATTTGAGTTTTAAAAACAGTCATTTATTTGTTTTTTCCTCATTATTTTTTTCTTTGGCGTCGCTTATACCGCACAATGGAAACATGAAATATCGGTATATTTACGAGTACGTGTTCTACCGTGGCACCAGTGCTGCAGAAACAGCTCGAAGGATTAATTATGTGTCGCAAAAGAAAGCACGGTACGTTTTTGGTTTCAACGTTTTCGTTCTGAAAATTTCGACCTTCAGAACCAACCCCGTGGACGGCCGGAGACCAAAGTGTAAAATGAAGAGTTAAAGGCTGTTGTGGAAGCGGATCCATCACAAAGCACTTTAGAGATACCTGCAGGCTTCGGGGTAAGTGATACAACTGTATTAATCCACTTGAAGCAAATCGGAAAAGTAAAATCACTTCAACGATAGATGGAAACAATTGATTGACTCATGAATTAAGTGAATCGAACTTGCAAACACGCGTCGAATGTGTGTTAAAATTTGATATATCATAACAAGTAATGAAGGGATTTTAAATCCAATCATTACTTGTTATGAAAAGTGGATACTGTACGATAATCGGAATGGCTCGTCGCAATGGCTGAACCCTGGTGACCCAACCAAATCCTGCTTAAACAAAAATTGACTCAGAAAAAGTTACTTGTGAGTGTTGGGAGGAATAGCGCCGGTGTCGTTCAATACAGCTTTCTAAAATCTGGCCAAACAATTACGGCAGACATCTATTGTCAGCAACTGCTAACCATGAAGGAAGAACTAGATGCTAAGGAACCGAGATTGGTCAATCACTCTAGGCCACTGCTGCTTTACGACAACGCAAGACCACATACTGCACAACAAACAACCACTAAATTAGATGAGCTATAATAGGAATGTCTGCGACATCCACCGTACTCCCCGGACCTTGCTCTAACAGATTACAATTTTTTCCGAAATATGGACAACTTCAACAACAAAAAAAAATGATTTTATGTTCCTCCTGTACAAAACGCCAATTTGTAAGGACCTATTATTTTTTAGATATGGTGGCATAAATTATCTCAAATGTATAATTAACCCGAAGAGCGAAAACCAGGCAATAGAGCTGTAAAAATCTTATACAGGAATCGGAAACGATGAAGCTTTTCTGACTTACATGCTGCCATATGTCTATATTTCATATTTCTTGAACACCATTCATTAAAAATATCTTCTCTCACAATATAACACTATTGTTATGCACTCTATATTACGTAAATATTTAAAGACCATTATAACTGGTGACAAGGCATAGTTCTCAGGTATGGTGGAATGTTTATGGGAGTTTAAATAGTACTAGTTTTTACGGATTATATCGCATATACTTTTTATTTTTATTATATTAATTTTTTTTATATTTCCGACGTTTCGAGCACTTTAAATCACCCATGTTTACGGAAGGGGGAGGGGGGTGACTGAGATGTTCAACGTTCGGATGTCATAATTAGCCGCGGTTACCACAATTTAAAATCTGTGTTCTTTAGCGGGGATTTGTGGTCTATCAAATCTGATATAGTGACGGCGGCCATCCTGTATGTGTTCACAGACTGCAGACTTCCCGAAGCGTCGATTTTTCATATCAGCTATATGTTCTTAAACGCTGGTTTTGATTGACCTTTTAGTTTGTCTTATGTTAGACAGACCACATACTCAATCAAGCTTGTGGTCTCTAACAAACTAAATATCAATTAAAACTCAACTCGCGTTAATAATATAGAAAAGTTAATATACGTGATAAAATCCGTAAAAAATAGTATTATTTAAATGTGTAGTGTTCGCGTAAATATAAGAAATTTTTATATAAACCAGTATGGACTGATGATTGCAAATAAAATACACTGATTAGGAGATCTAAAGACCAAGCGCGCAAGATATCTAACAGCTTTGATACATTATTGGGCCCAGATTGTAAAAAGATGAAAGAGGTGTCAATCAATAGATTATATATTGTCAAAACTTCATTGTAAATTCGGTGGATTTTATCAATCTAAGAGCAAAGTTATAGGAGATTTAGTAAAAGTGAGGTTATACAACAAGTTGGCAACAATATAAACTAAAAAGCTGATTTTTGGAGTGCAATTGCTATTTTGTTTTATTAGACAGTTGTTTACTATATTAATTATAGTATTTATTGTATTGTATTGAGTGGGAGAATAATATGAAACTCACAAATAGAATGAAAGGTTAGGTGTTCATATATATTATCATGTCTATAAACATTGAGTCAGGCAGGACCAGGAGCTGTCACTGTCAGCACAGATTAAAAATACAGTTAGCAAACACAAGTAATAAATCGAACTGTATACGAGAATCGATTCAAAGATTTATATTTATTATGTTGCTACTTTGTTTTGAGACTATTGATACTATGTTAATTGTAATTTATGTCATTACTTTGATTGAATCAATTATCTGCTGTAAGTTGTTTATATGTTTAATTGTCAAAACTCGTTCACATTAATCGATTAAAATAATTGAATTCTCATTTTGTTCGTATTTATAAGATTTCTCGTCTTCCAGATTGTGTATTGGGCAAATTTTATTTAAACCATATTTACACTTATTACAAATGAGCCCAGAAATCCCCATCTTCTTACTTGAAACGATGCCGAGACCACAATCTCATTCCTATGTGTGTCAAAATATCATCCAAAAAGGACATTCGAGGAAGCGCTAATATCTTTGCATCTTGAAGCAAGTAAAAGGTTGTTACGGACGGTAATCCAACAAAACGCTCCGATCTACATGACATAAGCAAATCCATAAACACATCATTCAGTGAATTAAAGAAATTTTTAACGACGTTTGATTACAATTTATGAATTGAAACAAAATTAGTAAATATAACGAATGCAAAAACAAACATATAGAAAAATATCAAAAACTAACAACCAAATCAAATGTCAATGTCAAAATCAAATGCAACTACTGACTACAAACACAGATCGTAGATTAATCGCGTTCTATTTTCTATCAAAACAAACATTGGGTGATGCAACAAATAGAGTATTATCGAGAGGACTTAATTTTGCAATAACACCGCTCAGATAATCGTACGAAGAAATTATCTGTAGTTCCGAGGACTGTTAATTTAAAAACAATATGCGGAAAGAAGATTTGGTGGTGATATGTTTATGTTACGTCGAAGTTCAGTGCCTAAACCGAATCTTCCCAAACACAAATTAATAGCGTTAAAGAACATACGCAATTTATTGTGAGTGATACGTGAGATTATAATTCTAAAATAAAAGAAATTTTGTCGGATGTAAGCACTTATAAAAAAGTTAAAAACGACCCAACAAACTGCACCCTCCTTTCTGCCAAGGAGCGTCGCGTTCGTATACGGCTTAGAGATCTCTCGTCAGATCGGTAAGCTAATCCATAAAGGCGGTGTTTAGTGGGTAAAAGTCTCCACATAACCACGCAGCCGGCTGCGTGGTATGCTATAAGCATTCACCGCCTCCCTCCCCCGCTTTCCGGAGGGTTGCCCATATTTGCTTCGGGCGCAAAAAAAACCCAACAAATACCACACTTATAACAACTAGTGACTATACTGCGAAGAACTAATCTGGACGTAAAATTGATAATACCTACGGTGCCAAAACCAAAAATACACAAGCCCAATGCTCCACCACGTCCCATAGTGAGCCAAATCAATTCACCAACTTACAGATTGGCTCAACACTTAGCGAAAATAATGACACCGCTCTGGGGACATATACGAGCACATATAAAGGATTTCTACCATTTTGTCAGCGAGATCAAAGACCTACATCTGGCAGACAATGAAACTATGGCCAGTTTTGAGGTGCAGTCATTGTTCACATGCATACATATACCTGTAGAAGACTTCATCTGAATTGTAACTAGTAGGCTGGAAGAAAACACCATGCCTGTAGAATATGCAGTATTATTCAGACACTGCCATACATCTGGCCTACCTATTGTGGAAGGAATCATGACGTAATTAAGTCCCTCATCTCTTCCTTAAATTTGACGAATTCAGTCGGTAGGTCCTCTTCTATTAGTCACTTATTACGTTACGTAACTAATTTTGATAGTGTATCCTCGTTAACCAATCTTTCCACATCTGTAGTAGAGAAAGATCTTTTCATGGCAATGTTAAAGTTTTAAAATTCAATCCAGGTCCAATTAGTACCAGAATAAGAATCTTACGGAATAAGGATCTAATATACCAGAAAACGGATTCCAAATTGTATCTTATTGGAATACGGCTGTTATTTCAGCTTGTCAGCTACTGGGAGCATAGGAGGTGACCAAAGCTAACGTGAACTATGTAGTTGCAATTTGCAATTGCCCGCACGTAAACAGCAGTTGCAGATATATGCTAGTAAGGTATATTACTCACCCTGTCACAGAATGTGTTGATTAGGACTTCGTGCGGCCGTATGTTATGTGTTGTTTCGTCAACATGGCGTACAGCGTATTGACCAATACTTCATATCTACTCTAAATATTTAAATTTTTTTATTGCTTGAAATTTTGTATTTTATAATATTTAAACAACAAAACAAGGTTTTATTGTAACGTCTACTCACTATCGAGATCAAGGGATCTGCTCTTTACAAATTAACGAATTCGGGATAATTTACTTTACTTGTGCTATGTGAACTTGCTTCTTGTTATATTTTATGATTCTAGATCAACAAGAAATTCTCTAAAGGTTTTGATAAGTTAATTTACGCCTATGTAAAAGTCCTCTGTTGATTTGATACTTGTGATACTATATTATCTCTTTTGCAGTAGATAGATCTCATTTATTACTATGCATTTTAATTATGAAAGAAATAAAAATGACAGAAAATTAAATGTTTAAAATGCTTTTCAGTAACGAAATTATGATAATAAGGTTTTAGAAACAGAAACTTGTATAGTAGAAGTATCCAAATTGAAATTTAATGTTTTATATTTTGACCCATTTAAAATCATTTAACGGTATGAGTTAAAGCAGAAACGCTTAAATTACTTTTTCGAAGAAGTTCTAAAATATATTGTCAATTTATTCGGTAACACTTTTTTCGATATTATTTTGTACAAATAATACATTATTTTGAATTTTATGCATCTTATCCAACACAGAGTGGTTCCTATTTCAAATTTGTCTGCATGAAATCTTTACTCGACACATCGACATGAGTTTTTAAATAGACAGTTTACGAGTAATTCTCGTACAGGCCGTAATGATAAAGGCAACTATTTATTCTTATCTTGAGACAGATCTAGAACGTGATTCTTTAACCTCTTGATGCTAAAATAGCTGAGCAGATTTAGATGAAGCTGAGAATAAGGGTATCTTAGGCTATTGGTAACATAGTAACACGGGATACTCTTTATTTCGAAAAATTGCACGATTCCGTAAGAATATCTACTTAACCTATAACACAATTCTAATTTCTTATTAATACTGTAATGGCTGAACGGATTTTGATGAAATATAGAACGGAGATTTCTTAGTGACGTTAAAAGGGTGGTACTAAACCAAAATGACACCTGGGTGTAAAATGGTTCCTGTCACCTATTCCGTTTTTATTTTTATAATGACTAAGAATAAAAATTTCATAAATTATATTATATAAGCAATTCAAATTAAGTCACAATTTTCAAGTTATATCGAGAAACGAACCAGGAGATGAGCAGCAGCGTCTTCCCAATAACAACGTAAAAATTAAAAATAAACTGCGGTTGCTAACCCGCCTTCCAAATAAATACCCTATGAGACAATCTTTGGAAGAGGAGTATGTTCAGAGGTGATCTTTGATAAGCTGTAACAATAACGGTTGCAAAAATGCTAAGGATTTTTTGGTTTGTAAACTTTTAAAATCTTAACATAAAACAATAACTAAGTAAATACAAAATTGTCTTGTCCCTTAATATAAACATGCCAGACAGAAGTGCTTACGTAACTTAATTTATAATATTGTATTATGATTGCATTTTTTTAGAATTAGTAATAAAATTATTAAAAAATCAATTGTATCGTGAATTATCTGTTAAATATCCTCGTCTCATCGTCTCGTATCCTCAACGCTGCACTCCGGACGTGCTACTGGTAGAACAAACGATGATGTTTTGTGTTACGAACGGAAATCTGATCCGATAGAGATAGTTATACCGTAATACATCGAAGTTTACAATATTTACGAGTTACGAGCATGTACGCGTAGATATATGGATGTAAAAGAGGCGAAAGAGGTATGTCAGGATCGTGCCAAATGATCTGCCTACCCCTCTGGGTGACAGGCGTGAGTGTTTATGTATTATGTATGTATGTCTACAATATTTCTCGATCATTTTCCTTATATCCTTGTTACCTGCCAGCTCATGAGGTACTTTGAGGATCACCAGCTGATTAGTGATCGCCAATACTGTTTTCGCCGTGGTCGGTCAGCTGGTGATCTTCTGGTCTACCTAACTCACAGATGGGCGGAGGCAGTAGAGTCCAAGGGGGAGGCATTGGCCGTTAGTTTTGACATTGCGAAGGCCTTCGATCGGGTTTGACACAAAGCGCTTCTTTCGAAACTCCCTTCCTATGGGCTTCCCGAGAAATTGTGCGATTGGATCACCAGCTTTCTTGCAGATCGGAACATCAAGGTCGTTGTAGACGGTGCAAGCTCCGATTACAAGCCTATTAATGCTGGTGTTCCACAAGGCTGCGTGCTATCGCCAACGCTGTTTCTTCTGCATATCAATGATATGTTGCAAACCCGTAACATTCATTGCTATGCAGATGACAGCACTGGTGATGCTCTGTACACCGGCCGTGTCAATATTTCTCGGGAAAACGTCTCCGAGTACGGGACAAACTTGTGTCTGAGTCGAGTCTCTGCTGAACAGAGTCTCGGATTAGGGGCGACTAAAACTAGTCCAGTTTAACTCCCAGAAGACACAAGTTTGCGCGTTAACCGCAAAAAAGAACCCCTTTGTCGTATCTCCTCAGTTTTAAAGGCACACCCCTTGTTGCCTCAGACAGTATCGGAATCCTCGGCGTCGACATATCGAGTGACGTGCAGTTTCGTGGTCACTTGGAAGAGAAGGCCAAATTGGCCTCTAAAAAGCTTGGCGTACTCAGCAGAGTGGGACAGTATTTTATGCCAGCACACCGCCTGCAACTTTACAAGGCGCAGGTTGGAACAGTAATGGAACAGTATTCCATGTGCGGCCGAACCTGCGCCTGCGCAGTACCAGCTTCTTCCACTTGACCGCATCCAGCGTAGAGCGCGGCTCAAATCGTCGACGACCGAGTGCTTTCCGATCGGCTCGATTCACTGGCGCTGCGATGAGATGTTGCATCTCTTTGCATTTTCTTTCGCATATATCATGGGGAATTGTTCGCATTAATCCCAGCCGCCAAATTTCCTGAACACACTATGCGTCAAACGTCCCCCCGAAACCATCCACATCATCTGGATGCTTCAAATAGACGTATATACTTCAATAATACGTTTCAAAAAGAGTTTTCTTCCGCGTACGACCTCTCTGTGGAATAGTTTACCACCGGCGATTTTTCCGGACCGATGCGATACCTAGGGACCTTCAAGAAAAGAGCTTACTTCTTTCTAAAGGGCCAGCAACGCACCTGCGATTCTCCTGGTGTTGCGGTTGATCATGGGCGGCGGTAGTCACTTAACATCAGGTGAGCCGCATGATCGTTTGCCCCCTCTTCTATAAAAAAATACGCCTTTTATGAATCACACAAAAAGTGATGGTGTAGTAGATTTTTTTGCAGCACCACCAGTAAAAGGTAGACAATATACTCGCGTGTAATGGTGAGTTAAGAGAATATACTATATTAATGATATCTCGTGTGTTTACTTTACACTATAAGGGTGACAAGCGAGCACACAGTCCACCTGATGGCAAGTGGTTGCTGTGGCCCATAGGCATCTACATCTATCCCCGATTACGAATCAAAACGCAGATGCGTTGTCACCCGTGAGGACAAAGATGGAATGCCTCGTTTTCAGTAAAATGACCTATTTCGGTTCTCTACGCTCACCATACAAAACGTTGAGTTGCCATTTTACGTTGATATTCTGTAAGAGCGCGGCCCTTCCCCGGTCGAGTCGACCCATTCGTGCTACAACTCTATATATAGTTGCAGTATGACTCGTACACTTGTGTGAAAAAGTGTGTTTTGTGTATTTTAAGAAGTGACAGAGGAAATTCGAAACAGGAGATGGGCAGTAGTATACTCCTATGAAGAACGTAAAATAATCAAAACCTGCGGTTGCTAACCCGCCTGGCAAGCGTGGCAATCATGACAAATATATCTATGAGGAAATCTACGGGAGAGCCTTTTTTGAACATTAAATTTTAGATAAGCTCTAAAATAATGATTTCTTATATTTACGCGAACACTACACATGATTAAAACTACTTTTACGCGATAAAATCCATAAAAGTAGTTTTAATCAAGCTCTAAAATGATGATGTTTATAATACACACAACTATTAAATAGGTGATCTCAGGTGCGCTTGTTGTAAAATATCACGATTTGTCTCCAAGAGATTTAGTTCTAGCAGCGTGATGAATAATATACTGGTAAAACAATACGCTTTGACAAAATATTGTACGTATATTATTATATACATACTCGTATACATATTATAAAATAAAAATATAAAACTTCAATCCTTATAAGGCTTTTGTAGATTATTATAGATATTATGATAGATATTCAGTTAATTACTTTTTGTTTCAGTTCCCTAGATAATTAATTAGCAGTGTATAAAATAATGAGTTCCAATCAATTGTTTGATTTTTTTTATAATCTCGTATCTTAATCCGCAATGGAAATGCCTCAATTAGGTTATTCTAAATAAAGAGCAATTATGTTAACAAAAATCCCGCTATATTACATTTTAAATTTAGCTTACTTTATTTTCCTTCTTAATTTTCCCTTAATAAGGAATTAAAATAGTGTATTTTGAATGGATTTTTAAACAAATGTAGATTTCGTCTGATCCCAAATTTTATTCTGCCATAACGAGAGAAGTTGAGTTCTGAATCATTCGAACTTTATTCTAGCTCCTTTAACAAATTTATTTAAAATGATCTAGTGAACAATGTGTTTACTAAGGGCAGTGATAACGCTTCATCTTAATTCGATCGTGTTTCTCTATTCAAATTACTTCGGGAGTAAGATCTTGAAATCGTGCCTGGAAGTTGATAGCTAAAACGTATACCATCCAATTTTTTCCAAATCTCAGAAAAAGCTTATGTATTTATTTTATATATAAAATAAAATTTTACTTATACCGTGTCTGAATATTTTTTACATTGGTATTGCTGAAATGTCGATATTGGAAACTCTTACTGATTTTTATAAAATAAAATAAGAACAAGCACATAGTCAGCTTGATGATAAGAATATGCTGTGGCTCATAGCAACCCACATATATTCTCCTTTAAAAATCAAAATGAAGAGTCATTATTGCCTATAAGGACTAAGAATACTTTGTCAACAGTAAAATCCTGAAATTTTAGGAATTAAAATTATGTACAAATAAGATTCAATAGAACGCGTTAAAATCCGTAAAGTTAGTTAAATTAAATGTGTTTGTGTAAATATAAAAAAATCATGTAAATTTAAAATAGTACAAAGCCAGAACCAATGAGTTAAAACTACAGAGCAGCAAAAAATTTACGACTGTGGTTTTGAGAGTACTATTGACACTCTTATAGCGAACGGCTTCCTTGGATGTACTAGGTGTCTCGGGGCAGGTAGAAATTCAAGGCAAGATTACACTGGCTGTAGCGTCCTCATGGATAGTGGACATATTAAGATTTATGGAAAAACTTACTATTCCATGTTCAAAATGACTCCACAATTAGACACTACTGAAGTGCTGGTTTGCAATATCTGGCGAAATAGAATTAAAAAGTTAAGTTTTGAGTGATTGTAATCTAATTGTGATTTAAATACTAAAACCAATGGAATAAAATCAATTAAATAGTACACTTGTCATTGTGAAGAATATTCACAATAGATAATAAAGTTATAAATTAAACGAACTTATTTTAAGTGAAGGTTTATCATAATTATAAGAGGTGCTTCGTCCGAAGAGATTAGTAACTGAAACTTATTACACATGTAGTATTACGTCTAGGATTCACTACTCGCAATATAGTTGAGAATATAAAAATTTAATACTCTCTCCTTCCCCTTTCTTCCTCCGGTAACGGGAGTAGGGAGAACCCCACTTCGCGTACCATTCATAGATTCTGCCCTTGATACGTTATTAAATTAAGAGCTGAACCCCAACATTTTGATGAAAACTTGAGTCTGTGCTTGGGCACTGTAGACTCCGGACGTGTTGGTTGAGGTCACTCCCGTCAATCCATTCTCTTAGTCCATGCCAGCAACTTACTTATTGCTCAGTAAGCTTTGTGCTCTGTGTTTGGTGACTGTATTAGTGCTCACATTGTGGAGCGCGAAGCGCACTGTCCCGAGAGACAGCAGTCTTACAGCGAAGTTTTTACAGAAGAAGTTAATACGTGGTAGAGCCATGCTACAGTTATATTAGTAGTATAGTTGTAGCACGAATGGGTCGGCTCGACCGGGGAAGGACCACGCTCTCACAGAATACCAGCGTGAAATAGTAGCTTAATGCTGCTATATTTCGTATGGTGAGTGTAGAGAACCGGAGACCCTTTTTACTGGAAACGAGGCATTCCATCTTAGTCCTCACGGGTGACAACGTATCTGCATTTTGATTCGTAATCGAGGATAGATGTAGATGTCTATGGGCCACAGTAACCACTTACCATCAGGTGGACTGTGTGCTCGTTTGTCACCCTATCCTATAAAAAAAAAAAAGTTTATCGGGCGCTTTTGTGTTGCAAAGAGTGATTTGTGTATAGCTCTCCTTCTTGGCATCCTGGTTTTTGGAAAACCGTAAGTAGAGTGAAATACACCCGCCACCTTTGATTCGGCCATCTGTTATAATTTTTGTGTTTCTTGTTGCATTAGGCAACAGTTAGGTACACACTCTAGCGTACCAATGCACTAGGTGTATAGTCGTTTATTTTAGGTACACATCTCCCCGGCCGAAAGGTGGGGGAGCTTGGTACACATCTGTGTTAACTGTGTTAGCATAGGAGAAAATGGCGTCATTTTTAAACGACGAGCTCGCCTACTTCCTGCGTCGAGGCTTCCCTGACATTTGGTCTATGTTCCTAAGACAGTGCAAGGAGACGCCGACAATTCATGAGGAAAATCCCATCTCTCCCCACTCCACTCCAGTATCACCGGTTTCGTTCGCGTCAGTGAACCACGCTGCGACCCCTGCGCCCTTCGTGATGTCAACCCGCCGCCCGTCTCGAACCTTCTCGGGCTTCGACTCTGGCTCCGAGATGGCGACCGAGAATCGTGTCACATCCAAGATCAAATATATAGGCTCGACTCTCGTCCAGGATGAAAACTGCAAGCGTGCTACCCCGAAAAAGGCAATCGAGACAAACTTGGTATCCCTGTTCCCCACCACCACTCCGGCTAAAGAGTCAGTCCCCGCGGCGCACGCTCAAGCCCGAAGCGAAAGCGCTTAGCGCCCGAAGCGCTTAGCAGCCCTAAGAAAGGGCTGCTAAGCGTAGGAAAGAAAAATCCAGGTGGAATACCTGTCCAATTGGTTGAACTCAAAAAAAATACTGCCTACGTGCCAACGATGGAAATTTTACGGCCACTAGGCCAGAATTCGCTACGCCAAGTCTAGGTGTGTCAAGTATCTAGGTGACCACGTCTTTACCGACTGCACACGCACGCCCGAGACGGCAGAGCCTCCAATCTGCGTTAGCTGCCGCGAAGAGGGACACCCAGCGAACTATCGTGGGCGCTTTAAAGCGCCGCGATATAAACAGCGCAGAGGTAAAAGCCATCCCAGATGTGCAGATCAGGCCAGTGTGTCGCGCTCTCGGCTACCTGCCCCCAAACCCGCACCATATTCGGTGCCCTCTTCTGCGCCTCAAACCGTCGCCAAGCCCAACCTCGTCGCCAGGGTCTCCACGCAACGCCTCCATCGCTGAAACATAATGCGTGGGTAAAGCCTCCGGCCTAGTCGCCCCGTGGCCTCCACCAGCTCCTCAAGGCCCCCAATCTCAAGCCTGTCCCACAAAGGTCATCCTCCTTCACCGCAGACTTCTCCTTAGTCTGCGGCTTCATCAGCAACATCAAGACCGCTGAATTATCCTAATTGGCCCGCAAACTCTGCGGAGCAACCACCCCTCCGGACAAGCTCATCGCCACGATTGAGCATATATGACTTATCAACGCAATCAGGTATTTCCAGTGCGCCTGAACACTTTTTTTAAAACCCATAATGGCAGTTTATAACAACAACCGTTAGGTAGAATTAAATCACGCTCTCTGACTGTCGCGTCTTTAAAGCAAACGGGCTCAGAGACCAAAAAGACGAGATTGCCCTCTTCCTGCACAACAACGATATAGACGTTATACTAGTTCAAGAGACTTTCTCGAAGCCTAGCCATCGCGATCACGAGATCGCAAATTACACCTTAATTAGAAACGATAGGTTGACCAGCCCCAGAGGCGGCACCTTGATCACAACACAAGGACAAGAAGTCCTTGCACTGCATACCGATCAAGAAATCTAAGAAGTTAAATACTAGTGCGGGGAAAGAAAACAGACAAAAGCAAGAAACGGATTACTCAGAATTTTTCAGATAAACTCCTAGTTTAGCAGAAAATTTAAAAGAGACTCGCTAAACGTTGCGTCGTATAAGCTGTTTTGTATTTTGAGGTTTAAATAGAAGAAGTCAATTCGGTGAGACATAGTAAGCTAAGTAAAATTTGCAAAACAATAATATGATAAATATTGTCAAGATTTCGGGAACGTAAAATGATTTTTTAAAAACTATTTAAAATCTATTTTATTTCTAATTACAATTATAATTATACTACTTAATTAATACGTCTTGACAGAAGTCTATGTCAAAACAAAGTGGCCGCTCCCACGAGCTCTGCCTGATACCTCATACAGCCAATAGCGCTGACCCTATAGTTACTGGATACTGTCTAATGCTTATGTAGCTAGCTACAAACCGTAACAACCCTGTGGGCTTGTGGTTGCATAACTCCTCCCTCTCTAAGAGCGAAATTATCAGCCGTAGTGTTTTCAGCTGTTATCAGATGATTCCGCCGTCTGTTAACTAAATCACTTTTACATTTTCTTAAAACACTAAGGATAATAACGAAAGTTAAAATAACTTAGAGTAACAAAGTGTCGAAGATAACAACTCTAACCCTATTATTACTTTGAACACTATGTTCATCGTCATCGTCATCGTCATCGTCATCATCATCGTCATCGTCATCTTCACTGTCACCGTCATCATCATCATCATCATCATCATCATCAACGTAATCATCATCATCATCGTCATTGTCATCGTCATCGTCATCGTCATCATCATCGTCATTGTCATCGTCATCGCCTTTGTCATCGTCATCATCACCGTCATCGTCATTGTCATCGTCGTCGTCATCGTCATCGTTATGGTTATCGTCGTCGTCATCGTCATTGTCATCGCCATTATCATCGTCATCGTCTTCGTTACCGTCACCGTGAAGGTCATGAGATTTTCGAAAAGAGACACGAAAATATAACAATGTTGCGAAACTTGATTCCTACTTATTTTATAGAAGAAATTAAAAAAAGAATATTTGTGAAGGCAGCTAGTTAATTTCGTGTCATTAAAAGAGTCGGTGAATAACATACGACACCATTCAGTTCAGAAGTTAAAGGAATACGAGGAGAAAGCCAAGAATTTAAATACTAGTGAGAGGACAGAATACAGACAAAAATAAGAAGCGGATTACTCCAAATTTATGAGATAAAGTTTCAGTTTAGCAGAAAATTTAAAGGAGACGCGCTAAATGTTGTGTCGTATAAACCGTTTTGTACTTTGGGTTTAAATAGAATCGGCATCGTCATCGTCATCATCATCATCCACATCGTCATCGTCATCGTCATCGTCATCGTCATATTCATCGTCATCGTCATCGTATTGTCATCATCGTCATCATCACCATTATCATCATAGTCATCATCATCGTCGTCGTCATCAAAGTCATCATCGTCATCGTCATCGTTATCGTTATCGTCATCGTCACCGTCATCGACATCATCATCGTCACCGTCATCATCACCATCATCGTCATCGTCGTCGTCGTCATCATCGTCATCGTCATCGTCATCGTCATTGTCATCGTCGTCGTCATCGTCATTGTCATCGTCATCGTCATCGTCACGGGCATCGTCGTCTTCATCGTCATTGTCATCGCCATTGTCATCGTTATCGTCATCGTCATCGCCATTATCATCGTCATCGTCATCGTCATCATCATCGTCATCGTAATTGTCATCATCGTCATCGTAATTTCAATCATCGTCATCATCATCATCATCATCATCATCATCGTCGTCGTCATTATCGTCATCATTATCGTCATCGTCATCACTATCGTCATCATCATCATCGTCGTGATCGTCATCGTCATCGTCATCATCATTGTCATAGTCATCGTCATCGTCTTCATCATCGTCATATTCATCGTCATATTCATCGTCATCGTCATCGTCATTGTCATCGTCATCGTTATCGTCATCTTAATAGTCATTGTCATCATCTTCATCATCGTCATCGTGAACGTCATGAGATTTTCGAAAAGTGACACAAAAAAATAAGAATAAACTTCACCCCATTATATAGCGCATTATCATCATCATTATTACGGTTCTTTACGATTCTACAGCTGAACAAAGTTCTCCCACAAAGAATAACTCTAAACACGGTTTGAGCTATCTTGCTTATCTACTTAGTACCCGGATGACCGAGCTTTGCTCGGTTTTTTCTAAGTTACATTTAGATACAAATTTCATGAATAATATTTTTTGATCTTATTGACATAATAGAAAAAAACTGAACTGGTTATTTGAATAAAAGATCATGAGTGCAATTAGTTTAATTAAAATTTTCGTATTTTTAAAAAATACTAAAAAAAGGGCTCGAAATAATAGATTTTCTCACAAAAGAAGGGAACTTGAAAAAAAAAGGAAAAAAAGTCGGACCCAAGACGGGACGCGAACCACGGAACTCCGATATCACGCCCGAACAACATCCCATCTGAGCTATTACGATCGTTGGTAACCTGTCAAAATTTACCATCTTATATTGTGGCAGTTTTTTTATTGCCTGAAAACACGGACAAAAGGACATTTTCTAAAAATAAATCCTTGCTAGATCGATTTATTGCCCCCGAAACTCCCTGGACACTAACTTTTATGAAAATCGTTGGAGCCGTTTCCGAGAAATATCGAAAAATATCACCCTCGACTACTGCGGCTGTAATGCCCTTAACATTTTCTTTGATATTCACAATACAAGGGTTTATGAGCCAAAGATGGATCTAGGAAGATCTCATTTCTGCGAGAATTCTTACGTAATCAAACGTACGTTACGTTAATCAAAGTATTGTATTCGCACAAAACAACAAACTTCACTTGCCTGCGCAATATTCTTATGATTATGATTATAAAATAGTTAAAAATCTAATATATATATATATATATATATATATATATATATATATATATATATATATATATATATATATATATATATATATATATAGGATATGGGAAATCTGCAGTTTGTGATCATATCCTAGACGGCCCCAACCATTACATCAGATTTGATAGACCACAAATCCTCGCGAAAGAACACCGATTCCTACCAAGGATGATACGTGAGGCTATTGAAATTAAAAAACATCCTAATTTCAATAGAGAAGGAGGCTGGGTACTACCACCTGCTTGGGATCCTATAATCAATAAAATTAAAACTAAGCCCAAGCATACCACTGCAAGACCTCAAGACATAGTCAGTTCATTTTGCATAGATCGGACCATAAACAATAATTAAAAAAGCTGAAGGTAGTCCGGGTTTAACAATGACATCGGGACGTCAGTCATCTCAGACCCCCGTGACCATGGGTG
This sequence comes from Parnassius smintheus behrii, assembly GCA_036936625.1. Classification (NCBI taxonomy): domain Eukaryota; kingdom Metazoa; phylum Arthropoda; class Insecta; order Lepidoptera; family Papilionidae; genus Parnassius; species Parnassius smintheus. The sequence continues at coordinate 20,258,535 of JAUPFT010000004.1, read as the reverse complement.
CTGGAAAGCGCCCGAAACGTCGGGAATTAAAAATAAAAAGTAAAAATAAACGCGATAAAATCCGTAAAAGTAGTTTTAATTAAAGTAATTAATAATATTTTCAATCAGTCAGTCAGTCAGTATTAATAGAATCTTCGTTCGTATTTGCTATACAGGAATTTTGTGCGGCGTGCTCGATGACGTCATTATAATTCCACATGGAAATTTCTTCTCGAATTTTCTCTTTCGAATTCTGTGCTTGTTTGCCCTATAGCCTTACTTCACAATACAGGTTGTGAAATTAAACAAATCCATTGCGCATCATTATTGTATGTTATAATAAAATTAATAAATAAATTATAAATTGTTTTGACAGACTAGGATCTTATCTAACAGGCCTGAATTAAAATTAAATGTTGAATTTGTAGATATATACTACCGGTGCCCTGCGGTGACACTCGCGTATAATTTTAAATTGTAATTGAAGGCCGTGGAGGATGGCGCGCCATGTGTTCTCGTGCGCCTTACCTGGGAAGGAGAACGGGGAGGAATATTCCTCTCCCGAGGAGGTGCTGCCGTGGGGCGGCAGGCACTGGTAGGGCCGCGGATGTGTTCGAAAGCGTTCCCGTGGCCCTTCCAATAAGCGTCGCAGGTTGAACACCATGGGGTTTTAGTCGATGCGAGTCCGACATAACCCGTCCTTGCCCCCGCGTGGCGGGTATGCGTAGGCATTTCCCCATGTAAAAAAAAGGTTTGGTAAGGTTAGGTTAGGTTAGGTTAGGTTCCCCCCCCCCCGAACGGGTTCCCGCCTTGTCGTCGTGGGGGGGGGGCTCAGAAGCCGTGGCTTGGTCACCCACGGCGAAACAAAGAGGAACCCACATGGCTGGCCCGAGGTGAAGGGGCGACCCGAGGTGGCCACTCCGAGTGGGCTTGGGGAGCCCACTTCGGATGTGTGTTGGTGGACTGCGTTGAGAGGGGTGTCCTCACCACCTACCGCTGCAGCCGAGGTGGCGCCGCGAAGGTTTTAATTTTTTGTTAGCTTGACAAAAATGTGATTTTTGTGTGGGAAATGACTTTATGTGCTGAATTACTTCTTCTATTTTGCTTACGGCGGTCTGATTTTTATGTGTTTTCCTTTAGAGGGTGTGGTAGTCAATTTCAATTTGTTGTTGTAAAGTTTTTTGTAGAAATAATAAATTCTTTTAGCCGATATATCCAAAGTACCACAAAAAAACTTCTGATACACTTTCAGTTTTTGCTCTTTTTTCGAAAAGAAGTACTATATACTAATTCTTCAAATAGTTATTTTTACTCTAGTATATTATAAATGTGAAAGTTTGTGGGGATAGATAGATGGATGTTTGTTACTTTTTCACGCAAAAACTACTGAACGGATTTGGATGTAACTTTGCACCCGGATGGCTTATATCCTGGATAACACAGACTACTTTTTTCTCGTGAAACAGCAGGACGAAACTAGTGCTTTATATTTTATCTATATTATAACTGTACTTTTTTGATTATCAACCTACGGTTCTTTTTATTTTTAACCGACTTCCAAAAAGGAGGAGGCTATGCATTCGATGCATATTTTTCGTTTACAAGTGATTCTCAGGTATTTTGGTTTCCTAGTGTGGGGGCCATAAGTAATTCTATCTTGTTATTGTGATTTCTTTGTCAAATAAGTTATTTTGTGTTTGTATTTATTTTGTGTTACCAGTTGTGCCCCACGGTTTCACCCGCGTAAGGCGCGTTCCTAGATTACTGGAACAAAAGCCTATGTTCTTCTTTAGAGTTTCATCTATCTATGTACAAAATTTCATCAGAATTGGTTCAGCGTTTTAGGCGTGAAAGCTTAACAAACATTCAAACAAACTCACTTTCGCATTTATAATATTAGCAAGTACATTTATATACTCAGTTCAACATATGAAAAGCTCTTTAAAAAATCCCTGAAACCCCTTCCAACCTTGAATCACTTAATAACGCCTTCAAAGGCATATATACCAAATAAATGACTGAACAAAGAAACAGAACAAACAAACAAACGCGTAGTGCCCGTTCCCATAAGAAAAGTAGAAATTCCCACGGAGAAAGGATATCCCAAATTATTAAGTATCAAATTAACTATCTTTAAGTAAAAATCCCGTCTAAATTGGTCCAGCTAACCAAGAGTATCGTCCGTTTGAAAAAAACAAACAAACTCTTCAGCGTTGTGAGTATGATAAAAGTGTGATTCTGAACCACCCTGTATTACAGACTCAACGTGACCTAAAATAATACCACAATGATTAAAATCAACTTACATTTCGTAGTATGCAGTACTGCGGTTATACCGTTTATCACAACTGGTCCAGGACATAATTTTCGAAGTTATGGAGACACTTTCCACCTCGTTTCACTTGTAAATTCACTGAAAAACTTAAAAAAATCATGCAGTTCTAACACCGTTTTGCGTCGCGATAGATTGTAAATAAACAATATGGCGGAACAACGAGGTGTGACGTCATGAACGAGTGGGCCTGTGATTGGTTAATTTGAGGATATACGGCAAACAACACGCGCTAGAAATTCCGCTATATGAATGTTGGTTCATTTGTGGTGGTAAGCCATACAAGCACGAAAATTAAAATTGTAACTGTGGATATTGGTTTTTTAATATAGTCTTTTACTCGTTTATTGGTATAGTTACACGAATCATTCTTGATTTAGATTGTGTAGAATTTCATTCTTAAACATATTACATTCAAAGGTCATTTTCGTCCAAATTGGTCTGTTGGCCAAACAAGCACTAAGGCGACGAGCTTTAGTGTTTCCAGATAATTTTAGTTAGTTATTATATTTTGTTCTTTAGTATTTTTGCTCACACGGTCCCACAGAAGAGCAGAATTTATTTTTACAGATTAGCAAATATTTGGTTTACGGAGCTAGTTCATTTTTATGGTGCTAAACGAATTTTTAAACATGAGAACAAAGTGTTGATCAAAAAGTGTTTGATTACAGTACTTTTACTGAAAATCAATATTTTATTTTGAATAATTAAAAAAAAACATAATGATATGTATATTTATAATAAGTTCTTGGTGAGTTTGAAACGGCTCTAAAGATTTGGATGTAATTCCGTACTTAGAGCATGTTCTATTTTTTCTAGATAGGTGTAATTCCTGAGAAAATTATAACTTTTTTATCCCCGGTACTGTCTACTTAAATAAAAAAATTCAGTCCGTAATAATGAGGTTATTCTAATACCATAATGACAGTGATAATTTTTGGTCTATTTGTCTATCAGTATGTCTGTCTGTCTGTCTGGGCCAATCTTCAGAATGACTAAAACTTCACAAAAATATAGACAGCAATGCCCGAGGTGATTTAAGCTATATTTAGTCCTAATCTTTTTGATAAAATGAAAAATTAATAAAATAAATGTTTAAATTTTTTGATAAAACGAAAAATTAATAAAATAAATGTTTGTTTATTACATATCTTTAATCTACATAACGCCACATTAGCAGATCCTACGAGTACATAAGCTAAGCCGGGGCGGGTATAAAATAATAACATATTTTCACGAGTATAAAAGAACACTATCATAATATTACATGTTGCTTGATGGCGTGAATAAAACTTTGCATTTATTGAGGTAGTTTTGTCTCGAGGGTGTCATAAAAGGAAAGGTCATAAAGATGTGAGATAAAGAGGTTTCTGATAGATAAGGCGAATACTCCCTAGGACGGTAAACCTATATTGAGAATTAAGAAGAAATATTTTTATTTTACTCTTAAAACTTTAATTTGCACTTTTATTCGGTATATTTGTGTACTTTTTAAATAAAGTAAATTTAAACAATATACTGTTCGTATTGTTTCTAAAGAAAATAAGAAATATTATATTTAATTTCATCTTACAAAAGTAAAAACAGTAGTTGCTTGCCAAAAACTTAATTTTGTTTTAGATATCCATTATATACCCTGTAAGTGCTAAGATAATTTTTTAACGAACTAGAAAATATGCCAACCTTTTATTTAAATTAAATGTTCTATTTCTTTTTTTAAATATTGTTGTTGAATATTAATCTCTCGGAAATGAAAACAAATTATGTTTACAGTCATTATAGCGTTTTTAATTTTGATAATCATGGAGCCGAATATTACAACTACCTATTTCATTTTTAATTTAAATGTTGTTTGCGGCTTCCTTTGTTTTATTCGATCATAATTTGTAATGAAATTTTAATTATTTTTAATAAATGTTTTATTGGATGTATTATTGATGTTAAAATGTTGGACAGTAAATCAAAATTTCAATCAAGAATATCGTAATACTCCATAAAAATTTTCTACTATCCAATAACTCATTTTTACAGAATGGTGGTGATAAATGACCTCAAAATCCTGTGTCACGTGGCTCATAGACATCTACATCTACCCTCGATCAAAATCTAAATTCAGATGCGTAACCGCCCCTGAAGACTAAGATGGCATGCCTCGTTTTCAGTAAAAAGGGTCTCCGGTTCTCTCTCACAATCACCATACGAAACACAGCAGCATTTACCTGCTATTTTATGCTGAATACCAATTCTGTGAGAACGTGGTGTAACTCAGTCGTTCTATAATTATAATATAGCCGCAGCACCACCACCACCACGTATAACTTCATTCTACATTTAACTGAGTTCGACTTAGCGATTGAAACATATCTTTTGGGTCTGGGATTGTGGGTTTTAAAGTCTGGATGTTCCTCCAGGCTGACCGATGAAAAGTTGCATCTGTCAAGTAAGTTAATATATTGAAAAAAATATCCATTTAGTACTTATGTATTATATACATACATACATATATATATATATATATATATATATATATATATATATATATAATATCGGAAACGGCTCCAATGATTTTTATAAAATTTAGTTTCCAGGGAGTTTCGGGGGCAATAAATCGATCTAGCTAGGATTTATTTTTAGAAAATGTCTTTTTGTCCGTATTTTCAGGCAATGAAAACTGCTACAATATAAGAAGGTTAAGGCCAGCGCCACACTTGACGGAAATTCCGACGCCGAACTTCCGCGGGAGTAAATCCGTTACCATAAGTTACAGCCACACTGAATATTCAGTGGCAGATTATCAGTAGACTGCCAACGCTTATACGGTGTGTTCGAATAGAAATTGGGCAATTTTATACTTTGTTAGTCATAATCCAGATAAGTCCGTACAATAATTTAATGTATTGTTGAATTTAACGAAGGACTATATTACCAAGCAAAATACTAAACTTAGAACGGCTATATCTCCTGAAAAAAATGACCGTTACATTAAAGTAAGATAAATATTAATAGTGTAAATGAGACAAATTGTTTCACTTTAGGTTTTCTTTTTGTTTGAGAGGTCCCTGGAACTTCATCAGTTTGATTTGGACTCAGATTCTCAATTACAGTTAGTTGTGAGTTTGCATTACTAGAGATCTACGACGGAATTTCCGTCAAGTATGGCGCTGGACTAACTTTGACACTGTGGTAATGAGCGTAATAATGAGCATAATGCCTCGGTACGCATCCTATCTTCGGTCCGATTTTTTCCCTTTTTTTTCAAGTTCCCTTCTTTTGTGAGAAAATCTATTATTTCGAGCACTTTTTTTAGTATTTTCTAAAAAATACAAAAATTTTAATTAAACTAATTGCACTCATGATTTTTTATTCAAATAACCAGTTCAGTTTTTTCAATTATGTCAATAAGATCAAAAAATATTATTCATCTGTATGTAATTTGTATGTAAATGTAATTTCAAAAAAAAAACGAGCAAGGCTCGGTCATCCTTGTACTAATAAGTATAATCGACAAGACAAAACATACTACGACAAAAATAACTAATAAAAGCAATCTGGATCTATTCATTGATAATTTTTTGTATTAACTCTTGTTGCTAGTGAAAGAATGAAGGAAAAAAATCGGGCCCTTTTTTGGCCGACAAGACTAGCGGACACTTTTGCTTCAGCTCTCTCAACATCGGTCACTCACATTGCGCTACTGTATTGCTCATATGAGAGGCTGTCAGAAAATATGTTATTGGCATAACACACTCATTTACAAACGCGTTTGTGCCTCCTTGTATACGAATATTTTAATTTACCTTGCAATTTCATAAACCACGGACGGTGATCATGATTTTATTAGTGCAATCTGGTTACTTTACCGACGTTCAGGTATTTAAATTTTATATGTTATACCGTTACTGCCAGCCTTGTAGAAAAACACGTAATTGAATGAGTAAATTATACAGCGAGAGAACTAGAAATGTAAACTATTTTTGGTTCTCGCTTCTCTTAAGTTCAAATGAAAAAAAAAATACCCTGTTTTAGCATCAGTTTTTTCAAGTCGTACAGATAAATATAAAAACATTCGGAATTACTGTAACAGGTTGGGTAGGGATAAACAATGACGCTATTTTCATAAATCTATCTTTGACGAAGATGATTTTGGCAGAGTACAGAAATTTAGTCTCCTGGAGTTGGAAAAGTGAGTCAAAATAGTAGCCCCATAAATATTGACTTAAACCAGCGTAATCAGCAATTCTCTTCTTCCTGTGTCATAGATGATGACACAAAAATATATACTTAATAACTAAAATCAAATTTCAGCTTTACTAAAATCAGACAACCTTTCTTTGATTTATAGTTATATCACTGACGGTGATATAAAAAAAATTGTGGTGGTCAATTCCGACATCGCTGATACAAACGCATTAGTCGTAAATTGATTATTTCTATTATCAATATCTTAACTCCTGTTATAAAATACATCTTTGATTATTCCATTTCGTCCGGAAATTTTTCCTCTTCCTGGAAAGAAGCTCAGATTACTCCTATACCCAAAAAAGCAAATCCCTCCAGTTTCTCTGACTACTGCCCCATATCCATAATTCCTTTCCTTTCAAAAGTTTTTGAGCGTGTGGCCATGGAAGGAAAAGGTGAGATCTCCCTCTGGGCAAGATGTTCTGCCCGGGGAGCGGCCAACACTCCGTGTTGTTTTGTCCGTGTGTTCGGAGATGTTCTATATATACTGTTTATGATTCGGAATTTTGACAGCGTGATTTAGGCTTCGGTTTTTTTTTTGCTTGCGGCGTGACGACAGCACCGCCACAAGCGTATAGATCATCAACAATTGAGCCTCTTCTTGTCTAGGTGGAGTCTTTTCAATCCCTTCCAATTCGTTTTCCGTCCGTTCATAGTACAACAACTGCCTTAGCCAATATTAGCGAGAATATTGGTTTTGGTACAGATAAACAGCAAGACAGTGTTAACCTTACTTGACTTTAGTGATGAAATGTCGATTTTGATCTGCTTTTAGCTATCTTAGCTTCTGTTAACATATTTCCCGAAATTATTAACTGATTTCATAGTTACTTGTTTAGTCGCCGGCATCGGACATGTGATGATGACTTGTTCTCCAACTGGTGTTCGATCAATGCCGGTGTACTTCAAGGTGGCTATTGTCTCCTTTTTTCTTTTCTATTTCTTAGTTATTTTCCAATTATTCAAATTATTTTCCCGCTACCACCTATACGCAGATGACCTCCAAGTATATGTCAAAGTCAAATTAGTGGATTTACCCAAAATTTTAGGCTTATTAAACAAACATTTTGACATAATTGTGGTTTTAAGTAAGTCATGTGGTCTTAGAATAAATTCATCACAAACAAGAGTAATAAAACTAGGCAAACAAAAATTGGTTACTCTTATAGATTTTCCTATACTACCTGTTAAATTAAATAAGCTTTTAAAAAGTTTAACCAGGTGACAGCATTGTCTATGACTTTTTTTTTCTATTATCATTGTACATCGTGTTCTTGCTGTGCAGTTGAAGAATAAAAGTTTTCATATTAAATTAATTAACATCTTTTAATTGATAAAAACACCCATAACCCTTTAGGTTATGGGCCCAGGTAGACTCTGTAATTGAAATCTCGTAGAAAACAGCAAAAAGAAAAGTTACAATCGTTGTTAGAACAAATTGACAAGATAACCTCAAAATGGATTCCCGCGCGACAATGAATTTAGACAAATTCGATGGACAGAACTTTAGGCAATGGAAATTTCAGATAAAGTGTGCACTAAAAGCAAAAGGGATTGACATTTCAGTGCCTAGACCATCTGTAAACAGTGTTGAGTGGACGAAAAATGACGGCATGGCAATGTATATTATGACCTCTTCGATGGATTACAAATAAATTACCTTGATAGAGAACTGTGAAACTGCCATGGAAATAATGTCAAAACTAGAATCAATATATGAACAGAAGAGTGAACTATGTAAAATGTTAGTTCATGAGAGATTCTATCAATACAAAATGTCTGCAAGTGACAGTGTCGCTCAGCACATTTCTAAAGTCGAATCTTTAGCCAAGCAGTTAAAAGAAAGTGGAGAAAACATCAGTGAAATGGCTGTGATAACAAAAATACTTGGAACATTGCCTCCCAAGTATAGATCACTCCGTCAAGCCTGGATGTCATTGGATCCAGCGAATCAGACTCTTGTCAATTTAACTGCTCGTTTATTGGACGAAGAAGCCAGTTTGCAGTGTGAAGACGAGCAGGAAACGGCTCTCCTTGTGGCTAACAAAAGTTGGAAGAATAACCCAAAACAAAATGATCAGAATAAAGGTGCTGGTGGCTCAAATCAAAATAAACCCACCAAACACAGGTTCGAGTGTTACAATTGTGGAAGGCGAGGACATTTTGCTCGAGAATGTCGTGCTCCAAAAAAATCCAAGCCCAGAAAACCTCAACAGGAAGGTGCAGATTTATTAGCGTTCAATATAGAAACCAGTTTTAATACAACTGAAGAGAATGCTTGGATTTTAGACAGCGGTGCCTTTGCACATATGACATACAGAAAGGAGTTCTTTTTAAATCTTTTTGAATGCAGCCAGAAATCATTGACGCTAGGAAACGAACAATCAGTTGAAGTGGCCGGCATAGGCAAAGTGTTAATAAAGAGATATGTCAATGGACAGTGGGAGAATAGTGAGCTGCATAATGTGTTATATGTTCCAAATTTAAGAAGGAATTTATTTTCAGAAGGTGTGATAATGCGTCAATCCTATACGATTATAAAGAAAAATTCTAGTGCACTAATTTATAAAGGTAATGATTTGGTAATGTGTGCAAGAATAACAGAAAACAACTTATATGAGTTAAAGATAAAAGCAGTGGTCGCAAACACCTGTAACTTAGTCCAAAGTAATCAAAATAATATTAAAATATGGCATGAAAGACTGGGACATCTTAACCTAAAACAAATCAAGAATATGAGTGCTAACAATGTTGTAGAAGGTTTGACACTAAGTGACAGTGATCAAACTGACTTTGTGTGTGAAGCATGTGCATATGGGAAACAATGCAGATTTCCTTTTCACAAGTCTGTACGTGGAAAAATACAGCCAGGTGACCTGGTGTATAGTGACATCTGTGGCCCTATGAGTCATTTATCTATTCAAGGTATGAGATATTTTGTTTTATTCAAAGATGCTGCTACAAGTTACAGACATGTATATTTTATCAAACAGAAAAGTGATGTGATGGAAGTATTTAAGAAATACAATGCTATGATCAAAAATAAGTATATGCACAGTGTAAGGATATTGCATACTGATAATGGAAGGGAGTATGTCAACAAATCTTTCGAGGACTACCTGAACAAAGAAGGTATAGTACATGAACGTACTGCACCTTATACGCCTGAACAAAATGGGCGTGTAGAGAGAGAAAACCGCACGATTGTGGAAAGTGCACCCTCAATGTTGTATGCTAGGGATGTACCACTGGACCTATGGGCAGAGGCTATCAATTGTGCAGTATACTTACTAAACAGGACTTCCTCCAGCCAGACTCCTCAGAAAACACCATTTGAACTATGGAATGGTATCAAACCTCATTTAGGCCATGTCAAGATATTTGGAAGCATAGGGTATGTACACATTCCTGATCAACTTAGAACTAAACTTGAAAAGAAGAGTGAGAAAATGATATTAGTTGGGTATGATAACAACAATTATAGGATGTTCAGTCTAGAAACCAAAAGGGTGAAAATATCAAGAAATGTCATCTTTGATGAACAGCATGTTCCAGATATAAGGAAAAATATTACACAAATATGCTTGGATGATGAAGAGAGAGTAGAGCAAGAAAATGAGACGCAAGGAACTAATGCAGAGGATACTCTCATAGAATCTACATCATCGGAGAACGAGGGCAGCTTGCAGAGTTGTAATAGTGATGACCCAACATATGAACCCTCTCAAGAGATAGATGATGACACAATCCAGAGCAATATAAATTTGAGACCAAGACATAATAGGATCTTTGAAGCTAACCTAGTAGAATTTTCAGTGCCACAAACATATAATGAAGCAATGAAGAGTCCACAAAGAGATGACTGGTTGCGAGCTATAGATGAAGAATTGCTTGCACATAAAGAGAATAATACTTGGACTTCAGTTGAAAGGTCTGGTCAACGTACTCTTACTACAAAGTGGGTTTTCAATATCAAGAGGGATGAGAATAACCAGGTTAAGCGGTTTAAAGCTCGTTTATGTGCACGTGGTTTTAGTCAAATTAAAGATATAGATTACCAAGAAATATTCTCTCCGACAACGAGATATGACTCTATAAGAATTATCCTTTCTATTGCAGCTAGGTATGATTTAGAAATTCAACAATTTGATGTAAAAACTGCCTTTTTGAATGGGTATTTAGATGAGGACATTTTTATAGAAATACCAGAGGGTGTGTCAATGAAAAATGATTGTGTTTTAAAACTTAATAAGTCTTTGTATGGTCTTAAGCAGGCATCTCGTTGTTGGAATAGAAGATTTACTGAGTTCTTGGTAAAATATGGTTTTAAACAATCTCAGGCTGACAATTGTATTTATATAGGTATATTTGATGAAGTAAAAGTATTTATAATAATTTATGTTGATGATGGGCTTATAGTCTCTTCCAGCTCCTCATTGATTAAAAGGATTATAGAATATTTAAAACAAGCATTTAAAATTAAAGAACTAAATTAGAAATATTTTGTGGGGATAGAAATAATAAAAAGAAATAATTGTATCTATATTCATCAAAGACACTATATAGAACAAATTATAGACAAATTTTGTATGAGTGATTCAAATTCTGCTAGTACTCCAGCAGATGCAAATGTAGTTATTACAAAGAAATTGGATGAAAGTATTGTTAACTTTCCTTACAGAGAAGCTATAGGCTCCTTATTATTTTTGAGCTCTGTATCAAGACCTGATATTTCATTTGCTGTCAATGTCTTAAGTAGATATGTTAATAATCCAAGTCAGCAACATGTGAATGCTATAAAACGTGTTATTAGATACCTAATAAATACTAAAGATTTGTGTATAAAGTATGGAGAAAGCAGTGATCTCACTGGCTATTCAGACTCAGATTTTGCAGGTGATGTGGACACGCGTAAGTCTACTACAGGCTACATTTTCAATATGAATGGGGGACCTATAACATGGTGTAGTCAGAAGCAGAAGACTACTGCCCTCTCCACTACTGAGGCTGAGTTTGTATCAGCTTGTGAAGCTGCGAAAGAGATATTGTGGTTACAGCAACTATTGTCAGATTTAGGTGAAAATATTAAATGTGTTCAATTGTATGTTGATAATCAGAGCGCAATTAAATTAATTAGCAATCCTGTTTATCATAAAAAAACTAAGCACATAGATGTGAAATACAATTTTGTAAGGGAAAAGGTTGAGTTAGGTATAATTAAATTAAATTATATTCCTAGTAACAGTCAATTAGCAGACATGTTGACAAAAGCGTTACCAGTTCAATCTTTTGCCTACTTTAGAGATCAAATTTTTTATAACTTATATGATTAAATTTCAATGGCAGATATATGGTTAAACTTTTAGTGGGAGTGTTAAATTAAATAAGCTTTTAAAAAGTTTAACCAGGTGACAGCATTGTCTATGACTTTTTTTTCTATTATCATTGTACATCGTGTTCTTGCTGTGCAGTTGAAGAATAAAAGTTTTCATATTAAATTAATTAACATCTTTTAATTGATAAAAACACCCATAACCCTTTAATCAATGGTATTATTTTTATGGGACAGCCATGCTGTATAGTGACACCGTTAAAAATCTAGTTGACAAATTTTTATCTTGGGCCCCACAGGTAAGCAAGGTGAGTAGGAGGGTGTTTGCGTCGGTCGGAACTCTCCGTAGATTAAGCAATTTCCTAGCCATACCAATTAATACAATTACTAATTATACCTATTCTCGATTATGCTGACATGTGTTATCTCAATTTAAATAAAGAGTTGCTTGATGAACTTAAGCACATTCAGAACCTTTGTACACGGTGCATATTTAGACTTCGAAGATATGACCATGTGTCAGAATTTCACGAATAACTCAAGTGACTTCCGATCCATCTTCACGGGAATCTCACACTGTTTCCCCTATATAGTATATCTTGTATTGTTTTAAATCCCACTTTTCTTGATTACCTCAATGAGCGGTTTTAGTTTCTTGATGACACTCACTATCGCTCTCTTCGTTCTAATAAAAATCCCACTTTAAAATTCCGTCAAACTCTTTACGTGCGAAATCTACTGAAAAGTTTAAAAAAACTTGTCAAAGCGAACTTCTCCCCTCGTTAAATAGTCATTCTTCTATCTTTCCTTGACATCGTTCTTTTAGAAATTACAACTTACTTATGCTTTCGTTAAGGCTTTTATTTTACTTTCTTTTTTCTACTCTTGTGTTTTTATTTCTATATTTTTGTGACTGAAACGTATTTTATTTATTAATTGAGTCTATAATTACATTTATGACGTATGTATTTTCTAACAACTTATGTACACCCTTACCCTTTATCACAAGTCATTATATCTTCTGCAATGTAGAGTTACAGCGATAAAATCGCCAATTGTACCTTTAAATTATCTGCATTTATTATTTTATGCATTTCTGGTGTACAATAAACTATATTTCATTTCATTTATTATCTGTCTATTGCTTTATAGCGTACTTGCAAATCAATCGGTGATAGTGCTACGTTGAACGGTTTCGATTCAGAAACGAGACAAGACTTGGGCTACAAATAAAGATGTTTCTGGGTCTGCGATTTTGTCCATGTATTGTAGTGTTATGCTACTTACATATCATTTTACACTATTTTAAATTTATTTTTCCATTCTGTTTTTGACTTTTTGCATTCACCTCAAAACTGGATATTTTACATCACCTTTATTTCCATAGGATCCTGTAACGTTTCTAAACCATAAGAACACAATAACAAATCATTTTCACTTCGTATTTTCACGTTATCAGCACTTTTTAAATCGGTGTCTATGGAGCCTACCTTTTTAGATCTTTTATTTAGTTCTCCGTAACTCTGCAATTTCGGGCTTCGTGCGCGCTGATGCGCTACCTTTTTTCCTATATCAATAATATCTCATTTGTCACTTAAATCCTGCCGTTTCTCTATTACGAGCCTGAAACCAAAATTTGACATGTACATTCTAAAATAAACCATCAAAACACAGCTTTGCAATAACAGACATCACCAGGCAAAATCAGATATACTACCTCTTACATTCATCATCTGCATTCAGGTAAGGGTGGAGTTCACATTCAATGACTACCACTCTAAAAGTGTGATTTCGAAAGGACATTCAGGCTTATTTAAGGAGTTGTCATCCGCTCCTGTGTGGAAGAAAAAAAAACAATTTTATTAAGGGAGTAGTCAGCCACTCCCAAGTGAAGATAAAGATAAAGAAATTAATCTTAAGCAAGCTTTAGTCGCTATGACTTAAGTAAAGATTAAGAACGGCCAGAGCGGTAGGGCTCAAAGCCAGAGATCAGCAACATCACTAAAGAGATGTGTCTGAAATAAAAATAAAAAGTGAAGATTAACCAACGAAAATTCGAGGTCCTAAAGCAAGATGTGTTGAAGAACACTGGATCACCAAACAAACAAACAAATTAAAAGAAATAAAAATAATAAGGTGAAAATGATGGTGATATTTATACATATCGGAATTGGAGAAGTCAGAATATCTTCAGGGTGAGAATTCTCAACTAAACGCAAAACCTGTTTTTTAGAAGCAAAACAGTATTAGCTGGTTCTTCACATCTAATCTTCACTTCATATTCGAGTTCGGCCTTGTTAAGGAATTCGTACTTAATAACTCTTTTCATTGTTATAATTAAGTGCAAAGTTAATTTTAAGAAATAAAAATTTTCTTCCAAATTCTAAAACAAAACTTCATCTAGTTTTTCAACTTATCTGGATTATATTTAGACCTGCATATAACACTTCACTTACATTCATCAATTTAATATTTTTATTCTAGATAACTTAAAGAGGTACAATTTTTAATTAAATTTTTAAATTAAGTGCAAAGTTAAGTTTAAGAAATAAAAATTTAATTAAAAATTGTACCTCTTTAAGTTATCTAGAATAAAAATATTAAAGTGATGAATGTAAGTGAAGTGTTATATGCGGGTCTAAATACAATCCAGACAAGTTGAAACACTAGATGAAGTTTTGTTTTAGAATGTGGAAGAAAAACTTAACTTTGCACTTAATTATAACAATGAAAAGGGTTATTAAGTACGAATTCCTTAACAAAGCCGAACTCGAATATGAAGTGAAGATTAGATGTGAAGAACCAGCTAATACTGTTTTGCTTCTAAAAAAACAGGTTTTGCGTTTAGTTGAGAATTCTCACCCTGAAGATATTCTGACTTCTCCAATTCCGATATTTATAAATATCACCATCATTTTCACCTTATTATTTTTATTTCTTTTAATTTGTTTCTTTGTTTGGTGATCCAGTGTTCTTCAACACATCTTGCTTTAGGACCTCTAATTTTCGTTGGTTAATCTTCACTTTTTATTTTTATTTCAGACACATCTCGTTAGTGATGTTGCTGATCTCTGGCTTTGAGCCCTACCGCGCTGGCCGTTCTTAATCTTTACTTAAGTCATAGCGACTAAAGTTTGCTTAAGATTAATTTCTTTATCTTTATCTTCACTTGGGAGCGGCTGACTACTCCCTTCATAAAATTGTTTTTTTCTTCCACACAGGAGCGGATGACAACTCCTTAAATAAGCCTGAATGTCCTTTCGAAAATACACTTTTAGAGTGGTAGTCATTGAATGTGAACTCCACCCTTACCTGAATGCAGATGATGAATGTAAGATATAGTATATCTGATTTTGCCTGGTGATGTCTGTTATTGCAAAGCTGTGTTTTGATGGTTTATTTTAGAATGTACATGTCAAATTTTGGTTTCAGGCTCGTAATAGAGAAATGGCAAGATTTAAGTGAAAAATGAGATATTATTGATATAGGAAAAAAGGTAGCGCATCAGCGCGCACGAAGCCCGAAATTGCAGAGTTACGGAGAACTAAATAAAAGATCGAAAAAGGTAGACTCCATAGACACCGATTTAAAAAGTGCTGATAACGTGAAAATACGAAGTGAAAATGATTTGTTAATGTGTTCTTATGGTTTAAAAACGTTACAGGATCCTATGGAAATAAAGGTGATGCAAAATATCCAGTTTTGAGGTGAATGCAGAAAATCAAAAACAGAATGGAAAAATAAATTTAAAATAGTGTAAAATGATATGTAAGTAGCATAACACTACAGTATGTAAAATTTACTTCACGCACAATCCCTAACGGGGTAGTCAGAGAGAACAGATCGCCAAGTGCCACGATCCTTCGTGGCACTTGGCGATCTTACCTCTCTTACATACCTCTTTCGCTTCTTTCAGGTTCATTATCTTCTTCATACATGCACGTCTAGGTATTCGGGTACTCTTGACCTTCCCCTCTTCGGGTAATTTGCTTACATGGTCTTCGAAAGTTAGTCTCGGTCTACCTCGACACCTTTTAATATTTACTTTCGCGCTTTATATTTTCTTCTTTCGAAGTCCATTCGGTCTTCACTCATTCGCTCTACGTGCCCAAACCATCCGAGTACGCCCCAATCAATTTATGTAAAAGTCTTCACGAAACAGTAAACAGAATATTAATATATAAATACAAAGTAATAGTTTGGTACACGTCCCATCGTGCAAAACAAGGTTTAACATTTATTTAAATCACGCCCTGCAATTTTTTCATACATGCATATGTTTTACACTATAACTTTATAATTTTCATCGTAATTGTCAGCTGCAGTTATTCAATACGAGTATATAAATACATTGAATAATTGCAAAATTTATAAATATAAAAAATTATAAATTTTATTAGAAAATTGAAGAGCAAGACTTGTTATTATTTTGTTGTTAGAAATAATATTAAAGTAGCTCTATTATAACAGAAGGGAAGTACCCCTTAAGTTAGATTTTAACAGCTGTTGCATCGCATTGAAACGAGACGCAGTAATGAGCCTCACCGAGTTCACACACAAAGGGTTCACGTCGCATATATTTTTTACTTAGAGTGGGCATGAGATGAGTTTTACTCGACGACTTTTACGAACATTTGCAAACACATACTTGAAAACTAATTGGCGGCGTAAATTTAAGATTTACTAATTTCTAACTATAAACACTTATGAGGTGGATATATTTAATGTAAGAGTACGTTAAAGTGCTGTTGATTTGAACCCTGGACCTTCAAATATGAACCAAGTTCTATTCACTCAGGTTTTACAAAAAAGTCACCCACATATTTTGAGAATACAAAATTACTTTAACTAACTAATCTGGAGACGCCAGTAACTTAAGGTATCTTCGATAAAGATCCTTTTCTTCACCTCGGCAGCAGCGCGTGCGGTAGGATAAGGAAGGGAAGGAGACAAAAAATATGCACTAGTCATGTTGATAAAATAGATATAACTTAGGACGAACTCAGTGCGATATGTAATGTAATGTTGATGAAGTAGATTGTTAACTGGCGTTACCATAATCATTTATAAAGTTTTGTTTTTGTGTTCATTTGTTTAATTTTTTATGGAAAATATTACTTTTACTCTAGAATTTTTTCTGTATCGTGGGGGCAGTTTACATAAATAAATTTCATATAAGTAAATATTCAGACCATTAACAATTTGTAGGTCATACAAATACTTGTACTTGAACCCGCAGCCCTTATCGCTGAAACTCGTTGCCAAGCCACTACGCCACAGAGCCAGTCGTCAGTAAAGAAATAACACTAAAATTGCAACAACTAATATTCATATTATAAAATACAATAGTAGGGTTAGTATAACTCGTACGAATTAACTTGAGACCTGGGCCGATGACGTAATTGTCAATGTACGGTGTGCAAAATAATGCGTCGTAATATTTTTTTATTTGAAATTTTTGAGATTTGCATGAGATTATTAATAAAAACAAAATAAAATGTTCTGGCAAGGGGTGAAGTAATAAGTGATATACTGTTGCCATTTTTATATATTTTAAATATTTATTTTTTATAATATATATAATATTATTTTTAGTTAACGCGTCAAGGAAGGACAAAGAAATAAACATACACACTTTATCATTTATAATACTATTAATTTATTTATTATACACTTTATTGCACTATAAAAAGTGTTACAGATTCGTACACAATAAAAATACAAAGCATAACAGGCGACCTTAAGTCACAAAGATTTAATTTTAATTGAAAATGATGAAGCATGAAGAATAAAAATGTAGTGATTTCAAACAAAACAAGGAATAAATAATTTTATAATCATGAGCATTGTGTTATTTGTATTCCTAATATTGTGTATAATTATTCGTCTTTAAAATATTTAACAAGATTTGCTAAAGAATCAATATATTTCTTAATTTAAGCCTTTGAATTGTAACTTTACTAAGTTTGATAACTTTATTTTAAAACATTATACTTACCTAAAATATAGTAAAGACCGATTCTATTATCATTAAATATGACTTGACCATGGACTCTCCTTGGGTATTGTTGACACAACCTACGTAATTAAATCATGGCATTGAGTTATTGAGACTCAATAACTCAATGTTTAAGGGGTGACTACAATCTGAAAAGTTGTAGAATCTTTAACCGGGACGACTATAGTCTCATGGAACCACATGTAAGACTATTGTGGCACGCACATGCATTACAGTTATTTTTTGGGGAAAGGGTAATATTAGATTAATATAATACTACTGTTCTTTATTTAGAATAAAAAACTTGATTATTGGGTTTCAGGATTTTAAAAACTATAACTTGTTTGCTATTACCAGTTGAACAATTTAAATTAGAATTGTAGACCGCCCTTTCCTTGTACTAAACCCCAGTCTGGGATGGTAGGTGAAATATTGTGAACCACTCCTAACACAAGCATGTTCAAACTTACCAGGAGTGGTTAAAAGGAATATTAGTAATGTTAATTAATAAGATTACTAATATTTAAAAAAACATGGGTGCAGTCCATAGCCCTAAGAATATCTGGCCATGCTCTGCAAGGTATCCTCTAGCTACATTTTGCCTTGCTTGTTATATGCC
The DNA here is from genome assembly GCA_036936625.1 of Parnassius smintheus behrii. Lineage (NCBI taxonomy): Eukaryota > Metazoa > Arthropoda > Insecta > Lepidoptera > Papilionidae > Parnassius > Parnassius smintheus. Next base: position 20,240,036 of record JAUPFT010000004.1, on the reverse strand, counting down.
CGGAAATGACATTCACTTTAGTATTAGTCAAAAATAAAATGAAAGAAGTAGATGCACTGAAACTTGTATTTACCTACACAAGAGGCTAATTAAAGTATATTGCTCCACACATTCTAATGATGGCCCCCATAACTTAGGTCAAGTATTTGCTGATTATTTATTGTTTGAACAACAGCCATGCCATGGTCTTGACTCGTACCTCTCTAGTAGGTAACTACCATCTGCCAAGAGATTGAAAGATGTAAACTACCTACCTAGAAAAAATATTAAGATAAGTGGCTAACTTATCTTAATATTTTTGCATCTTAACATGTATTGATTGCAAATATACGATGTTTTTGGAAAAGGTGGTTGTCATAGATGCTTACTTCAATATGCATTGGTAGCCCATCCACATAATTAATAGGCTTTAAAGCCTCATAGAGTTCTTTACACAAATACAAAACAATCTTTGAGCATCCGAAACCGGTGTAGAAATTCGTTGTCGGAGAATTCCAATAGATTAAGTATTCTGATCACGTATCGATCGCCGATGTAATTTTCTTTCTTGTTTTTCAATTTCTGACACGAAATAGTAGTTGCAATAGGCTCGAGACATCTTTTTTGTATTAAAATGGTTTGAAGATAAACTTAAACCCACGTCCGCGAAAGAGGATAAAATTGTCCCTTTCAAATGTCAAAAAGGGATAATTTTTTCTCATTCCTTTGGCCCCATGCTACAGACGGGGAGATATATGTCTACTCGTTACGTCAAACGGGGATATACTATAGAGATAAGATAATTTTATCTCTTGTCAGTGGATATAATCTGGGAATATAACTTTTGTCTCTTGCCCATGCTCGCAGGGTGGATAAAACTAAGCAAGGGATAAAAATTTTAACCCTTCCCCGGGGATATATTCTCTCCTGCCCATGCTAACCCGGCTGGAACAGAAACAGAAACGTTTTTATTCAATGAAAGAAAGTCACTGTTTTTCATTACTACTGGTTTGTAAAAAAGCCTCTGTCCTGGGAACAACCACAAGCAACCCAGCGGGACTATTTTGAAAAATATAAGTGCTTACAATTATGTATGTTACAATTAACAACACAAAACAAATTGGAAATAGCTTGGTAGCAATCACCCTTCCCAGAGGTTATTATCATTCATAATAACCCTTTTTATACAAACTTAGTTGAATAAAGGTTTTGAACTTTATGAATGTCAAATTTTGTGTATTTTCTGAGATTTTGTTGTAAAAGCGTATACATCACCCCAAGAATGAAATACTGACTCGGTGGAGTCGAGGTAACGAGGCATTCTATTTTCGTCATCAGGGGAGACAAAGCATCTAAATTTTAATTCTTAAACAAGGATAGACGCTGGGGTTATGTAGTGGGGGAAGTAGATGGGTCAAAATATACAATAACGATCAGATGTGCTCTTTTATAAGCTATATATATATAGCTTATAAAAGAGCACAGCTATATAATAATATTAATTTAATTTAAAAACACCTACTGGCTCCCTTTATAATAAATACAGTATCTGTTGTATAAGTTAAATTAAATATATAGTTTTTTTTAAATAAATAATTATCATCGAGTTTGAAACTGTCTTTCAAAACATATGTTATTGGTATTAATGCTGTTACTATCTTCATTCTTGGAGTGTTATATGTAAATATACAAAATTTGACCAACACAAAGTTCAAAAATTTTATTAAACTAAGTTTGTATAAAAAGGGTTATTATAATATAAAGGAATTTATGAGTTATAATAACCCCTCGTGAGGGTGATCGTTACTAAGATATTTCTAATTTGTTATGTATTGTTAATTGGAAAATACATGATTGTAAGATGTTGTTTTTTAAAAGTCCCGCTGGTTTTCTTGCTGTTTCTTTCCAGGACAGAGGTTTTATCCGAACCAGTAGAAAATAAAAAATTGACTTTCAGTAAGTATTATTTCTTCTGTTTCACTGTCTTTAGAACCATATGTATTAATATTGTTACTGTCATTAAAACCATGTTTTATTGGTAGAAAAGTGTTATTTGGTACGATAGATATCATCACCATATTTCCTCTCATTGATTTCGTAAAAGCCCATAAAGGGAATTATCCAGAAAAGCTTTAGGCATACGTCAACCAACTGTATTAAACTTAATGCTTATAAGATTAAAATATCCAGACCAGTGGCTAAAAGCAGTATCTTGGGTAAATAGCATCTGGTCCGCGCTGTAAAAATTGACAACACATGCCAAGTAAAGCGAATATGAAATCACGCCATCATAGAGCCTTGAACATGAGTAGATGCATCAATTTAGAAATAACTAATTTCTCACCACAAAATAATTCTGCTAGTTAAAACTAGCCTAGGGACTAGGCCAATCTACCTAACCTAACCTAGTTCTGATGCTGAGTAACGGGAACTGATGGTAAAAATACACAAATCTATCTTCGATAAAAATCGGGCTGCAGATTCTTTGTTTGTTAATAATCGAGGATGGGTGCAACATATCGAGGTATTAGTGTGGAGTAAAAATCTATTAAATGATAAATTCAAATAATTAAAACATCAAATTATTACACCAAACGTTTTTCCCAAAATTGAAAGCCAAGTTATAGTAAAAGACCGACAGCTTATAGACTGCAATAAGGTAATACTAGGCTGCACTAAAATATCGGGAATGGAATATTTCCACTGTTCCTGTCATATTAAAATCTTTTTAATTAAAAACGCCTTGGTTTTTAAAATCAAATACCATTATTTATTTAAAAAAAGATTCTCGGTCTTGCCAAAATGTCGTTGAGAAAATGGAATTGACTCGAGAATATTCAAGAGCGATGATTTATTATGACTTTCGAAATGTTTTCACACAAAATCAGCGTGTTGACCTGATGATTTCTGCATTTGGTGATGAAGCCCCATCCAAAACCACAATTTATCGCTGGTTTGCTGAAATTCAACGTGGACGTGTCAAGCTCAGTGATGATCCCCGTCAAGGTCGTCCAAAAACTGCAGTCACCCAAGAAAAGGTTGATGCTGTGCGTAAGCTGGTTGAGGAAGATCGACATATGACATACTGCGAAACTCAGACAACTTTAGACATTGGCATGAGTCAAATACAAATAATCTTGCATGAACAATTAGGTGTAAAAAGTTGTTTTCCCGATGGATACCGCATTCGCTCTGTGAAGAGCAAAAAGTGGCTCGCGTTACTTGGTGCGTCAGAACTCCCGAAAAATTCAACGCAGGATTCTCAAATGCTGTATACAACATCGTATCAGATGACAAATCCTGGATATATGCGTACGAACCCGAAACAAAAAACCAGTCACGAGTTTAGGTGTTCGAAAATGAGTCAAAGCCAACAAAAATTGTTCGTTCACGGAGTGTTGCAAAAAAAATGGTGGCCACGTTTGTCTCCAAAACCGGTCATGTTACGACTATTCCTCTTGAGGGAAAAAGAACGATTAATGCAGAATGGTATGCTAGCATTTGTTTGCCACAGGTCGTTTCTAAACTCCGTAAAGAGAACTGCAACCGCCGCACCATCCTCCATCACGACAATGCGAGTTCTCACACCGCACACAGAACAAAAGAGTTTTTAGAGCAAGAAAACATAGAATTATTAGACCATCCGCCGTACAGCCCCGACCTAAGCCATAATGATTTCTATACTTTCCCTAAAATAAAGAATAAATTGCGTGGACAGAGATTTTCATCACCTGAAAAAGCTGTGGACGCCTACAAAACGGCCATTTTGGAGACCCCAACTTCCGAATGGAATGGTTGCTTCAATGATTGGTTCCATCTTATGGAAAAATGTGTCAAATTTCGCGGAGAATATTTCGAAAAGTAATAAATACATTTTTAAATAGTAATGTTGTGTCACTTCCCTGATTCCCGAAATTTTCAGTGACCTCGTAGTCCAAGATAAATCAGCGCATGAGTACTGAAAACTATTCCACCTCAATTTTTTATGCGATTCTCTCAAACTTATCTTCTAATGATATAAATGCATGTTGCCATGAGGCAATTCGGTGTCATGTAGTTTCTTTTCAATTGCAAGGAATTGTAATTTTCAAACGGGACAATGTTTATTTTCATTGAAGAAATACAAATTAAAAAGTTTAATGATTTTTTAACCATTAAGTTAATATTTTACAAATTAAGAATTTTTAAGTGTTTGAAAAATCCCTATTCCGGATAATTATTTAAAATTTTACCGTTACCATTTAAAAGTAGCACCAATGAATTCATAAAATTGCAATTTCGGAATAGCCGTTGTTTTTTAAATTAAAAATCAAAATTGCGACATGAAAACCTTCATTCATTGTCCAGTTGTCGCACCTATTAACTCATATCCGTTCAGGAACAAATCTCGAGATAGACAATTAACGTTTCATTTCCATGTTCCATCATGTCTGGTGATGTATGAATCAAAAAATGGATCGTCTTTTAACTGTCTCCGATTTGTAGTCTGTCTGTTTATCATTTACGACCTGTATTTTCAATAAATTTACTTTACATTAAGCACACCCATTTTCTAAATAATCTCTTGACAACAATTTTTATATTCCTTCATATTTGAAATATTAAAGAATTTCATAAACTCTCCACTATACAAAAAATGGTAGTATAAACAACTGTACTAATTTAAGCAGCTTCTACGCTATTAAGTGACAAAGACCTATTTTACATTCCTATTATCGAGGGTTTCACTCTCATAAAGAGTATTTTATTTTTTGACGTGACAACGTCTTATAAATTGGTTTGCCGGGTGACACTTCAAGAAACTGCGTTACGCTCCGCTCACGTTATGCGCTCACAATGAGAGCGAGTGAGAGGCACGCGTCCCTTCCACTCGGGCATGGTTAGCCCGCCTAAGAGCGAGAGAGACAGACATAAAAAGTGTTATTTCATCCTTCTTCCTACTATACGAATGAATATTCACATTAAAATTATTTTACCACTCAAAGTCGTTGTCACGTAAAACTTTCGCCCGTATACCGACTTTACAGGCAACCAATTTTTTATAGAATAAGGACGACGCAAATAGATAGCCCTTAGTCTAAGGCGGGCCGGTGGTAACCATGGTAACGGCGGGGCAGGGCGTGCTAAGAATCTCCAGTGGAGGTTCGGTTGCCACCTACGACGATTCGGCCTGGTAACATATAACGCCTGAGGACTGACGAGAAGATCCTGGAGCTGGAAGGAGAGATAGACAAATTGCGCTGGAATATTATAAGATTATCCGAGTTCCGAAGAGAGGGGCGGACACGGTGATTCTCGAATCCGGCAACTTGTTCTATCATCCGGAGGGCGACCATCTGTCTTAAGGAAGTGTTGGATTTATCGTTCACAAGTCTCTCGTTAACAACGTTGTAAAGACTGGGAGTGTGTCGAAGAGGGTTGCATACTTTATACTCAGAATCACCAAACGGTTTCACTGAAGGTTCACCAACGTCGGCACATCGATGAGGAAGTGAAGGAAATGTATGAAGATATTTCTAGAGCCATGCATTCCTGCAAAACGCACTACACGGTGTTATTGGGTGACTTCAACGCAAAATAAGGCACACGAAAGAACGGTAAGCTGAAAGTAAGGAAATTTGGGATATGACAACGGAACCCAAAGGGCCAGCAGTTGGCCGACTTCATGGAGAATGAGGGACTCTTTATGATGGACTTTTTCTTTCAGAAGCGGCCCCACAGAAAATAGACCTGGTCGAGCCCCGACGGTTCGACAAAAAATGAGATTGACTTCATTATGATAACTAGATGGCAACTGTTCAGTGATGTCTCTGTGATCGCAAGGGTGAAAACTGGCAGCGATCACCGAATGTTTAGAGGCACACTGAAACCTAGAGAGGTCTGGTCTAATGAAGTCAACGCTCCGTCCCTCTTGTACTCCAATCCAAAATCCCAAAGCCTTTCAGCTCGAGTTACAAAATCGTTTTCAGTGCCTAGAAGATATCAATGCAGTGGACGATATGAATGACAAGCTCGTAGAAACTTTCCATGCGGTCGGAGCTAATTTCTGCGAGACCTGCCCCAGAAGAACACAAAAACTCGCCGAACACACTCTTAATCTCATGGCTGATAGACGGGATATGAAGCTGCAATCGTCAGCAGATTTGACAGCATACAGGCAACTGAACAGACAGATCTCCAAATGCACGTGGCGAGACTTACGCAATTTTAATACTGCTCGTGTTGAAGAAGTAATTGAGCGGAATCATGGCTCCAAAGTCGTTACCAGAGATCTGTCTGCCAGAAAGAGCCAATTTTCAAATCTGAAGACTGAATGTGGCAGCATCGTTTTCGGGACACCTGAGACTTTCAGTGAGAGTTATAACAAGTCATCGTTGGAGTCAAGTGTGAGTAAAGATCCAAGAGCAAGTCTTATCCGGCACTATTCCGATAATATCCTGGACGTCAGTCTGAGTAAGATTATAATGGCTTTCCGGCAGCTTAAAATGGTAGGGCCCCAGGCGAGTATGGAATTACAGCGGAACTTTTGAAAGCGGGTGAAACACCGGTACTTAAAGTCCTTCAGAAGCTCTTCAATTCGTCCTCGATGATGGCACTACTCTGGAGGCGTGCAACAGAAGTGCGGTGGTCTAGTTCTTCGAGAAATGCGACAACGCTCTCTTGAAGAACTACAGACCGATTTCCCTTCGGAACCGCGTTTACGTGCTGTTTTCGAGAGTCGAATCTTCTCTCACATAGACTCGACGACTTCCAGCCTAACGAACAAGCCGGTTTTTGAAAAGGTTTCAGTACCATAGACCACATACATACATAAAATGTGGCAGATTTTACAGAATACTAAAGAGTACAATCTGGCACTTTGCCGGGCGTATTTGAACTATGAGAAAGCCCTTGATTCCATCGAAATTTTGGCAGTGCTACAGTCTCTTCAGCGGTGCCAAGTTGACTATCGGCATATCAAAGTACTGAAGTGTTTGTACAGTAGGGCTATGATGGCTATCCGAGTACAGAACTAGAGTTCCAAACCTATCCTACTGCAGAGAAGTGTAAGACAGGGTGACGTTATGTCCCCGAAACTCTTTACCGCTGCATTAGAAGACGTTTTCAAGTAACTGGACTGGAAAGCATACGGTATTAGCATCAATGGCGAGTACATTACTCACCTTCGGTTTTCCGACAATATAGTCCTTATGGCAGAATCGCTGCAGAACCTAAGCATTAAGCTCAATGAGCTCAATAGTGTCTCCAAACGGATAGGTCTTAAGACGAACATGGATAAAACAAAGATCATGTTTAATGTCCATGGCACACCTACGCCGGTAGTTATTGGGAGCACTAAGCTCGAAGTTGTTGACGAGTACATTTACCGGGGACAAATAGTTCGACTAGGTAAGTTCAACTTCGACCGAGAGGTCAATTGACGGAATCAACTCGGCTGGGCAGCGTTTGGGAAACTACGACACATATTCTCATCAGGTATACCTCAAAACCTGAAAACTTGATCGTACGTAGGTCCCTTAATAAGTTTTGAGATGCTCGAAATTTTAAAATGGAACGCACTCGTGTTATAGGTTTCCAAATTGCAAATTTATTTAAAAATAGAACTCCATAAGCCAACTGCCTAATGGTAAAAAAACAAAGTTCTATTCATTTTCCTGCAACGCTTCCCGCGCTTTTCATTTAAAACGATGGATCTTAACCGTGAACATTTGCGCGCTATGACCTATTATGATTTTAAATTTGGTTTAACCGATTAATTAAGTTTACAATGGCTACAATCAGCATAAGGGGACTCAGCTCCATCACGCGCAATAATTATTAGGTGGTTCGCTGAATTCAAAAGGGGTAAAATTAACCTTAAAGATGACCAAAGAACCGGGGCCTCGCAAACAGCAGTAACGGCAGTAAATGTATGAACTACTGAAATGTTGGTGCGAGAAGACCCACGAATCACAAATACGGACATCGAAAAGATTGTAGGTATTAGATCGGGGAGCATTCACAGTTCACACCATCCTACATCAACATCTTGGAGTGAGGAAGCTCTTTTTTGTCGATTGATCCCTTGTTTGCTCTCCGAAAGCGAAAAACAGACTCGTGTGGATTGGTGCCATGAAATGCGCCTATTTTTTGAAAACGGAGCATCTAAGCGTGTTTAAGAAATCTTTACTGGCGACGAGACATGGATCTATCAATTTGATCCGGAAAATAAAAGTCAATGATCGTTATGGGTCTACTCAGAAAGACAATCACCGACAAAACTGCAAAGAGCTCGCAACGTCGGCAAAAAAATGATGGCTAGTCTTTTTTGCGGAGCGGACATTTGTGGACGTCAATACTGGAATGGTTTTTTAAAATTCTTTAATCTCCTTACTAATTCCATACAGTCTCATTTGCCTGGCAAATCCTGAGCGATCGCAAGCGACCGCACCCACCTGCAGCACTTAAGACAATAAAAACTTATATTTAGAGACTACTTTTCTATGAAGAAGTTTGGCATTATAAAATCTATACAAAATTCTCTATATATGAGTCAGATTTTACTTCATTACAAAAAGACTACTGTATTTTGATAACAAGTAAAAACATACCAAGAGAATGTCGGCAGCGTGAAAATCACAATTATTTCAATATATATATTACTCGAAATTATTTACGTAACAAGATAAATTATATTCACACAAAAACTTTCATTACAATTTTGTAATAAAACACTATAGTTTTAATGATTTGAAGTGCTGTGGGTGTGCGCGGTCGAATCCGACCGCTTGAATTTTGATAGAATAGCGCCGTGGTCGAATTCGACCGCTAAGAGATTGAAGGGTTAAGGATTTCGATACCGTGATGCTACGAAATTGATTTTTCTCACAAAGAAACTAAACTAAACTCTGGTTGCCTAAAATGAAAGAAAAAATTATTCCTCTTGCAACGTACTTGTCTTTAGCCGAAATCGGTCAGCTGGGGAGCTTCTAACATATGCCACACACGTATGGGGCGAGGCACTCGAGAACAGTGGGGAAGTACTTGCTGTTTCCCTTGACGTCTCGAAGGCCTTTGACAGAGTTTGGCACGCTAGCCTTTTGGGTAAGCTTCCAGCCTACGGCTTATCCCCTATTATGATTGAATGGGTAAAGGACTTTCTGAGCGAACGATCTCCGGCTCGTCGCCGATGGCTGCTCATCCGATCCTGTGGCGACTGACGCCGTTGTTCTTAAAGGGTTCGTTCTCTCCGCAACTCTCTTCCTGCTGAATATTAATGATTTGCTTATGCCCGGTATATATGGGTATGCAAACGATAGCACAGTTGTGGAGAGATACCAACCAAGTGCTCAGGCCAGTCGGGATCAAATCTAGTCCGAAAGAGAGGCTATGATTGAACGTGTGAATCTCACATTACCATGATGGGTGATGCCAATCTCGTGAGATTCAACGCTTCCAAAACACAACCTTGTCTTTTCACCGCTAAAAGGAACCCGCTCACCCTAGCTTTTACTTTACGGAATGTATCCTTGGATTACACTGGCCGCTTTAAGTTGTTAGGGGTTGAATTTTCTCCGAACCTCAAATATGGGCGGGTGATAGTGTCCGGAGCCAAAGCAACAACCGCTAGTAAACTTAGTGTTCTTGCAATGGTGCTTATCATATCCTAGATGGCCCCAACCATTACATCAGATTTGATAGACCACAAATCCTCGCGAAAGAACATCGATTCCTACCAAGGATGATACGTAAGGCTATTGAAATTAAAAATATCCTAATTTCAATAAAGAAGGAGGCTGAGTACTACCATCTGTTTGGGACCCTATAATTAATAAAATTAAAACAAAATCTAAGCATACCACTGTAAGATTTCAAAACACAGTTAGTTCATTCTGCGTAGATCGGACCAAAGACAATAATTAAAAAACTGAGGGTACTCCGGGTTAACTTTAATATCGAGACGTCAGCCACCTCAGTCCTCCATGACCATGGGTGCTGGAAAGCACCCAAAACGTCGGGTATTAAAAATACGCAATAAAATCCGTAAAAGTAGTTTTAATAAATGTGTAATGTTCGCGTAAATATAAGAAATCACTAGATAGTCGGCGTATCATAACACTATGAGCTAAGACGCCGCCCACGAACGGTATGGGTGTGCGGTGTTCACGAGCAAGCCGTATTGCTACAACAAACTCACTTACCACTGGCACTAAGATAATATGTCTAAGACACATCGGTTGGCGCTTCTTAGTTTACCTCGATCTTGGACGCTTGTTATGCAGTCTACACGCCACTATAGTAATCCTTTTCAAGTCCCATTTCTATTAATATAATGCTTTTATATATTTGACACCTTCCACATATTTGCTTTATTTCATAGGCCTTACCATTATATCTTTAAAATATAGAACTTCAATCCAAAACTCCACTATTGTAATGCTTATGCATCATAGAGTCCTTCCATAATAATAATTATTTAATATCATAGATCTTACTATCATAAGTCTTTAATATATGCGACTAAAACCCACAACGCTACTACTGTTATGCTTAATGCATTATGAAGACCTTCTATAATAATGCTTTTGTATCATAGACCTTTCTATCATAAGTCCCTAATATAGGAATATTTCATTGTGCAACAGTATTATATGTTATGTTATATAGTAGTCGGTCACCTGACCACCCCATATATATATATATATATATATATATATATATATATATATATATATATATATATATATATTGACCAATTTTCCAATTATTTTGTAAATGTTACTTATCTTATTGTGGTATCTATATAGTTTTCTCATCTGTTTGAGTTCTATTAATATATAATTGTAATTGAAAATAATAAATATACATAAATATCAATAAAATAAATTATTTATCTTGTATTTTTATTATTTAATACTTTTCGAATATTTCAACAGAGTTTTAAAACATTTATTGATTTAGAAATGCAACATTAAGCCCTTATTTTACTATAATACTTAATGTCTGAAATGTATTTTTCCTTTCAGACATTAAGAGACTGTCCCTCTCAGATAGCTTTCGTTAAAACTAGCCACCGTGACCAAAATTCGGTCTGGATGATACTATTATTATTATAATAAGATTGGAAATAGGTGAAAAACACTAGGAGAATCACAATACTCTCTCTCTACTCTCCTTAAAAATATTATGTATTTAGAGAAAAATTTTATATTTTCTTCCAGAAACGTCTATGCTGCATTGTTTGCTCATCTCACACAAATTTACGAACATCGCGAGGGTCAATACTCGTGAACCAAGGCGAGGTTCATACCTTACATCGAAAAGAGATCTGTCAAGGGTGCTGAGTACGTGTCAGTATAAATATTACATAATATATATCTGTACATAACTTCCCATACGTTCAACCGGTTGGGTCATATCATCACTGGGATCCGTGTCCGTGACCATGGCCGTAGATTGTTCATGTAGTGGTGAGAAAGAATGTCCAATACCTTATGGAATATTTGATATTTCTTCACTGGTCCCGTAAATGAGGAAAATTTTCTTTAAAAAAAATTTGGCGACTTGTTCGCAAAATAATTGTGAATCTACCGAATTATTGCTTATTTAGGTTCCAGCAATGCATGAAATCTAAGTCTAAAAGTTATAAAATTACTGAAATATTTACTATTAGCCGAGCCTTATATTGAGCTGACCTTGAAAACTTTAAAAACCAATACGTCTGCCTGTCCGATTTTTTTGTTGAAAAACCGATAACCCAAATTGATAAAATAGATGATTTTTGTATTTCTTACCGTTACAGCCTATTAAAGTCTACTGCTAAACACTGGCCTCCCGCATAGATTGCCTCGTAGGAGGGATACTTGCTATAGTAATAGAAACTACCGTTCAGAAGACTATGCAAACAGCATCATCTGTTACCTTTAATAAAGGTCGGGAAATTGCTGACATTGTATTTCTATTGAAAATTTGTTCTGGCAATGTTGACTGCTTAGATTTGCTATCACAAATATCACTGAGAACACCTACGGTTAACCTTAGAACGAATGCATTACTCTACTTACCAGCTTCATCAACCAATTACGGAAGAAATACTTCTTTATATCGGCCTAGTAATATTTTTTATAATTTATGCAAAAAGCATTATTTTGATATTTTTAATACTAGCTATGTCGAGAGTTTTTTGTGTCGTAATTTAATTTATTTTAAGAACAATTATGTTGTGCGTTTAGCCCTGCTTTTCTTTTGTTTTGTAGCTACTATTGTTAGTTTCACTTATTAAATTTATGATGATATACATTTAAATTAGACACCATTTTTTGTTGCTCATAATTGTGCTACGTCCTTTAAACGACGAAAGATTATGTTATGTTCTATTAGTGAGAATTTGTTATTGGCTTCTTGTAAATTTAACATGTTATTTATTTAAGATTTGAAAGCTGTTGGTTTTCCATTACATAAAAAAAAAAAAATAGTTGCCACGCTTGGCAAGCGGGTTGGTAACCACAGATTTTATTTTTAGTCGTTATTAGAAAGACACTGCTGCCTATCTCCTGAATTGTTTTCCTGTATCGTCTCTTGCGACATCCAAGAGATGATATGGGGTAGTGGATATTTTTACGCTGTGTACAGACTTACGCGACGTGATATGCAATGTAACATGAAAGGAGCATTCCATTAGTGTGGACGCATTGCATGCACGAACTGAACATGTACCTACTCGCATCTGTTCCCGGCGTTCGCGCGAACATTGCGTCAATCTGATGAAAACAAGCAAAGAGAATTGAATGTGGCGACCAATTGCTAACAAAAAGTCTGAAGACTTAAAGAAACGTCGAAGACCTCAACGTTGGTGTGTACAGAGTTGTACAGACAGAAAGCTGGTGCAGAATTAATGACTGACATGAGATTTCGGCACATTGGTGCTCCTAGCACACTCCACGCCTCTTTGTGTTCCTTTGAAAAACCGACAAATCACGGATGGCTCTGCGCTCGGCTTTTAATGCTCATGGTGTGCTCATGAATTGCGTGGTTCGCGCGCGCAAAGCGTATAGACTATGAAAAGGGGAATGCCCACTGTTCATAGACACTTCGACCATGGGTGCCCACATATAAAAGCATATGGAAATGATAATATACAATTAAAAGAATGAAATGGTTAAGGAATTGGTTAAAAAGTCGGGATTTTTATGATATAAAAGTTTTTATTTCACAAATACAGTTTTTTAACGACCACTTTTACCAATTTTATTGCTTTTAATTTCTTTAACTTTTAATTCCCGACGTTTCAGTTGCTTTAGAGCACCCATGGTCACGAGGGGTACTGAGGTGACTGCCATTCCAATGTCAGTATTAACATGGAGTACCTTTAGCCTTTTGTTATTATTTTTAGTCCAATCTACGCAGATTGAATTTACTCTATCTTTAAGTCTTGCAGTGGCATGCTTGGGTTTAGTTTTAATTTTATTAATTATAGTGTCCCAAGCAGGTGGTAGTACTCAGCCGCCTTCCCTATTTAAATTAGGATGTTTTTTTTATTTCAAATAGCCTCACATATCATCCTAGGTAGAAATTCAGGTCCTTTCGCGAGGATTTGTGGTCTATCAAATTTGATGTATGTCTATCTGGTTGGGGCCGTCTAATATATGATCACAAACTGCAGACTCTCCCGAACTTAGATGCTTAACGTCAGCTCCCACATGCTCTCTGTAACAAAGATTTGCTCACGGTAACTAACTATGAAGGATGATAGTGAGATTCACCGTTTGAGTATAAGTTTGTAAGGGCCTCTTTTCTATACACAGTGTGACCTATGATGTTGTTAGGATTTTGGATGAAAAAAACATTTACGAAAGCTAAGGAACTATTTGCTTCTAATATAATATCATAATTACCGAATGGAATTTGGCACAGAGAGTGGTAACGATGGATAAAATTCATAGGAACAACATCCTGATTTAATATTTCGCGGGTCATGTCCATGAGCCGCTCTAATTTGTTTCTTGGTGTTTGCAATAATGCCTATATGCATTCGTCACTATCTCCTGTTCTTACTTTCATCAAATATACAGCAAGTGCAAAACAACCACTACGCTTACATGACATTCTGGGAACCTCAGAGAGAATTTGTTGGTATTGTGCCTTTGATAAGCCTAGATAATAATGTATATATGATGGAATATATTATCTTATAATAATGTAGCAAAATCTATAATTTGTGCTACACTCAATGTTTTAATATGGTTATATATTGATTCTAAAAGTAAATCGCAAGAGTTACTATTTAAGGGGAGATAGTAAGTCAGCGCAAATTCTAATTTCGCCCTCACTTCCCCGCGCGTCGTATGCTATGTACCGACATGTTTGTAATAACTAATACTGCAAGTAGATAGGTCGTTAGATACTTATTTCATTAGGTTTATCATATTTGTGCCTGTTTCTTAACGCCAACCCAGTTGCTTCTTATTTTTGTAACGGTTATTTCCCATTTTAATTTTACGTCGTCCTGTTGCGTAATGTGTATTCTGATCGTAAGCGACACAACTTCTCCCTTCAAAAGTCGGAGCGATACTAACGGGGCGACAGGAATCAACTTTACGCGCCGATAGTTTAGGTAATTTCTTTTTACAGTGAAAATAATGGTATTTTAAAAAAAGTAAATAACATAAGCACTGCTTTATAGTTAGTTCAATTAGTATGCAGTTTCATGATCTTATTTAAAGTATTTTATGAATAGCAGCGGTTTATTGTTCAGTTTGGAGGTAACTTTGGATTTTTTTTCTATCGAGTAAATTTTACGGAATCGTGTTTTCGTCTAACATAGTCTTTAACATTAATCCTCAACTTTACCATATATTTATTTCAAAATTAATGCTGCAATACTTTCGGTATAACGGAGGATCTTGCTAAGCCATTTGAGGTTATATTTCCCCTTAAATGGTAGTTACTGATTCCAATTTCTGCAGGTGCATAGTAATTGTATTAGTAAAAAAACATACCCGCAATGTTGATGGAACAGTGAGTTAATTGGAATTGTTACAACAAGGGAAAAAACATTGATTTTGTGTGGGTGGTGTTCTTACATAATTAGGCAGCAGTATATTGTATGATGTATAATCTAAGCTTTGTTGTTCTGGGTGCAATACATTACTCACTTCAGATTGCAACGAGGACGGACTAGATGATTCAGATGGCTCCCGTTCTGCAGTTTATGTCTCATTTCTTGGTATTTGATAAAAATTGTCAATTTCGTAACTACCTGGTGTTAGCTAGCTAATCTTATCGCCATGTTATAAATAAGCTATTATGTTTGTCAGATATACCTTGTGCATATGTTAAAAAATAAAATAACTTCTTGAGTTGATATGCAATCAGAGTAAAAATATGTACCTATATCTATCAGATATCAGCACTAGACTTAATGAATTAAAAACTGTTGAAGACTTACCTTAAGTGGTACAATGTGATGGGCAAACTCACTCCATATGAGTTCATGAGAATTTATTTGAAAAATAACAAACAAAATAACACAATTGCGACTATTTAGTTGTGAATTCTCTAGTACCTAATTACTTGTTAAATTGTGATTTCATTCGCAAGACAGATTTCCTAGCTGTCAGATTTGATGTTGCCACATAACTAACATAAATACGATGAAACGAGATCGATTTTTATTCGATTAATAATTTGATAAAAAAGAATAATATTTGAGGCGTTTTAAGTTTTACACGCTTTTTAAAATATATTTTCCTTTATTTATTTAAATTCTTTTTAAATGTATTTTTAAGAACAGTTAAAATGTGGAGTAGCGTATTGTTATGCTCTAAACAATTCATGTTAAATCAGCTGAAAACTGGTTAACTACGGTTGCGTATCGGCTACTTTGGATAAATATCCGTTATCAATGGTTGCTTTACACCTATATCATAACATCATAATAATTATCGAAAAGTTATATAACAATTGTAATGATGACACCATAAATAATCGATTGAATAAAAGGAAATCGATTTTTAATGAGATTTGTGATTGACAACTTTTTTTATTCTATCCACAAACTAATGTATTATAGTGCCACCAACTTATCTGTTCAGGTGGACAAAATTGGAACTAAGGCCGCCATTTTGTAAATGACATTTTTATAAAATATAAATAATATATATAATAACACTAATTCTCACTAATTTTTATATATTACCACGAAATTTGTTTTATTTTATATTATGTGTACCTAATGAATATGTAGTCACCTATTTCCTCGGCGAATTTCTTAAATGGCAATAGTAAGCACTCCACTAGCGACTCTGTAAACTGAACAGATAAGTTGGTGGTTTTATACGCATTTACCTAATGTTATTTTATCATTTGAGTACCTTTTTATGTGCAAAAATATTCCCATCTTTTTAGGATACCGCGTTTAATAACCATAAATAAGGATATATTTTTTTAACAAATGCATATTGTTGGGCGTTCCATGGCCGAAAATGGGCATTCCCCTTTATTACAGAGTGTGCAGGACACATTACACTAATGTGGACGGCAAATTCTTTCATTTCATGTTACATTACGTAGGGTCTGTACGCAGCATTACATACTCGGCCTGTGCTACTACGCTAAAAAAAAAAGAAGTTTTGTTTATTTATTGACTCTTTTATACAGTGCCTAGCGCATTGTTTTAGTAGTCTAAAAACATCTTCGCGCATTTCTAATCAAACCGGTTTGGGGCACATCGTTTGAACGGTTCAAAAGTCAATAACGGACATAGGTAGAAACATTTGCTGTGTTTTTATATATCGTAAATTAAAATAATAATAATCTGAGACGTGGTCCTGCACTGCTGGCCGTATGAGGACGCTCAAGGTCGCTCAGCGAGCTATGGAGAGGGCTATGCTCGGAGTTTCTCTGCGTGATAGAAATGAGGATATCCGCAGTAAAACCAGAGTGACCGACATAGCCCAACGGATTAGTAAGCTGAAGTGGCAATGGGCCGGCCATATAGCTCGAAGAACCGATAACCGATGGGGAAGAAAGGTTCTCGAGTGGCAGCCTCGTACCGGTAGGCGTAGTGTAGGGCGACCCCCCACTAGATGGAGTGACGACCTGGTAAGATATGCAGGAAGTCGATTGATGCAGGTGGCTCAGGACCGTGCTTTGTGGCATTACTTGGGGGAGGCCTATGTTCAGCAGTGGACTTGTGAAGGGCTGTAATGATGATGATGATGAAGTTAAAATAATGCCACATTAATAGATTATAAAATGGAACTTCACGAACTGATTGAGAGCTATGCCAGGAGCAATCTAGGCCAAATTTTATTTAAAAATATGCAGTATTTATGTAAAATTTAAAAGATGATGAAAGAAACTGTTATTGATTACTTTCTCATAAACTATGAGATATAGAAGTTCCAAACAACACCGGTTTGCAATTATACACAAAAAAAGTTTTCACATTTTATATATTACGTTAAACAGTAAATACTCGAGATGACTTTCAGTTTATTCCTCTATGCATAATGTTAATTACTTTTGCGCTTTCTCGAAGTTCAGCAACGTTATTACGATGGGATGAACTGCGTCGTTCGACGTCAGCTGATTTACTATTATTACGATGAGCGTTCTTTATTTAGATGGAATGCTTAATGGCCTATAATTGCTGCCCATCTTTTACCGTTCTTTCATATGCCTATCCCTTGGCTTATAAACATATACTAATGGATGAAGACGGTATAGTGTAGAAAATAAATATATACTTTACCTATAAAGAAAACTTTACTAAATGATATAGCATGCTTTGAATATAACAATAGCATGCCTTACATGGTTGTAGCTATTAATGTAATTATATAAACGTAGGAGGATCGTAACCTGCACCAGATTGAATTACTGTCGCATCCTCTCAAGGACACCTAGGCTTCTTGTGGCTAATGTATCCCTGGAATTAATGAAGCGCCCAGAGTTGACGTTTGTGGAAATCTCCACTCCTAATTCGGTTGTTAGGCATTCGGTGATTTTTAGCCTAAGAGTAAGTGGTAATGCCACCAAAAATGGTAAAGCGCACTCACATAGCTTAATAAAAACCTTCACTTGTGCTTTGAAGATAAACACAGAGATTAATGCTGGTAAATTATGTCACTCCTTTTAAATAAAATTAATTTTTACGGATTTTATCGCGTATATTAACTTATTTTATATTCCCGAACTTTCGAGCTTTTTACAGCATCGGTGGGACTGACGTGATCGATGTCACAATGCCTTAGTCAACCACGGCTACCTACAAATTAAAATTTATTAATTTTGCCTGCAGTTCTACACGAATACGCGGAGAGATCGCTCACTCAGAAAGTCCATCGCCGAATCAATCACACCAACGGATAAGTTACATTCTGAAAGCTTACTGAAAAGACTAGTGTGCCAAACTTTTATCGAAGGCCTTTTTCTATTACGCTTGAAAGTCCCCAGTTTACTAAAGTTTTCATATTTAATTTTTTTTAAATATTTAAACGCGTATAACATTTTGTATCGTATTATAAGCCAGTGTTTGAATACTGTCCCACCTAATAATGGTTATATTCGTTGACGCCTCTTCTGTGTTTGTATGCTATGTAGTCATGAATTGACGGATCGAATTACACGAGTTTTAACCTTCCGAGGGAAAATAAGATTTTTACTGATATCCCTAACTTTAAGGAGCTATAGTAGTTCTGATCGAATTCTAATTTCGCCCCCACTTCCTCGTATATTTATTTCAAAATTAATGCTGCAACATTTCCGGCTTTCCTGACGCGGTCAGAACACACAGTACGCAACAGGACGACGTAAAATTAAAATATTAAAATAGATACTTAGGTTTTAGTGTTCGCGCAATGCGGAATAAGCGTAATAAAAATAGAAGCGATTGGGTTGGCGTAAAGAAACCGGCAAACGTATGATAAACGTAATGAAGTAAGTATCTACCGACCTATCTACTTACAATATAAGTGATTACAAATATTATGTAGAAATTTAGCATATGACAGGTTTGGTGCAGTGGCTAAGCGATTATAATTTTTAAATGTTTTATAAATCAAAATTTTTATTATTATGTTTATTGTATAAAATACGAATATTAAAATAATCACAAGTTAGGTAGCAAATAATGTTTCAATATCGCGCTTACTTTTTTAATGCTTGATGTCCCTTTGAAACCTTTGATGCCACGGCGGTGCCTTTGACAAGATGCAGCACATGACTAGGCGGCGCGTTGCAAGGGCGTCCGTATCTAAGTGAATAGACTATACGTACATACTGTGGCCCGTAGACATCTACATCTATACTGAGATAAAAATCGAAATGCAGGTGTGACTAATCCGGAATGCCTCATTTTCGGTAAATGGTTCTCAGCTTTTCTACACTCACTATACGAAAGCAGCGTTAAGCTGTTTTTTTTACATTGGTATTCTGTGAGAGCGTAGTTCTACCTCAGTCGAGCCGCCCATTCTTGCTGCAGCCATAATATATAGCTTCAGCTTGTCTCTACAACATAAGACATAATACGTAAGGTTGAGTCACAATTCAATTTTCTACGAATGTAAAAATGTTCAAGTAATCTCACTAAAAATTTTATGTGACATTATTTATAAGATATCTTCATATATCATCTACACACGTATTTCATTACAAACTATTTTAAAATAACGGATTGTTTAACGTCAATGTATACAAAATATTAATTTTACAATAAATTCGGAAATCTCGCAATATTTTTTGTGAAAGTAATGTGAATAAGTTGACAGTTTCGTCAAGAATACTTTTTACGATAAATTAGGTACTTCACCGTAACATTAAATTAAAAATTGTTATATCTCCAGCATTCGTTATTTTCCCATCAATAATCAGCACAATATATTAAATGGTTACGTACATATAATATATTCGTACCGGAAATGGTAATGTGCTTATATTTAAGTCTATAAGTAAGTATATTTAAGTCTATAAGTAAGTAATATGTTATTTTTTTTTATAGAAGAGGGGGCGAACGAGCATGCGGCTCACCTGATTTTAAGTGACTACCGCCGCCCATGATCAACCGCAACACCAGGGGAATTGCAGGTGCGTTGCCGGCCCTTTAGAAAGGAGTAAGCTCTTTTCTTGAAGGTCCCAAGGTCGTATCGGTCCGGAAAAATCGCCGGTGGTACTATTCCACAGAGAGGTTGGTAATTGAATTTATATCTACATAAATTCAATTACTTGGCGCTTCCACTTACTGAACTTACTTCGATTGAATAGTTCTATTCAAATTCCTAATTCAATTTCGATGATGTAGTAAATAAATAATAGCTTTGGAGTCAATTACAAACACATGCTTAATATTTTGATTGTCTGTATTATAAAAGCAAAAGTAATCGGTGAAAAATGCTATACTGTGCAATGAGTTTCATTTGTGAATATCATTAAAAATTTTGACACCTAAAACTAGACCGGATCCAAATAAAATTATAGTAGAACTATTATATTTTTTAGTAATTCGTGCATAGTAGCCAGTTCTTCTGAGCAATATACCTGTAATGGATTTTTATATTCATTGCAATGCTTAGTGTGCAACTGTCACAATTTTGTGCTTTTTCTTATTAATCACAAAGTAAATCACAAAGTGGCTTTCACAATTGCTTAAGTAGCATTGCGTTGTGAGTTATTATCTGTTTCTTCTTTCAGGTCAACAGACAAACAAGTAGTGACGTTTTAGCAAAAGTATCTTGATTATCTAAAAAAACTATTATGATAGCTTTTAAAACGTATTAAAATGATTACATAATTTTAAATCAAAATAAAAAAAAACTAAATGAAACTGTATTCATATAAAATAATAAAATTTATGTATATAGCAATAATATTTTCAAGGCAATTTAACGATGTTAATCCATCATCCTGAAGCCTGAAGTTAAGTGGCTACTGCAAACTTTGGACACCTGCAGCCAACTTCCAATAAGATGATTGTGAAGAAATGAAGTGTTGGTATATCTGAAGACTTTGATTGGATGCCTGCCGGTCTGTAATTGTAATTGTATATTGGCTCCCTCTGTAACCTCCAGACTGAAAAATAGGTAAGAGAGTTGTAAGTATCTATTCAGATACTCTTAAGAAAGACTTCTACCACTCAGTTTAGATTTCTGTAATGCGTACATATAAATGTTTTATTACAGGATGCTTCTAGTGATTTAATGGTAAAGTAATAGTATTAAGTAAATTGACTATTAACTCGAGTGATGGAAAATCGATAACGGCGTTTGCATACTCGTATAAGGAAGCTAATAATAATTTTAATAAACCAGTTTATTTTGTTATGTAATTAAATAGATTATGTATTAAAATGGTTGATAAATCAACTGTCGCATTACATAATTAAACTTGTTATATACATAACTATAATATTTTAAATTCAACGATGTTGAATTGACCCATGAATAAACGATATGCCTTTAAATACTTTTACTGGTTTATAAATAAAGTGATCATCATCATTACAGCCCTTCACAAGTCCACTGCTGAACATAGGCCTCCCCCAAGGAATGCCACAAAGCATAAAGCCATAAAGCGATAAATTCAAAGCTAGCAGTTACAATGATAATTGTGATATATTAAGATTTTACATAAAATAAATATTATAGTCCAATGGTTGAATGCGTAATGAATTCAATAGTTACCTGATAGTGTGGAAAAGAATCCCCGATTCCACCCGAAGTTAATATTTGTGGAAGTGCCAATATCATATGCAGCATTTGAATGTCTCATTTTCTCGAGTGTATAGCACTGCATCTAATAAATTGCTATATACTTTTAGAAACGAGCTCACTCTTTTTTAAAAGGCCGACAACGCACCTAAATTCCCTAGGTGTTGCAGTTGTTTATGAGCGGCGGTCTACACTCCCATCAAGTGAGCCGCATAATCGTTTGTTATCCCGCTTCTTCTTAAAAAAAATTAATTTTTCGCTACGTTCAAAAACAACATACATTTATACATATTACTCAAATACAACACATAAAAATATAACTAACGAATATTAAAATAAGCTTTAATTTATGAAGATTTCGTTCGTCAAATTAAACTAGTCGAGACTGAATTGATTGCCTGTAGGATTCCGAAATTGAACGGTTATTAGTAATCAAGTTCGTTACTTTGAAAGTGATCGGGAAAACGTCACCTGACAACTAAATTTCAGTGTAATAGAATTTTATATTATCGTGACTTACATCATTGATATTCTATATATCCATTTTATTTATTTATTTTTTTTTATTTATAGGATATGGTGACAAACGAGCACACAGTCCACCTGATGGTAAGTGGTTGCTGTGGCCCATAGACATTTACATCTATCCTCGATTACGAATCAAAATGCAGATGCGTTGTCACCCGTGAGGACTAAGATGGAATGCCTCATTTCCAGCAAAAAGGGTCTCCAGTTCTCTACACTCACCATACGAAATACAGTAGCATTAAGTTACTATTTCACGCTGGTATTCTGTGAGAGCGTGGTCCTTCCCCGGTCGAGCCGACCCATTCACGCTACAACTATATTATTAATATAACTGCAGCATGGCTCTGCCACGTAAAAATTTTATTCTGTATTTTCCCCCTTTATCAAACCTGTATGTATTATTGTATATGAGCCTTTCATTAAATGAAAAGATTTGTCACTATCCTCAATACCAGGTGGCTTTAATAATCTTTTAAATAGTTTTTCCGCAACTCAGTATGTAAAATTCTGAAAGTATTATGATTGGTTTAGCCAATTTTCGGATTAAAAATATACATTACGTAATCCAAAAATTGATTTGGTATTAAGATAAAGTTGTTATGTTAATGATGACGACGCACGGCAATATAGCCCAATTTATAAAATTTATTTTATCAGAAACATGCTCAACCTATTTATTAGCACCAATAACAGCCGTATGACAAAGTCTACTGTCTTATAGAGGATACTTGCCATTTTGCCACCCTTGTTAGGTGGGTTAACAACTGCATTTTTCAATTAATTTTAGTTGTAACAAGAAAAATGCCGCTGGCTTTTTTCATCTCTCTCTATCACCACTAGACAACTCAACATTTATTATCTCTACTGCCTACTGTCTATATCTCTACGATAGTAGACACGTCAGTCAATTTTGATAACATATTATCGCATTTATGTATATAAGGCAATACAATTTATTTATTTATTTAAGTTTTGGATTAGTTTCTTACTGCAATTTGTTTAGGTTAATATTTTAAATTTTTTTGTAGTATATTATTACTGGATTTTTTATTTATTTTACTCCTTATTATTATTTTTATTAATATATGTAATATGAGACACCGACAGAGCAAGAATGCTGTGGCCGTGGTAACACTACTATCACTGTGAAGACTACGTCACAGTTCCCTGTGTCATCGCTTGGTATCACGCACTGTGATTCATAGTAAAATAAAAAAAATTGACTTTCAATAAGAATTACTTGTAATCTATATTGAATAAAAAATTATTCTGTTCTATTCTATTCTATACTCATGTTATAAGAGTTTGAAGAATACGTGAAAAGAAGGTGTGTCATCTCTCGAAAGCTACCCAGCTGCGTTGGATCACTTGATAAACCTCTTGGCAGAATTTGGAATTACCAAGACGTGCAAATTATCTTTGGAAAACATACTCGTCTACAACTTCGAGCGTAGTGTTGTGTTGGGTTGTGTTGTAGACAAAGACTATCAGCATATGTATTTGTGACGTGGACGTTTCACACGATCTTTGTCTTGTCCATGTTCATCTTAAAATTCTCTTCGTTGGAAAACACTATTGATATCATTATATAGTCCTCCAGTGATTCTGCCAAAACGACTATGTTGGCAGTAAGTCAATATTTAGTGTTGTATTCGCCTTGAATATGAATACCGTATCATTTCCAGTTTCGTAGCATGAAACTACTACTTTCAGTAAGTTGCTCCAAAATCATATGTGGTCCGCAGGCTGGTTGTTATTTTAAGTTTGTTTTACTTTTAAGTGCACTAATGAATATCACAAGTTCAAGTTAAGAACTGGAAAATCATCCAAATAGTTACATACGTCATCCACTGTTTTCCCCCTGGACCTATTTAATACCTTACCTGTTTAATAATGGCAGAACCATTAAAATCGTTTCAGCCATATACTAGAAATTGATAAACATTCATCAAGAACATTCGCGTCAAATACAGAACCTCGGTTACTGAATGTCTTTAAAGATAGAATGATGTCAGATATTTTAAGAATCATTTAAATTCGTTAGTTTCCTTTTCGTCTTCTGTTTACTCTCGAAAACTTTATATCTACACACACTTTATAACACATCTTTATAAGTCCCACCACTGGGCGGAGATCTCCCGTCTTTGTTGAATGCGTTATAAAGTAGTCAGATCTCTGCGCGTGCTCGATTTGGTGAACAGTACTTCTAAGTATTATATTTCTCGGACATATAAAATGAACTTATGATGTGTTCCTTCACCGCCGAGATCAGCACTTCAAATTGCAATTAACAACATCATTGAGGCCGGCGAGGTTCGAATTCTGTAATTTTCGGCGACCGCTTAAACCTTGACCTACCGCGTATCTTAAACATCAAATAAAACTTATAAGGATATAATGTATATATCTGTATACTTGTATTAAAATTAGTATCTTTGTTATTTACTAATTAAAATTATCAAAATTTAATTTTATTAACATTGATTAAATAAATTATATTAAATATTTAATTAACGCATTTTATGTTACATGCCGGCTCTTGCTTCCGTCAGTTATCAAGCTTCGGTAAATTTTTATGTTTCTGACAGCGTTATTGACATAAATATCGTGCCTACTCGATAACAGTGAATAACTGTATTGGATATTGACAATATTTCGGAAAAATACTTATATTATTTTGATGAATTTAATATATACGTGCATTGAACTGATTACAGAAATTTTAATACATTATAATACAAATTAAAGATAATCACCATTACCAATAGAATATAATAGAGTTTTTTTTATTCAATATAGATTACAAGTGAATTTTTATTGAAAGTCAATATTTTACTTTACCACTGGTTCAAGCAAGAAGCACAGTGGGACTTTTTTAAAATAAATTTTACAATGTCCAATCAGCCCGTAGAAGTCGACTGGCGGGCATCTTTGGTTGTAGTGGGGACTTCCCATAATCGCCACACTTGTGGTTGTGTGGGTGGAAATTTCAATATCAAACGTCTCGTGCTGCTAGTAGAATAAAATGACGATGTGCGCTGGTTTGCGTTCCGAACGGAGATCCAATCCGATAGAGATAGTTACACCGCCATGTATCGGAGTTCACAAGATTTCCCAAGCATTTTTTTATTCGCCTCTTACGACTCACATACAGAAAGTGATGTGTTAGTGGATTATTTCGCACCACTACCGATAAAAGGTAGACAATACACTCGCGTGTAATAGCGAGTTTAGAGAATCCGCTACCTTAATGATATCTTGTGTATTTTTTATAATAGAGTGACAAACGCGCACGCAGTCCACCTGGTGATAAGTGGTTGCTTGGGTCCGTAGACATCTACATTTATCCACGATTACAAATCAAAATGCAGATGCGTTGTCACTCGTAGGGACTAAGATGGAATGTCTCGTGTCCAATAAAATGGGTCTTCCCATTCTCTCACTCACCCTACGAAACGTTGAGCTGCTATTTTACGCTGGTATTCTGTGAGAGCGTAGTCCTTCCCCGGTCGAATCACTCTTTTCTTCTACAACTATACTACTAATACAGCTGCAGTATGGCTCTACCACGTTAAAAGAGTGTTTCTTGTATTTTAAGAACGACTGAGGAAATCCGGAATAGGAGATGGTGGATTTGAGATAGGCTCTAAAATGATGATGAATATGATGATACACACACCTATTAAATAAGTGATCTCAGGTGCGCTTGTCGTAAAATATCCAGAGTTGTCTACAAGAGATTAGTTCTGGCAGCGTGATAAATAATATATATTATTAAAACAATACGCTTCAACAAAATATTATACCTATGATATTCGAAATAAAATACAAAACTTTAATCCTTATAAGGTTTTCGTTTCAGATCTTTATAAAAATAATAAGCAGTGAATAAAATAGTGAATTTTAATCGGATATTCGAAAATTTTTGTTTTAAAATCTCGTAACTTGATCCGCAATGGAAATGGCTCAATTAGGTTATTCTAAGTACCGACCAATAAAGTTAACAAATTTCATCTAAATTCAATTTAAACATCAACTTACTATACTTTTCTTATTAGTATGCTCTTTATAGGGAATTAAAGCAATGAATTTTGAATGAACTTTGAAATAAATTTAGATTTCATCTGATCCCCAACTGTATTCTGCCAACTTTATCTCGGGTAAATGGAGTTCTGAATCTATGTAACTTTATTCTAACACATTTACTAAATTTATTAAAAATGATCTCCTGATAATGAGTAATGTGCTTATTTGCGGTGATAACGCTTGATCGCTCTTCCCCGTAGCAACGCATATCTACTCTTCACTACAAATTAAAATGAAGAGTCGTTATCATCTCTAAAATAAGAACAAATAAGGTTCAATTGAACGCAATGAAATCCATAAAGTTAGTTTTGTTAAATGTCTGGTATTAGTATAAATATAAAAAATCATATGTATCTGAAAAGGTACAAAAGCAAAACCAACTATAGCCAAGTTTAAGCTGAAGAGCAGCGAAAAATTTACGACTGTATTTGTGAGAATCAGCACTTATGGGGAACGGTTTCCTTGGATGCACCAGGTGTCTCAGGGCAGGTATGAAGTCAAGGCAAGATTGTACTAGTTGTAGCGTCCTCATGGGTAGCGGCCATGTTATAGCTTGACGAAAAAACTTACTATTCCATGTTCAATATACTTCTACCAGTAGGCATGACCGAAATGCTGGTTCGTATTATCAAAATTCTTGTCAACACATGCACCGCACACCTGCGCGTTGCACCTTCAGTAGCGTCCCTGTGGCTAGCTACTTGTTTTATTTGTCTAAAAGGGACGGAGTGGCCGCCATGGGTTTCTAGCTGATTCTTACCAGGACAGAGGTTTTGGAGTGGTATTAGCACTATATTAAATAAAATGATTCTATTCTATACTGAAAGCCTTTTCATGTATCCTCAAATTTCATATTTCTTATATCAGAAGTGGGATCAAAGCTTTTCTGTAATAACTCTACATTACATTTCAACTATCTTCCTACATCAGAGGTGGCATAAATTCCCTATAATCGCTCACGTGGGGTAAATTCCCTATAATCGCTCACATGGGATGGGCGTGAATTGATATTATGAAAAATGAAAATAATAAAACGAGATAAGTCCCTGTTATAGACCATATATGATCTTCGAATACTGTGAGGGTTATTTCTTAACGTACCTAAATATGTTAATATTGGAAGAGTTGCAATCATTGAAAACTTAACTTGTTTGAAATAAATAAATGTTAAATATGATTTACATGGGCTACATTTTGAAGTTCAAAATGTTTAAGCGATGTATTTAGGTTTCTATATACAGATGCAACGCCGATACCTAAAATACTAACTGCTTTCTGCGCCATCTCTTTTCTGTATGGGTATTTATCGTTAGACCAATTTTCTTTAACATATTTGTAGATATTAATAACCATATTTTTTCATTCACAGTAAAACTAGTCACCTAAAATTAAAATCGTTGATTGATATCACAACTTAAAATACATGATCTACGATCAATTTGCTACGAAAACTGTATAATTCCCATCCGCACTAGTGTCAAGGATCTGGATTTAATTATTGACCCGTCACTGAGTTGGATGTTACAGGTGTCAGAAGTTTGTCGTAAAGTCACAGGCATACTTCGTTCAATCTATCGTCTTAAGTTCTTTCTGCCCCCTTCAACTAAACTTCTACTCATCCAATCTCTAATTCTTCCATTATTTGACTATGCCGATTTGTGTCTCACTAATATTTTTCAGGAGCTGTTAAACGGGTTGAACAGATTACTTAAAAACTGCATACGATTCATTTTTGAACTGCGCAATTACGATCACGTAACAGAATTTTGCTCCAAGTTAAAGTGGTTGACTATAAGCCAGCGCAGAGATTTTCGAATCTTGTCCACTCTGTTTTCAGTTCTTAATGATTCTTTCTCACCCCTTTATCCGAAAGAAAGATTCCAATTCCGTAGTGACACTCATTCTCTCAATCTCCGTTATTCACACAATTTATTATTGTATACTCCTCTCCACTATTCTGGTTTTATGTCAAATTCTTTTATTTTAACTTTGATATCCTGCCAAAAACGTTTTTAAAAGAAAACTATACGAACATATCCGCAGCCAACAAAGTTGAGTCTACTTATTTTATACGTTTATAGTTATTTGTATATACATTGTTTGATATATATATATATACCTGTATATATGTATATGCACATATATTTTGCGTATGTGTAGCGTGTACATATTGTACCCAAATTTGTTCATGGTAACTTTACTGCCCGTAATTGACTCTTTGTTCTACCCGAGGTTAGCTGAAAGAGAATGTCATATAGCATTAAGCTCGCCTTTTGTGCAAAATCTTTGGTGCAATAAAAAATAATATAAAAATACTAACATGCATCTTTAATAAATTAAGAAAAGTTTTATTATTACACTAGCTGTTTATTTTGAACAATTTTAAGATAACTATAAAGTACACACCGAACCAAGAAGTTTTAATTAAAACCACTAAAGAACATTCATACATATCCTATTCCAATATATACCTGTGGACGTTTCTTTATCGGAGAAGTAAAATCTGTTGATTTATCTCTCGACGTACTCGGTTGTGACTCCATCATTAACCACTCTTAATAAAAGCAATTATCAACAAAATAAAATAACAATAATTAAATAAACAAAAAAAAATAACAAAAATTTTAACAAATAACTTGATCACCCCGAGCACATTCCGAATGTTGGCGAAACCATCTTGACTCTGAGGTGTTTTTGCCGGGAAAACGAGACATTACGACAAATACACAAGATCGAAAGATATAGATATTAGATTGTCAACTCCATAGTCGTTTTTAAGGTAAACGACCTTTCATATCGCTGCTAGTTGGCCTTAGTATACTTACTGACGCCATAGTTAAAGATTAACTATTTGTTTTTTACGTTTCCCTCTGTCACCTTTACAACACCCACTGGATAATATGGTGTAGTGGATATTTTTAGCTTAAAAGATTAGCTTGCTTATATCCGTGAAATGAAATAAAATATGTATCTTACCTAGTTTAAAGAGCACCTTCTGTCTTCACTCAATTATGTGCACTATCACAGTCACCATTAATCCCAGCACCACTGGAGTAGTGCCACAACGTCACCATACTAGGGAAGATATATCACCGTCGATAATACGACACGTGTTTCGTCTCTACACGAGGCATCCTCAGGTGAAGTGGACTGCGGTGGACTCACCGCTATGTACTTATTTTTATAAGTAGCAAATTAATCTTTTGCAACTGGATTTCCGCAAAGTAATGACTGATTCTATTTATAATTTTAATTTTGATCTCTCTGTAACAAACTGTATATTTTATTATAGTTTAAACATAATTCAACAATTTATTCGCCGCCAATACATAATGTATAGAGGACTTGCGGAAACTATGTGCAGCTTTAAGCTTTAGAAATCCGACATAAGTGGAGCTCGTTACTGCGTCCCATTTCTATGTAACATCTGCCTCCGAACCTCACTCGAGAGAACTACACGACATATTCAGAGCTAATTTTACTTTTTAAAGTCAAAAACAGTAGCAAATTTTGAAACAAAGTTAATTTCAAATTTTTCATAGTGTTTTTTATGAGTGTACTAATTATTATTATCATATAAACTGGGCGACAATTTGGTGTCAGATGAGAGATACGGGAAATCGATGGATGGGGGATGTATCCCTTGAGGGGGTTTTCGATTAGCACTGGACTTGTAACGGACCGTAATGGCTATAATGATAATATCATCATTATTAATAGTATAGTTTAATTTATATTGTAAATATTACTTTGTCTGTATTTATTTTCTCTAAAAATTGAACTCTCGGGGGTGCTACTGCCACACCCGGTTTCAGATAAGAGATCTTCCATCATTGTCATGTAACGAACGCCGTCCAAGAGCAAGACTCAGGGTCTTGCTGCTCCTGGTCAGGTTCGTTGGATCCAGCCTCTAAAGACTGGTGGATAACCCGTTACACAGTCAACAGAAATACGCCAACCGTTCTGGATGTATGCCTTACTATCTCCTGAAATATTTTATAGTCTCAACTTTTCCTATAATAATAAAACAATCAAAATAAATAAATATATATTAACAACATATTCACTCTTGCCTTATGGGTTAGAACTCTATGCAAATTAATTTATCAAAAAAATTTGTTCAAGGAGTCGAAGCTACTATAAATTCACAAACGCCTAAACATATTAAACTTCCTCATTACCTAAAATTGACATTTATAGATCACTATTTTTACAAAAATAAAACAAATATGACAGTATTTGTATGTAGGCTATAATAATAAATTATAAGAATGTCATAAAATCATGATATCAAATACAAGCAATAATGGTCGAAATATTATATATCATTATCTATTAAAATGCTATACCAATGTAGTAAAACATTATATCATAATCTATTTTCATAAAATACTATTATTCTAAAATGTGATGTTTAAATTGATTTGAAAATGTGTATACTAAGTTGAGGAAGGGAGTTGATTTAATAAATAATTCTTCCAAGTCAGGTAGTTATAGAACTAGTCGGTTGAAAAGTTTACGTTAATACTTCTTGTTAGTTTGTTGACAAATTCCACTCAGCAGGTAGCTGATGCTTGCAAAAGGACAGCATTACACATCATTTATTTATTTTTATCGTGACCACAGATTATCACAGCTTAATGGAGTTAACTTTAGTACAGTAAAATGTTATTAAATATTATATGTTTATTATTCTTTTATTTATAGATAGCGAAAGGCCAAATAATAATAAAAATATTATTGTCACACTGAATTCACGTAGGTCTTAAAGTAAAGTAGATTTGTACTATAATATCATTATGGTCGATTTTTGCCCGTATCTGTCACCACCGCCACCCAATCAATCGTCAATTCCCAATATAGTGCTTACGGGTCACACGTTAGGACTTTTTTTCTACCCAATAGTTCGTACTGGTACGGTACCGTTACTTATTTATGGGGTGCACTACGGCGTTCCGGTCCGAAGAGTGAGAACTGGTGAATTACAGGTGGTTTGGCATTCCATCTTAGTCGTCAAAGTGACAACGTATTTGTCACAGGCTTCAGTAGCCACTTATCACCAGGTGGACTGTAATATCATTTTTTGTTTAAATATCTCATATATAAAAATTATTGTTAGTTTGTTCGTATATTGTGTGCTACTGTACCGTTCGTCAGATTGCGGTAAAACTTTGTCAAATTATTGCTGGCACATTCGCGAAGGTTACAGGCAATACAATAAACTTACAGTATCGTAGAGATAAATTTATCTGAAGGTTATATATCTTATGATATATGTTATCGTGATTTAAAAATCCTTTAAAGAAAATGTTTGGTAAAGCATCTTATACATTTTCATTGAAAAATTCACATTTAAATATAGTTTTTAAATAATATTTCCAAGATCCTGTTTGTGCGCATTTTGAAATATACGTTAGTTACTATACAGAAGAGTACAAAATTTTGTTCGACTAAAAATACTGAAGGCAAGCTGCACATTTTATTTGTTATCTTGAATATGACTTGATTAAAACTACTTTTACGGATTTTATCGCGTTTATTTTTACTTTTTATTTTTAATTCCCGACGTTTCGGGCGCTTTCCAGCACCCATGGTCACGGGGGACTGAGATGACTGACGTCCCGATGTCATTGTTAAACCCGGATTACCTTCAGCTTTTTTAATTATTGTTTATGGTCCAATCTATGCAAAATGAACTGACTATGTCCTGAGGACATAGTCAGTTCATTTTGCATAGATTGGACTGGATTGGAGCTTCTATTAGAACATTCTACAAGTCGCCGAAGAAGATAAGTCAGTTCCTACCATCCGTCAAGTGTCATATTCCTCTACAAGATGCAGGAGTGTACAAGCTTGATTGTGAATGTGGTCTCTCCTATATAGGACAAACCAAAAGATCAATTAGGACCCGCGTAAAAGAACATATAGCTGATGTGAAGCATCAACGTTCCGGGAAGTCTGCAGTTTGTGATCATATCCTAGACGGCCCCAACCATTACATCAGATTTGATAGACCACAAATCCTCGCGTAAGAACACCGATTCCTACCAAGGATGATACGTGAGGCTATTGAAATTAAAAAACATCCTAATTTCAATAGAGAAGGAGGCTGGGTACTACCACCTGCTTGGGATCCTATAATCAATAAAATTAAAACTAAACCCAAGCATACCACTGCAAGACCTCAGGACATAGTCAGTTCATTTTGCATAGATCGGACCATAAACAATAATTAAAAAAAGCTGAAGGTACTCCGGATTTAACAATGACATCGTGACGTCAGTCATCTCAGTCCCCCGTGACCATGGGTGCTGGAAAGCGCCCGAAACGTCGGGAATTAAAAATAAAAAGTAAAAATAAACGCGATAAAATCCGTAAAAGTAGTTTCATGTGTAGTGTTCGCGTAAATATAAGAAATCATTGAATATGACTTTTTATTTAAAAATAATCCAAAGGCAGCTTATATGTATATAGAAAATAATTTTATTTTTTGATTATTTAAAAGAAAACGCTGTTGTATTTTGTAAGATCGGGGTCTTGGCTTTTCTTAAATAGTTTCATAAGATGGATGGTCATTTCATTTTTGCACAATCCAACATTAATATTCTGTAAAGTGCAAGGTTATTTTATGACCGGACTGTGTAATGGTTGTAAATTAGTTTCCACTAGTTCGACTGATTGGTTCAAGTGTTGATCGGTCTAGTTGTTATTAGAGTATTCAAGAAACCTTTCGTTTTCCGTTAGGATTCGTTTTATTAATTGTATTTGAATAGCATGTTTAACCGTTGCTTTACAATCTATTCGTTCAGTAAGCTAAACTTAAACTCTTATTTGAAGTGATTGTAAGACTTCAAATAAGAGTTTAAGGTTCCTAATATATTGAATAAGTATTTTTTAAATCATAGGCTCAAGGCATAAGTTTGTTCTAACCTAGGTTTATAAAATGATTTATTGACACGGGTGATTTCTGAATTCAAATGTGTATCTAACCTATTCAAACACACACAAAAACATTCATTGTAATCGGTCAATCCGTTTTGGATCCGTTATCCTCGATTACGAATAAAAATACAGATGCGTTGTCACCCGTGAAGACTAAGATAGAATGCCTCGTTTCCAGTAAAAAGGTCTCCGATTCTATCCACTCACCATACGAACAGTACTATTTTACGCTGGTATTCTGTGAGAGCGTGGTTCTTCCCCGGTCGAGCCGACCCATTCGTGCTACAGCTATACTACTATTTATTATTAAATTATTAATATAACTGCAGCATGTATATATATATATATATATATATATATATATATATATATATATATATATATATATATATATATATATATATATATATATATATATATATATAAATAGTTATCACAGTATTTAATTCTTTGCATATTATATAAACATCTTGTAAGAAATATTTAAGAAACATGAAATATACGGATATATGGCAGCATGCAAGTCGGAAAAACTACATCGTTTCCGATTTTCGTTTAAGATTTTTACAGCTTTTTCCTCTGGTTTTTGCTCTTCGGGTTGGCTATACATTTGTGATAATTTATGCCACCATATTGTAATAAACGCAAAATAAAATTAGTTATAGTAAATAATTCTCCACGTTTCTTTTTCCGAACAGGTGTACTTTTTAAAAATAAAGAAGTAATTTTTCGTAATTCATTTACTTTATAAAAAAAAACCCAATTGAATTAATTCACCTTAACAAATAACCTTAAAGTAGGTTTTATTTAATACCGTTTTAATAACTTTGTATCGTAATTATTTAAAATAATTTACAATTGAATGGTTACTTAAAGAAAACTATTTTAACCTCTTCGATAGTAAAATGTTATAACATAATATTCTACGTTTTTCTTCATTATTCGGAATCACAATTATAACAAGGGACAGCCCGTGTTCTTTGTTGACAACATTCAAAAACTCTTACTCGCTGATTGTGTCGGTGTGAAATAAGAAGCGAGATTTTCCTTTAATATTGTTTGTTTGAATTTCTTCGGCGGTTTGAATGATATCTATGAAAAATATTTTTCTTGATTCAATAGATTCCTTCTGTTGTCATTTTTCATCTTATTCAAATATAGGTATTAAAATTAAAAATATTTTAATATAATGTAAAACATTTAAATATAAATTTTTTATGAAAACATTTTAATATATTAAAACATAGAGTAGTTCTATGTATTAAAATAAAATGACCTGCATGGGCGACTTCTAGCTCTCGACTGCAGCGAAGACCAGCGAAACGATTAAGAATCAAAATTAATTCATAATGAGGGAATGATGTAATTATCTATGGACTACAGCATCCTATTATCTTTTTTATTCTCAAAATAAACCCGATAATATTGTATCTTAAAATTGATTCCTAAGTTTGCTGAACTACCGAGCACATGCTTCCCACATAAAAGAGGGTTTATGGACGGAGAAGTTTCCGTTGTGCTTGAAACACTCCTATGTCTAATTCATCATCAAGCTTTTTGGTGGACTTCGTATGACCCAAAATTTTATTTTTAGTTTCTCAGATATACCGCTTCGTTTACGATGTTTTTCTTCACCGAAGTTTGCTGGGTATATCGACACTTGCAATATATTAGCAATTCAGTGATGTCACTGAGGCTTCAATTAGAGTTTGCTCGATTATATACAAAAAATTGATACCTAGCTTTCAGTCCCTGCGATAAGACAGTTTATCTAAATACGTTCATAAAGGTTGTTATGTTCTAATACTGTGGCAGCGTTAAAGAGTCCATTCCTTGTCCAGTATGTCGTAGTACGCCACCCTACTCGTTCATTGTGTGACGTAAAAGGTGGCAAAGAAACATTATGGCTTCCGGTAAATGGTATAGCCATTTTGTTTACGCAAGACGTAAACTATGAAGACAGAGGACTGGAGCAGCGTCAAAGGTTCTAAACGTACGTAATCATCCATTTTCCTGCTAAAAATAAAGTTACAGCATATATATGTCTCACTTCTGGGAATAGGCCTCTGCTCATTATTGAGAGAGTTTTAGCTTTTAGGGCAATGAATTGTATACCGCACTCTCGCAATGCGTGTTGACGACGTTTACGTGTCTCCGAAATATTTTTTCTTATTCCTCAGACATGCATGTTTCCTCACGATGTTTTCTTTCACCGCGTAGTAATTCAGCACTTAAAATTGCAAATAACAATTTCATTGGTGCCGGCGGGGATCGAACCTGGTTTGCACGCGTTTTGTGAAATTTACAGCGAGCGCTAACCATCTGAGCTACCAGAGCTCTTATCTTAGTATATTCCTTATTATAGTATACCAAGGACTCCCCTTATAGCGTAATGATAAATTTTAATTTTAATTAAATTTAAATAACCAGCGGTGGACTTTTACATAATACATTTTATATAAAGATTTACCTGTTCTTAACTTCGCGACTTATATTTGTTTATTACATTTTAGACCCCCCCCCCTCGCCCCTCCGGCAACATCTGGATAGGTAATCAAATAATTTGGTTTATTCGGAGAATATATATTTTATCATTTTTTTTAAAAAATCTTCAAGTATTATGGACTAAATAAAGTCTTGATCTTCCCTGGCATTGGTCTCTATCCGTTCTCTTTTTGGAAATGGTGTTTCGTGTATTAATAGCATGCAAATAATACCTGAGTCCCAAAAGAAGTCAGTAATTTCAACATCAACGATACCTAATTTAATTTATATGTATAAATTTATAGCAATAATATGATAACGTATTAATTTTAAGACATACTTATATACTATTGTACAAAACATATGTTGAAAAGCGGGGAAATAAAACGTTTTTAGTTTCACTTCATTAGTCGAGATCACAATTAGAACACCTTAGGGACCCTCCACGTTCTTTATGATACCATTAAAAGAGCCCTCAGACTCCTTGTGTTGGTGTGAAATTGGGGCAGAATTTTTCCAGTTACGTTTAGTGTATTTTGCTTACCTTTGTGATCAAGGTTTCAATGATTCCATCATAACACTATTTTTCCTAAACATGTAGTAGTACACCAGTGTCGGTGTGTGTTGTATTAATTATGTTTCATTAACGTAACAGTGCACAAAAATAATACGTATTAGATATCTTATTAAAGTTACTAAACAAAGTATGTCTGTGTACACTTAATGCAAAGGTGTTATCTGTTTTGTGTAAAGTGATATATTATTTTTAGTTAAGTTGGTTACGTTAATATTATTGCTTTAAAAAATTTGAATGTTTTATTGTCTTTGAAACCTAAAAACGACCATTTTATTTAATAAATTTTCTTCTGTTGTGTCACACAGCTCTTTTCACTTTAACAACATGATGAGACTCAGCACTGAAAGACCGCGAGCTTTATAAAATTGGGGACTGGTGACGACGATATTGATAATAACTGGTGATGATGATGTGAATTATAATGCTTAGGGTACTGATTACATAAATTTTTCGTTACAGTGTTCACTTTTACGCAAATCAGTGTACAGATGAGTTACGTAACCGCGTCAGAGAAGCGGTGACGGGTCCCGGCTCTGACGGTTTCACGTGGTTTCTTTAATTTTATTTTATAGAATAAATTCGACAAATGAGCACGAAGTCCACCCGATGTTGTGTGATGAGTGTATACTATGGCCCATGGACATCTTGTTGTCACCCCTGAGGATCTCCAGTTCACTCACACTCACCTTACGAAACAAAGCACCATTAATCTGCTACTTTCCTTCTTGTTCGATATTCAAGGCGGTGAGAATTCCCAGGGCAAGCGGGTGTACGGGTTGTACGCAGTGTGGAGAGGCGTATGGCACACCCGTCTGCAGGCGCGGCGCCCCCATCCGTTTATACTGTGCTTGTGACATTAGGGGAGTGTATACTATTACTGTTGTTCACATTCACAATGTCCGCAACCGTGCCAGATTCTTGGTCCAAAAGGGTCAATAATTTCTACGTTTTCCTGCTTCAAATACTTAATCGTTTGACAACCGCTGCATGAGCTTGCATTGTCATGGTGTAGGATGATGCATCGCTTTGGGTTAGAGTTTCGAAGTTCGGCGATGACTTGTGGTAAACAAATTGTGGTACACCACTCTGCATCAGCCGTTCTACGATTTTCAAGTTCCATAGTCGCAACATGGCTGATTTTCGCAATCAACGTGGCCACCATTTTCTTAGAAGTGCTTCAAGAGCGAACAGCTTTAGTCGGCTTGGGCTCGTCTTCGAAAACACAGATTGTAGATTGTTGTTTAGAATCGAAACGTGATTTGACTCTCTTCGGTTAAACTTGTGAAGAGTTTTCTTACAACATCTGACGCGGGTCGCGCCTTATGATCGTCCGAAAGCAAATGCGGGATCCAACCGCAAATCAGCTTTCTCACACCAAGTGCTTAATACAAGATCTTCCGAATGGTTGTTCCTGAGATGCCCAATAACGCCACTATCTCTCGATACGTCAAATGACGATCTTCGAGGATTCATTTTCTCACAATGACGATATTATCTTCAGTGGAGGCGGATTTTTGAAGTCCTTCACGAGATTTGTCACTAAGATTGGTATATTCACGCTGAAATTCTAAATACAATTGTTCAACAGTCCTCTGAGGTGAGACTTCATCATGAAATACAGAAGTTAGATCTTTAAAATACTGAAGCTGTGTTAGACCACTTCAAAATTTGTATAAAATTGATGCACAAGTAGGATTAATTTTAATACGTGACCTTACAGATTCAAAACGGCTCTGTGACCTAAACAATAGCATTAATCCTCATATTTTCAACTGTATTGAGATACTGACTTCTGACTTCTGACTGAACAGTTCAAAATTCAAAATTGCTAGTAAATATGTAAACAACATATCTTAAAAGGCACGCTAGTATTGTTGTAGTCAAGGTCAGTACCATCGCCCTTTAATAGCTAAAATCCCTCGAAGGGGCGTATTACGAAAGTAAAATAGACATATAAGGAAATAAAAATGAGCTTTTTTATATACTAGCAAAGATAATACAGCAATAGCACAGTTTATAACATAAAATGTTTAATAACGAAGTATAATTAACAGTTCATATTTTTTGCCCTAAGGGCTACAAAGAAAAAGGTTATTAAAGAAAGCACACACAGGGAAAGGCTTTCGCCATTGGTATTAAATCAAAAGATAAATAGAACTTAGCTTTATAATACATTTTCGTTTCGAATTTCCTTCATAAAACGTTCTAAAAGTTACTATTAAATGGAAACAAAGCATATGCCTTTGTTAATTTGGAGACGCACACCGAGGTTATTTGTTTTGAGAAAACGAGATCTTACCTTATGAAAATAACTCTATGAATTTATGGTAGAC
Organism: Parnassius smintheus behrii; assembly: GCA_036936625.1. NCBI lineage: Eukaryota > Metazoa > Arthropoda > Insecta > Lepidoptera > Papilionidae > Parnassius > Parnassius smintheus. The sequence goes on along the minus strand of JAUPFT010000004.1, from coordinate 20,201,421 downwards.
TAAGTTTCGGTAATAAATTGTTTCTAAAACGTATTTCTACCAACTGAAATCGTTTAAGCCTTCCATTATGGTATTTAGTAACGAAAACAATAAATCTGAAATAACTATGTGTCTTTTAAAATGCGAAATTTAACAAAATACGAATATTTAATAAAATGCAAATATATTTTTTTCAGTTCAATTTTTTCGCAGTTTCGTAACATATAACTTCAAAATTTAAATTAAAGGAGCTTTTAGTTCAGTTACCTTTCATAATAAAATATATTGCCATGAACTAAATTCTTTTAAGTTTATAAGATTTTGGTATATGATGGTATACTTAAAACGTAACGATAGCTTTTGTATCTTATATTTATACAAAAAGATATAATTTAAAATAAAAAATATAAAGACGTTTGATTTACAATTTAGGCGTCTTTAAGGCAAGAGTGGATTGGCTTTTGTCACGGTAAGCCAGAGCGATTTACAGTCATGCACTTCATCACCGCTTACTTTCTGGTGGGATTGAAGGCAAGTACTGCCTTAATAAATAAAAAATACTAAGAATTTCTTTTGCAACCCGGAGGAGATTCACATTGATTTAAATGTGCAGAACGAGATTTAAACAGCCCAGGCGCAGCCAGGTGCAGCCCAAGGCACTGAAGCCAAATACTTCCAAACTGAGCGGTCAAATAAGAATTAAATATATATTAAATTTTAATAAAGTATAAATCAACGTAAATATGTATATAATGAGCGCTGAATGTTTGAAAATAAAGGAAATTTCAAAAATTTCCTTACATTTCTTCAGAACAAAAATGAGACAATGCCTTTAAAATTCTCTTTGTATCTAACAATGTACTTTGTTATTTCACCAAGGGAAAATCAACATATTTGAAGCGTTTTTAGGGTTTCGTAGTCAACTAGGAACCCTTATAGTTTCGACAAGTCTGTCTGTCCGTCTGTCCGTCCTCGCTTAATCTCTGTGACCGTTAGCAATAGAAAGCTGAAATTTGGTACCGATATGTTTATCAATCACGCCGACAAAGTGGTAAAATAAAAATTGGAAAAAAATGTTTTATTAGGATAGCCCCCCTATATGTAAAGTGGGAAGTGATTTTTTTTTAATTTCAACCCTAACGTGTGATATATTGTTGGAAAGGTATTTAAAAATGAATAGGGGTTTACTACGATTATTTTTTGATAATGTCAATAATTTCGGAAATAATCGCTCAAAAGTAAAAAACAATGTGTCCCCCCTCCCTCTAACTTTTGGATAAGTTTAGAAAATATGAAAAAAATCTGAAAAGTAGAACTTTATAAGGACTTTCTAGGAAAATTATTTTGAACTTGGATGGAAACAACCCAGTACCCACTACCGGGAGCAGTTGCAGGAGCGCGGAGCGCTGCTGGAGCGCGAACATAATGGATACCCACCTTTAAACTCATAAGTGGGAACACTTATTGTGACGGACGGGAAACTACGGAACCCTTCACTGAGCGTGGCCCGACACGCTCTTGGCCGGTTTTTGTTTATTTCACTCAAGAATTCAGAATAATAATCTTTCGAAATAACCTACCCACTGTTGGCAACACGAGATAAACATCCTATCAAATCATCCATTTTTTCTTAAGATAAATGTCGAATTTACGATAATTTTGTAAAATGCTAATTTCAGAGAAATATAAAGATATTTGTATAAACTAAGAGCCATTTATTACAAAGCAATCGGTTATGTAATGCGAATAAAGTATTAAAAATATTTTTATTCATTTTTAATTAATTCAAGTTTTAATCACTGATAACACAGTATCAGCAATAGTTAAGATAGATATTAAAGGCCGCAAAACGGCAATGCTCGCATAGGCTTTCAGCAGAAAAAGAAAAACGCATGTCCGAACCGTTTCTTAAGAATATTAATTAAAATATTTTTTTACTAAAGTATGAAAATGCATGTTATAGCGATTTGATAATGTTTTGGATAGATGATTAGATGATAAAAATATTTAAAAATTCTATTCTAGTAATAAAATAACTCAATAATAAGAAAAATATGTAATAAAATTAATAATTTAATTCTTGCATTTAACTGGTGTATTGTTTAAGATATGTGAAATTAGTAATGACAATTGTATTGTAAATTTTATATTCGACATTTTAAGGTTTATGACTTAACGAAATTTATTGTAAAATTGTGATATATCGTTTAATATTTTATTAATGTTTTATGTAATATGAATATTGTTTTTACAATGTGTTCTGTCTGTACTAAATGTGAGATACAATTGTTTTGTAATGTTGTTTTGGGTAATAAAGAATTGGGGTAGTATAGGAAATTGTGATTGTAAAAATTATTGATTAAAGTAATTCAATATGCACTTGCGCGCATGGTTCCCTTTCCGGTTAGGTTTTGGGGTAGGTTAGTAAGCCTCAATTTGCAGTTCGTGATTCGAGATTACACATTCATTACAACATTCCACCGTGTTTGGCACTATAGGTCGGCCGCTTGGGATAGGATTCGGTCTTTTTTGTATCCTATCCTTGGGGACGAGTTTGCTTCTCGTCGGACGATCCCACGACGACATTTTGTCCTGTTCAAATGTGAGCCTATGTTTTCTGGCTTGGATTGGGTACGCGTCTCGTTATCTATTTCGGAGCCTGTTTCGTCATTCAAAAAAGATATTTAACACTGTTCTCTTCGTCGATGACACGCCATTTTTTGTTGCTCATCATAACAAAAGAATTCGCACCAAGATGCTCCCAACAAGCCGTCAACCGCCTAAACGATTGGTTCCGCTTATGGAAAATTGAATTGAATCATGGGACAAGTGTATCAGTTAATTTTAAAAAGAGCCTTCTTCTTAATTGTCTGAACCTGAATCTGAAAAAACCCTTAGAAAATATCACAATTTTCGGCCAACAGGTTTCATTGGAAACGACGGCCAAATACCTAGGACTTACATTCGACCACGGTACGACATTCGCAAATCACATTTAGTATCAAATTTGTCACTTCAAAAATCGCCTCCACCTGCTAATTAACAGCACCAGCAAACTGCTTTTAATACACAAGCTCCATCTATACAAAGTGTGCGTAAGGCCCGTCTTGTCTTCAAGCAAGAGTAGCTTTCGCACACGCGGCTCATTGTTATTTGAACAACCTCCAAATCGTCCAAAATAGATTATTTCGCTTAATTACCGGAATTCCATGGGGCCAGCAGAACTCCGATCTGCATAGCGATTGCTTGTTTCTAAATATCGCTGAGAATTTGAAGGAAATGTCTCGGCGCTGTTTTAAGATCGCTGAAACACATCTCAACCCGCTAGTGATAAATTCAGCTGACTGCGCTCCGGCTTCAAACGCTGAGGAAAATCTCCGAAGGCCTCGTAATTATTTAATTAAACCCTCAGTTCCGCTAGATTCCAACGACCCAAATGTCGCTCGCTCGTCACGTACCAACACTACACACTCACCTAATGACACAAATACCGTTAGGACAACAGATGGAACGCAGCGCGTCCTCAGAAGGGCGCGCCGCACATCTCTCAACACCGCGTACACACCGTACACTAGGCGATTCTCACCACCCAGAATACCGAACGAAAGGAGTTAGTCGTTAAAACCAGGGCTTGCCACCAATGTTCCGACGTTTATATAACTCAAGTATGTCACGATGTGTTCACAAGTACACAATATTATACATTTTAGTGAATAATCATAAATAATCTCCACCAACATTTTCAGCCAAAAGGCTAACAGCACTAGTAACATCGTCAGAATTCAGATGTAAGCATTATGATTTCTTATATAAATTAAGCAGTCAAAATCTAACCTTTGTTCGGTACACAACTTTTTTTAAATTAAATTACTTTTTCAGCAGCAATAAGTGTCTTTTTTTTAAAAGGACCCAAGGCGAGACATCCTAAACTGAAAGTGCTTGACCTGCAACTAAAAGCAGTGCTGACTTAATAGGGTGCGGACGAGCAAGTTTGTATTCCCCGGTTTAATTTACCTATCAATTTCCAGTTCATATTAAAGTGCGTTATTTTCTTATCACCGCTTGTTTGCAATTACCTAATAAAGCGCAGGAACAGACGTTAAGCACTAAGGACTACGATAGACCACACTTCTGCTGCTTCTCACACGGCCAATTGCTATCGCCCTGTCAGTGATGCCTACAATTTGCATGGCAACAAGGAGCATTACTGATAATATTTTTTACAGAAAGGCTTATTCTGTTTTTGTTTTGTTTAGGCATACTAAAATTCTTATCTAGTAGGAATACTTTCTTTTTGTACTCTTTCCTAAATTTATAATCGATATTTATTTTAATTTTACGAGTACTTTATTGCTTGTTACACACCGTGCGAATGAGTTAGCGGGTACAGTTACTGCAAAAATAAAATTTTATTACTCATGTAACTTTCTTTTATTTAAAATAACTAATAAATGATTAACTTTAACAATAACAAACATCGTATTATTTATATCTTTCCTTGTTCAACTTTCTTTATACTGACGTTGTTCCGGTTGAAAGATATAAATATTTTCTACATAGAATAACTTTGTTTTCATTTGGTTTATGTCATTAATAAATTGCATAATGATTAGTTTCTTTTACACATTTTTTTTACTTGCCGACGTTGGCGGATTTATAGTCTAATAAATAAATAAACATTCATGTCCAAATCAACTCTAAATAAAAAACCAGCGTATCCCCCCTACAAGGCAATTTATGTTCCTATCTATAGGCCTATGTTCAGCAGTCCACTTTTATAGGTTGTAGTGGATTGATAATCCAAAAGAACAGCTACTTTTCTTCTATTTCTACACTGATGTACATGTTCATATTATGTAAATTTTCTTATTTTAATTATTGAATAACTTATAACTCCTCCCTATTTAAAACATGCATTTTATATGCACGAAATAGCCTCTGGATGTTATGGCTATCATAATTTTTTTCTTTACAGAAGACATATATACCTATACATGTCGTAAGCCAAATTTTTCAAATTTGTTGAATTTCCCACAGTGATCTGTTACGACATCCGTGGGATGAAATGCATTGAACGATTAGAATACGTCAAGCAGATGTTAAAAAGAAGGTATATGAAAATAAATTCGCAACGAAGCAATACTTTTTTACAAACCCTGCAAAACATTAAATGTACAAAAATTTATCAGTGTCGAATTTAAGCTAGGAAATATATAAAAACAATGCCACATTTTAGTTTAAAATAGGTCAAACCATTCATTTTCTCGCAGTGTTATTCGTAGAACTCCTAGCGAGATGTGGATATTAGGGTGGAGCGAAAAAAATTTTTTCATCTTTTCATAATGTAACAGTGCGCAAAAGGTGCCTTTAGGAATTAAGTTAACTCACGCAAAATATTATTGGGATTGATTCCGACTAACTGCCTCCGAAAGGTCATTGAAATTGTCAATGTTTTTTCTAGTAAAAGGGGTCTCCGATTCCTTACCTCACTATACAAAGTATAGCAAAGTTGAGCTGCTGTTTTGTATTCTGTGAACGCGTGACCCTTCCCCAGACCCGACAAGGCTAGCAGATACCTTAGAGCAAGCATGCCAAGCTCACTATAATGCCATGTAAAATTCTATGCGTTGCACCTTGCGAGTGAGGGTGGGATATTTTGGACTTGCATCGATTAGCCCTCTCTGTCTTTCTCCCCTCATCTAAGCGGTTTCTCCTCGAGAGAGAATCACTTCAACCTATTCAACTTTCAGGCACTCGTCTTAATTGTCGTTAAAATGCATGAAAAATATATACTTGATTCATTTTTTAAATCATTACGTGTATAGGCAAATGCTTGACAACAACCTTACCTATAAAATAAATAAAAAGTGCATTGATAAATGCCTACACTTACCTTACAAGCAAATATAACATAAACATAACAAAGCCTTGTTTAAAAATTGAGGGACTAAAAGTAATACTTGTATGTTTCTGTATATTCTACCCTTACTAAGTTTAAAAAAAAAATTTCTCTTTCGAAAGCTTTTTGCGGAAAAATGCCCGAGTTTTATTTGCTTTGAAAAGTAAAACGTTTTAGACCACAAAATTGGATCTTTGTAGTTGAAGCACATTTCTTATCTTTTTTATTGTTACTCAAATCATGGAAAGGTTAAAGTGTAGCGAATACAATGAGAAATGTATGTTTAAACAGATTAAAAGTTTCTGTTACGTCAATTATATTCGATTACTTTTGTGAACTGAGTAATATGGTGATTATTAGGTATAACATTTGAGTAAAGACACGGAATGAAGTTCACTGCACGTGTGTGCACACGTACGTACATACATATATTTGATGAATTTTATCAATCAGGTTTCAATGTTTTTTTTTTTTTGAAATAACAACTAAGTTAAGAAAAAACGTCCAACCAAAAGCTAGAAATTGACATGTGTACAAAAAATACAAACGAAGATTCGCAAATCATAAAATGAAAAAATCAAATCTTAATGCGTTTTCCGTTCACCCTTTGGGCGAATCGACTTAAAGCCGAACACAATATTTCGTAGTTACTTCGCGTCTATTTTTTGTTCAGCAAACAATACGGAATCAAATGTAGTAAAATTAGTAAAGAGAGTTGGAACTTATATAAGTCCCTCAGATGGGCAAATGCCTTCTCTCATTTCTTAGTTATGGAGCTATTTGTGATGATGGACTCTTCTTCTTCTTTTTCTTCTCTTTCTTCATCAGCCCATAGAAGTCCTTACCAAGATATGGGTATCCGGTTGAAGGAAAAATTTTTCGTTGGTGCAATAATAATAAATCAAACATGAAGTATTCCTTCACCGTCGAGCTCATGGTAAGTCACCACTTAAAATTTCAATAAACGGGACGGACTCGTGGTTGCTCGCGTACTGTCAAATTTACAGCGAGTCTGTATCTAGTCAAATAGGCATTTTTATAGAAGAGGGGGCAAACAAGCGTGCGGCTCAATGCACGAACAACCGCAACACCAGAGGAATTGCAGGTGCGTTACCGGCCTTTAAAAAGGAGTAAGCTTTTTTCTTGAATGTCCCTAAATCGTATCGGTCCAGGAAAAATCGCTGGTAGGAAACAATTCCACAGAGAATTTATACTAGGAGGAAAACTCCTAGTAAAACCCGCAGTGGTGGACCGCCAAGCAAGACTGCCAGATGGTGATGATGGTATCTTGAATTTTGACGCGATGTGCGTCCATTAAATTTGGTATATTGTACATACACGTACACAATGTACGCTATGCCTTACGAATCGCTCTCTTTCTCTATCTCTCTTTCTGTACATGCGATACTACGGGCATGTGTACTTGCGTGAGTTTGTGCGTGCGCATGTACGAGCGTGAGTAGTAGTATGTAAGTGCTACTGCTGATACGTCCTAATAAAGTTTTCAGAACAGACAGCTATCTTACACAGGCTGCACTAAAAGTATCAGGAATGGAATATTTCCACTGTTCCTGTCATATTAAAATCTTTTTAATTGAAAACTCCTTGGTTTTAAAAATCGAATACCATTTATTTATTTAAAAAAGATTCTCGGTCTTGTCACAAGGTCTTGTCAAACTTGTTTAGTCGTCGAGAAAATGGAATTGACTCGATAAAATTCAGAAGCGATGATTTATTATGATTTTCGACGTGGTTTAACACAAAAACAGTGTGTTGACCGTATGATTTCTGCACTTTGGGATGAAGCCCCATCCAAAACCACAATTTATCGCTTGTTTGCTGAATTTCAACGTGGACGTGTCAAGCTCAGTGATGATCCCCGTCAAGGTCATCCAAAAACTGCAGTCACCCAAGAAAACGTTGATGTTGTGCGTAAGCTGATTGAGGAAGATCAACATGTAACATACCGCGAAATTCAGGCAACTTTAGAAATTGGCATGAGTCAAATAAAAATAATCTTGCATGAACAATTAGGTTTAAAAAAGTTGTTTTCCCGATGGATACCGCATTCGCTCTGTGAAGAGCAAAAAGCGGCTCGCGTTACTTGGTGCGTCAGAACTCTCGAAAGATTCCACGCAGGATCATTAAATGCTGTATACAACATCGTATTAGGTGACGAATTCTGGATATATGCGTACGAACCCGAAACAAAAAACCAGTCACGAGTGTGGGTGTTCAAAAATGAGTTAAAGCCAGCAAAAATTGTTCATTCACGGAGTGTTGCAAAAAAAACGGTGGCCACGTTTGTCTCCAAAACCGGCCATGTTACGACTATTCCTCTTGAGGGACAAAGAACGATTAATGCAGAATAGTATCGAACATTTGTTTGCCACAGGTCGTTTCTAAACTCCGTAAAGAGAACTGCAACCGCCGCATCATCCTCCATCACGACAATGCGAGTTCTCACACCGCACACAGAACAAAAGCGTTTTTAGAGCAAGAAAACATAGAATTGACGATTTATGACGACTCCGTGGCGTAGTGGTTTAGCAATGAGTGGCTGGGCTGGGGGTCGCGGGTTCGAATCCCGCACGGAACAAGTATTTGTATGGCCTACAAATAATTGTTCCGGGTCTGGATGTTTGTACTTGTGCAATTCATGTTTGTAAACTGCCCCCACGATACAGGAGAAAATTCTAGTGTAGGGGTAACGTTTTTTTAAAAAAAACAACACAAAACAAATTATTAGACATTCCGCCGTACAGCCCAGACCTAAGCCATAATGATTTCTATACTTTCCCTAAAATAAAGAATAAATTGCGTGGACAGAGATTTTCATCACCTGAAGAAGCTGTGGATGCCTACAAAACGGCCATTTTGGAGACCACAACTTCTGAATGGAATGGTTGCTTCAATGATTGGTTCCATCGTATGAAAAATGTGTCAAATTTCGCGGAGAATACTTCGAAAAGCAATAAATACATTTTTAAATAGTAATGTTGTGTCACTTCCTTGATTTCCGAAATTTTCAGTGCCGCCCTCGTAAATATATGCAGCGAGACAACAAGAGTTTTCTGCGTTTACGTCTTTGCAATAATAATCATACGAGCAAGAGCGTATTTATTTATTTATTTATTTAATCTTCATTATACACCTTATATACTAAGGGATATAAAGGGCGGACTTAATGCCTTATGGCATTCTCTGCCAGTCAACCCTGGATGATTTGAGAAACTGTGGCAGGTGTAATCAATCACTTCATAAATAAATAATAATGATATAAAACAAAATAAAATGCAAATGAATAGAATAGATATATAGTTAGAAAAATATACATACTTACTTAATATATATTATAGGATAAATAATAAATATATAAATGGGTACTTCTATACAAAACTATAAGTAAATCAAATATTATGAGACAAAATATAAAATAACACAATACATATTTTGTATAATGTATTTTAACATTATACAAAATATTACTTATAAAGTCAAAGAGAAAAAAACACAAAAACAATAGTCGAATAGTCAGGTATTATTATTCTTACGACAGAATTCTCGAACTAGTCTTTTAAAATAATTCTTGTTATTAGTTTTCTTGATATAAACAGGCAAGGCATTCCAGAGCAGTATCGACTGCACAGCAAAAGAGGAATTATAGAAACCACTCCTATGTGGTGGAATACGAATTTTAAGACAATTGTGGGAACAGGGAACTCTATCGTTAGTGGAATACAAATATTGAAAGTTATCCTTAAGATAAGAGGGAGAATTAGGGTCATTTAAAATGGAATGTAGTACTTGCAAAGTTCGGGAGCTACGCCTTTGACGAATAGATAACCACTTAAGCTTAGATCGGTACTGGGAAATATTGTCATACTTACGTAAGCCGAAAATGAATCTAATGCAATTGTTGAGAAGGCGCTCCAACTTATCGAAAAGATATTGAGATAGATCTGGGTAACACACATCTGCATAATCAATAATGGGTAATATCAAAGTCTGGATTAGCAGAAGTTTAGTTTTAAAAGGCAGAAAGTTTTTGAGACGACAAAAAGAACGTAAGGTGGCAGTTACTTTACGGCTTGTTTCGGCAACTTGAACTTCCCAGCTTAAAGTATGGTCTATATGTAAGCCAAGATTTTTGACAGACTTACAAAATGGCAATAACGTGCCATTGTAAAATACGGGAGCAAGGTTATCGTTATTAATCTTAGCTAACATTCTGCTACTACCTATAACCATTGCTTTGCATTTGGTTGGGTTAACTATGTTTTAGATAACCCAACCAAATGCAAAGCAATGTCTGTACGACCAATCTCTAATGGCATCGAAGTTGTGGTTGAGTTTATGAATATTATCATTAAGATCGTTAACACTAGATTGTACAAAGAGCTGAAGATCATCTGCATACAGATGGTACGAACAGTTGAGAACTGAAGTGATACAATTTATGAATAAAGAAAATATTAAAGGAGAAAGTATTCCGCCTTGCGGCACGTCTGTTTCAATGTCAGCCCATCTTGAGAACTCTTGTCCTAATCGTACTGATTGCTGGCGGCCGCGAAGATAGGATGAAAACCATTCCAAAGCTGGGATTAAGAATCTAAGATTAGTTAGGAAGGCTATAAGGATATCGTGGTCGACTGTGTTAAAAGCATTTGAAAAGTCAACAAGCACTACCACTGTAAGCTTTTGCTCATCCATTCCCATTCTAACATCATCTGTAACTTTTATCAATGCAGTGGTAGTAATGTGACCTGCACGAAAGCCTGACTGATATTTATTCAGCAGATTATGTTTGGTTATGAACATAGAGATTTGCTTGTGAACACAGGCTTCCAGAACTTTAGATAGGTATGGCAATATTGAAATTGGTCGGAAATGGGTAGGTAATGAGGGATTAGGTATTTTAGGAAGTGGTCGCACAAATGCTTTTTTCCACTGAGTAGGATATTGACCTGAGTCAAGGGAATAGTTTATGATATGTGTGATTGCAGGCAAAAGGCGCTCATGGATAAGGAGCGTATGGGCCCATAATAATGACGAGACCTCTTCCGAATTATTTTGGAAGATACTGACTGGCTCATCCTATATCCACATCGATTGAGTGTCGATTGATCGACGTCGATCGATGATTGAGCAACGTTTTTAGCTAATGCGACTAGTCGATCGACATCGATCTATGGCATCGGTTGGCGATCGATCGATCTTACACAAATTTCATTCAGTAGAAGGGCAAAGCCAGAAGCCAAATGCCTTTATGTTTAATTTGTCTTTATATCTTCTGGAATTAGCCACTTATGTGTTTTTTTATTACAATAAATATTTTTAATCACAAAGTATTTTGGAAATAGGCTTTATTAACCGTACTTTTTAAATGCGTATATAATCATGATCCATTGTAAGTTTTCAATCAGATTTGTTGAAACGCGTATGTTGCAAATCATAGCCGGAAACTCACTAATGTAATTAACTCAACAGCTGCTGCTCGCTCCGCTAGGTTGAGACAAATATTGGACTACGTTTCTGTTATTCTAGGGTTGAAATCTCTCGAATCTATTTATTTACATGTCAAAATATTTACACATGTCAAAATACTTATGACGCAACCTTTACCACAGAATACGTGGAAAATCATCGCTTAAATAGTATTTAGCAATTTTAAGGATGGCGGCGGAAATCGAACGTTTTGTATGCGTACTGAGCTTATATTCTGAGCTGCTATGGTGTAATATTATGAACAATGTAATAATTTAAATCAGAAGTTGATGATACTAAATATTTTTGATTTTTTTTAAATTTCCGCTGATTACTCCTGAAAAGGAAATGAGTTGGGAGAACCTTCAATTGACGCACAGAATATCAAGATAAAAGCTTGTTGACTCTGTAGGTGCTTATTGTTGAAATATAATATTTTGTAGTTTTATGACAATTATCCTTAACAAATGAAATTTCACAAAGATTTTCAATGAAACAATATTTACCATCATATTCTTTTAAAAGTTGTTGATATGAATTCTACCATTTAGAAACATACTTCCAAAAAAATGTGTTACAGAAAACTTATGTTTTATAAATGTAAATTTACCGCGAAAATCAATATATCCTGTATTGATGTTACGTGGTAAAATTTGTGCTGTGGCGGTTTTCTACTGCCTACTTATATCATAAATGTTAAAGTTTGTTTGGATGTTCCTTTTTTGATATTTGGATGTTTGGAGATTTTTACATTTGTGGCTCAATCACGCAACATCTACTGAACAGATTTCGATGGAACTTGGCAATATTATAGATAACAAACCAAAATAGGATATTAACTACATTTATCGTAGAAAAGGTGGAGTCTACCCTAAGTACAGTTTTTTTTTAAACCATGCTGCTAAAAATCACCTATGACGTTCCATTTCTTGCCATGCGCTGAGGGATCTCTCTTCCTTTCTGCCTAGGAATCCGTCTGAGTACGTACTGCCCTATTAATTATTTCTGCCACGACGTAGCAGTACCTACTGCTGTGTTCCTGTCTGGAGGGTATAGAGAGCCAGTACAATTACAGGTTATGAGACACTTCATAGTCAATGGACTGCAGTAGCCATATACCATCAGGTGGAGTGTAAGTTCGTTTGCCACTTCAGTTTTTAAAATAAACTATTGATATTTACAATAGTCTGAAATATTTATTTTAAAATATTAAATCAAGAGGTACAAATATATTAATATCATATAAAATATCGAAAATTTTAAGATGTTATGTATATACGATCATTAACAGTTTCTCAAACAGTTGTCATCTAAAATTAATTGGTACATTTCACGATATGTAGATTGTTGTTTTGTGCCTTTAAAATCGCTCAATCTATTTGAATGTCGGACTGACTTAATCCTACGAATTGCCTTAGAGAGAAGGAAATGGAATGACATTTATTAATCTAGAAGGCACTTTGGGGACGTTTACCTAATAGTGAATATATGTGTGGAATGTTAAGACCGTAATAGAACGGAACTAAGGAATTTAATACTATGAACATCAAATAAAAACGACCAAAAATGAACAGCAAAAATTCTAACTGATCATAAAAATGTCGATTAGATATGATATTTTTTTAATATCACGATTTTATAAAAATTGTTAAATAGTAAAAGTTAAAAAAAATCTTTTAATCTAAACCTTTACTAACACTTTTACTAATTATTTTAGAAAATATTTATGACCTTTGGTTTAATGTTTTAGGCGTCATACTTTAAAAGTTACATATTACCTAACGCTTAAGAAAACAAATGTCTTGGTCGTCACCATAACCCTACACTTCGATTACCAGTAAAAGCCTGCTATAAGCATTTCTTTTTCATCGGTTTTCGGTTCTTCGAACTATAAAACCGGCTCATTGTCACTTCAGCTTACTGATCCGTTTGTTTTTTTTATTTTTCCATTTGCATTTAAATTATTCGTATTGCTATAATCGTTTGAATAAAAATTTACACACTTATTATTTAATTCAATAAAATGAAATAAATTAGTAACATATAACAAATGTCAATTAACTTCACATTACATTGGTTTATCACAATGAATATAAATTAAAATAATTGAAATAATTGAAATAACTGTTCATATGATATAGTTTACGTTCATCACAAAAGTGAAACTATTAGTGAGCTCGTAACGCGTACGAAGTGGATTCGCCTAGGAAAATGTAATGTGGCACGAGGTGGCTGGTAGCAACTGAATGTGAGAAGTCAAAAATCAAGCTAAGTAGTGCGCTTTGAAAAGATCTTTGGCTAAGAGTGAACTTCTACAAGCTTACTATTATAATGATGATAATGCACTACTGCGATTAGTGCATCTCATACTTTTTTAATTATTTTCATTTTCATTATTACATTCAAATCGGAATTTTAACAGTTTATCGCGGTTTTTATGCTGACGTTATAATAAAATCAGAAATTACGAGTGAACACTAGTTGATTTTTTACTGTGAGAAATAACAAAGTGTAGGTGTAATAAACCAAATGGAAGACATCCATACTTGACAAATTTACTTACTTACCATTTGCTTTTTGTGAAATTGATATATAAATAAATAATACTAATTAAAAGTAAACTTTCGACATCGAGTCCGTTTTGAGGTCAAAGACGTCACAAATTCTACTGCTGCGAGGGTGGACGTAATTTGAATTTCGTAATTTTATAAATGCTTTTTTTTACTTTAAAGTTTACCATTGGCTTCTAGTTCGTTCATATAGTAGACTGTAATTCTTCCTCATGGTTTTCAACCAACATACAAATATAGTGCTTACATACACACCAATTGAAATCGAAACATTACTCTTCTTGATCATCGTCGCAATAGGGTATTATACTTTTTACTCCATGATCTATTAACGCTCACGCCTGTCACTCAGAGGGTTAGGCAGAGACAACGGACTTCCATTTGGCAACACACTTCTCTCGCCTACTTTACATCCATATTTATCGCACTACGCACATACGCTCATCGGTTAAGGGTAACCCTAACATGGCCCATTTTCAATATATCACCAATTTGGTCGATAACCTTCGTCTAAGGTGTCCCTTCCCGACTCAACTGTTCACATCTGCAATATAAATTTGCTTTGTCATGACCAAACCATCGAAGATTTCTTTTTTAATCCTAGTTACAACTTCATCTTGCAAACCACACTTTTCTCTGATCACACAATTCCTCACCCTTTTATTCAGATTCAGCCCTAGCATACGTTTTACTCTTAATAATAAATACCCGTATCTCTAAACTTTTCGTAATTTTACGAGACACTTCGTATTTAGGAGTAATAACTTCTCAGCATAACATTTTACGAGCGGGTGTGACCGTTTAACTATCAAAGCTATATGCTATCGTCGACCATATTATATAAAGAGTTTAGAAACACAATATAATAACAGACTCCGAGAATCAATGTATCTCTAGCCTCCTTTGCTTGAAGTTAGAGCTGCAGGTCCATAAACTGGAGTAGCCACTTACCATTAGGTAGACTGTTTGTTCGTTTATCAATTCAGCTTCAAAAAAGGTAGGTTTTTTTACAATTGCACAATAACGAACATTGCATTGTAGACTATTTGAAAAGACTATGACGCGTCCCAAAATGTTTCAAAAGGTACAAACTGCTGTTTCTCATTTCAGGTTAACAGATAAAAAGTAGTGACGTTTTTACAAAAGTATCTTGATTATCTGAAAGAATGTTGTGGCTTCTTATAAACTGAATTAAAATAATTGCATATTTGGCAATTGCATTGCAAAACAAAATAAAATAAATGGAAAATTTTAAAAATGTTTGATAACGTAATAGTCACATAATGCAATAAAAATTGTGTATATAACTATATTATTTTAAAAGTAATGGAACTGTAATATTTTAAAAGTAATATAATCCATCTACCTGAAACTAAGTCGGTGGCTACTGTAAACGATCGACACAAACAAACTTTAAATATAAAAGACTGTGTAACTCTTAAACAAAATAGGACTTTTATATGTGGTAAAACCATGCTGCAGTTATGGTAGAAGTATGATTGTAGCACGAATGGGTCAGCTCGACTGGGGAAGGATCACGCTTTCACAGAATACCAGCGTAAAATAGTAGCTTAATGCTGCTGAGTTTCGTATGGTGAGTGTAGAGAACCGGAGACTCTTTTTACTGGAATCGATGCATTTCATCTTAGTCCTAACGGGTGAGATGTAGATGTCTATGGGCCACAGCCATCACTTACCATCAGGTTTACTGTGAGTTCGTTTGTCACCCTATCCTATAAAAAAGCACTTTTACCACCTAATTTGGAGTTCTGTAACGCATACATATAAATTATTATGACGGGATGCTTCTAGCATTTAGAGCACTTTAAAGTTCTGTAGAGTAAGCATTAAAGTGCTGTGAGGGAGTGTGGTCGGATCCGACCGCTTGAAATTTGACGGAATATCGCCTTCGGTCGGAACTGACCGTGTGCATATTGAAAGTTTAATTAATTTGTCAACCATTTTAGTACATAATTCTTATTTTATTACATAATAAAGCACTGGTATATTAAAATTAGTATTAGCTTCCCCATACGAGTACGCAAATGCCATTATCGCATTTCCATCACTCCACTTAATAGTCAATTATACCTATAATGCTGTTAATACTATTACTTTAATAATAAAATGCTAGAAGCATCCTGTCATAAAAATTTATATGTATGCGTTACAGAACTCCAAATTAGGTGGTAAAAGTGATTTTTTAAAAGTATAGGGTGACAAACGAACTCACAGTAAACCTGATGGTAAGTGATGGCTGTGGCCCATAGACATCTACATCTCACCCGTTAGGACTAAGATGAAATGCATCGTTTCCAGTAAAAAGAGTCTCCGGTTCTCTACACTCACCATACGAAACTCAGCAGCATTAAGCTACTATTTTACGCTGGTATTCTGTGAAAGCGTGATCCTTCCCCAGTCGAGCTGACCCATTCGTGCTACAATCATACTTCTACCATAACTGCAGCATGGTTTTACCACGTATAAAAGTCCTATTTTGTTTAAGAGTTACACAGTCTTTTATATTTAAAGTTTGTTTGTGTCGATCGTTTACAGTAGCCACCGACTTAGTTTCAGGTAGATGGATTATATTACTTTTAAAATATTACAGTTCCATTACTTTTAAAATAATATAGTTATATACACAATTTTTTTTTCAATCAATCAATCATTATGTGAATATTACGTTATCAAACATTTTTAAAATTTTCCATTTATTTTATTTTGTTTTGCAATGCAATTGCCAAATATGCAATTATTTTAATTCAGTTTATAAGAAGCCACAACATTCTTTCAGATAATCAAGATACTTTTGTAAAAACGTCACTACTTTTTATCTGTTAACCTGAAATGAGAAACAGCAGTTTGTACCTTTTGAAACATCATGGGACGCGTCATAGTCTCTTCAAATAGTCTACAATGCAATGTTCGTTATTGTGCAATTGTAAAAAAACCTACCTTTTGTGAAGCTGAATTGATAAACGAACAAACAGTCTACCTAATGGTAAGTGGCTACTCCAGTTTATGGACCTGCAGCTCTAACTTCAAGCAAAGGAGGCTAGAGATACATTAATTATCGGGGTCTGTTATTATATTGTGTTTCTAAACTCTTTATATAATATGGTCGACGATAGCATATAGCTTTGATAGTTAAACGGTCACACCCGCTCGTAAAATGTTATGCTGAGAAGTTATTACTCCTAAATACGAAGTGTCTCGTAAAATTACGAAAAGTTTAGAGATACGGGTCTATTATCTTGATGTTGGTGCTGTTAGACTATGCGTCTCTTACAGCTTCATCCTGCGGGTATTTATTATTAAGAGTAAAACGTATGCTAGGGCTGAATCTGAATAAAAGGGTGAGGAATTGTGTGATCAGAGAAAAGTGTGGTTTGCAAGATGAAGTTGTAACTAGGATTAAAAAAGAAATCTTCGATGGTTTGGTCATGTAGAAAGAATGGACAAGGAAAGAATGACAAAGCAAATTTATATTGCAGATGTGAACAGTTGAGTCGGGAAGGGACACCTTAGACGAAGGTTATCGACCAAATTGGTGATATATTGAAAATGGGCCATGTTAGGGTTACCCTTAACCGATGAGCGTATGTGCGTAGTGCGATAAATATGGATGTAAAGTAGGCGAGAGAAGTGTGTTGCCAAATGGAAGTCCGTTGTCTCTGCCTAACCCTCTGAGTGACAGGCGTGAGCGTTAATAGATCATGGAGTAAAAAGTATAATACCCTATTGCGACGATGATCAAGAAGAGTAATGTTTCGATTTCAATTGGTGTGTATGTAAGCACTATATTTGTATGTTGGTTGAAAACCATGAGGAAGAATTACAGTCTACTATATGAACGAATTAGAAGCCAATGGTAAACTTTAAAGTAAAAAAAAGCATTTATAAAATTACGAAATTCAAATTACGTCCACCCTCGCAGCAGTAGAATTTGTGACGTCTTTGACCTCAAAACGGACTCGATGTCGAAAGTTTACTTTTAATTAGTATTATTTATTTATATATCAATTTCACAAAAAGCAAATGGTAAGTAAGTAAATTTGTCAAGTATGGATGTCTTCCATTTGGTTTATTACACCTACACTTTGTTATTTCTCACAGTAAAAAATCAACTAGTGTTCACTCGTAATTTCTGATTTTATTATAACGTCAGCATAAAAACCGCGATAAACTGTTAAAATTCCGATTTGAATGTAATAATGAAAATGAAAATAATTAAAAAAGTATGAGATGCACTAATCGCAGTAGTGCATTATCATCATTATAATAGTAAGCTTGTAGAAGTTCACTCTTAGCCAAAGATCTTTTCAAAGCGCACTACTTAGCTTGATTTTTGACTTCTCACATTCAGTTGCTACCAGCCACCTCGTGCCACATTACATTTTCCTAGGCGAATCCACTTCGTACGCGTTACGAGCTCACTAATAGTTTCACTTTTGTGATGAACGTAAACTATATCATATGAACAGTTATTTCAAATATTTCAATTATTTTAATTTATATTCATTGTGATAAACCAATGTAATGTGAAGTTAATTGACATTTGTTATATGTTACTAATTTATTTCATTTTATTGAATTAAATAATAAGTGTGTAAATTTTTATTCAAACGATTATAGCAATACGAATAATTTAAATGCAAATGGAATAATAAAAAAAACAAACGATTCTTTTTCAATTTTAATACATTACTCATCATCATCATTCCATCATCGCCATTTCATCCACCCTGCGTTAATCCTATGCTGCACAGCTCTATCTATTCCGCCGTCGCCTTGAATGAGGGAACCGAGGTACTTGAAATCTGAGCAGGTAGGCAGTATAGCGCCATCCAACGACATGGGTACAGGACTGGAAAGACCGCCAAAATCACAGCACAGATATTCGGTTTTGGATCTGCTGATCTTCAAGCCAACACTTTCCAGCCTCTGTTGCCACCCTGTCAGTCTGCTCTGTACCTCGATGCCATCTTCCCCGACAAGCACGATGTCATCGGCAAAGAGCATGCACCAGGGTGCCTCATCCTGCAGGTCCGGCGTCAAAGCGTCCATAATCAGTAGGAAGAGGTAAGGGCTCAATGCCGACCCTTGGTGCAGCCCTACCGCCACATCGATACTGCCCGTAGTTCCCGCGGCAGATCGTACACATGTACGGGATGCTCTGTACATAGCACGGACTAACCTCACATACTTCCCAGGCACACCTTTCATCTTTAACACCCACCACAAAACCTCACGGGGAACCCGATCGTACGCCTTTTCAAGGTCGACAAAAACCATGTGCAGATTTTTATGCACGCGCTTGTACTTTTCGCACAATTGGCGTAATGCGAAAATGGCATCTGTCGTACCTCGACCGGGCATGAATCCGAACTGGTTTTGTGTTATCTCACACTCTTCTCTCATTCTTCTCTCTATTATTCTTTCCCAGACTTTCATCGTATGTGACATGAGTTTTATTCCCCGGTAACCGCTGCAGTTTTGAACGTCTCCTTTGTTTTTAAAAATGGGGACCAGTATACTACTGCACCATTCCTCAGGTATTTGTTCTTCCTGCAACAATTTACCGAAAAATAAACTCAACCACTTCCATCCATCCGCACTCAGCAACTTCCACACTTCTACTGGTATTCCATCTGGGCCGACTGCCTTCCCATTCTTCATATTCCTAACAGCCATTTTTACTTCTTCCACACTAATTTCTCTCACTAAGCCCATATTCACTGGTGGGTTTTCAAGCATACCATTCCATTCATTCTCCTCATTCATCAATTTCTCAAAATACTCCTTCCATCGCTTCTTTATACTTTCATCGTCAGTCAAAATCCTTCCAGAATCATCTTTTATACATTTCACATGTGAAACATCTCTTCCATTCCTTTCTCTCGCTCTTGCAATTTGAAAAAGTCGTTTTTGACCATCGGGGCTTTCAAGGGACCGATATAATTTATCTTGCGCCTCTGCCCTACAAATAGCAACTTCCTTCTTCGCTCTCTTCTTACATTCTTTATACGCCCCTCTCTTACTTTCTTTTATGGATTCATTCTGGTCTTCTACGCTCTGCCATTCTTTAAAGGCATTTTTCTTTTCTCTCAAAACTTCTCTAATACTTTCACTCCACCACCACCCATCCTTATCTATCATACGCTTCCCTTTTGTTTCGCCTAACACCTTCCTTGCCACACTTCGGATACAATCAGCCATTTCCTTCCAGCACTCATTCACACTCATTCCTTCCATATCACCCATCTCTATCATCTTGTTTACAACTAGCTCTCTAAATTCACTTGCATACTCCTCCTTATGCAACAAATGCGACTTTATTTTGGGTGGGGGACGATCCTTATGTTTGTTGAGGCGAACAGTTAAGCAGATGTCAGCCAGCAGAATTCGGTGCTGGGATACTAAGTCTTCACCTGGAAGCACTTTGCAGATTTTTACACTCTTGATTTGGTTCCGTCTTAACAGAAGATAGTCGATCTGTGTCGCGTGGTGGCCACTTTTATAAGTAACAAGATGCTGATCTCGTTTTTGGAACCACGTGTTTACTACAGCCAGGTCGAAAGCACATGCTGCTTGCAGAAGAACTTCCCCCTCACGGTTGCGCACTCCGTACCCCCATCCACCGTGTACTCTTTCATACCCGTCATTCACTCTCCCTACATGTCCATTAAAATCTCCTCCCATATAAACATCCTCACTCTCAGGTATTCCCATCATCATACAATCAAATTCCTCCCAAAACTTCTCTTTCACACTCTCTTCACAGCCTGTTTGCGGAGCATACACACTTACAACATTCACTACTTTGTTTTCAATCATTAATTTAACAACTATCATTCTGTCATTTACTCTTTTCACATCTGTCACTCGTTCTTTCATTCCACTATCTAACACAACTCCTACTCCATTTCGCTTCCCGTCACTTCCACAGTAATAAAACTTGTATCCTTCCCCAATCTCTCTTGCTTTATTGCCCTTCCATTTTGTTTCCTGCAAACAGGCAACATTCACTCTTCGTCGTTTCAAAACATCTGCTAACTCTCTTCCTCTTCCAGTCATCGTACCTATATTCCAGCTGCAAACCTCACTCTGACATTCTTCTCTCTACGGGCTCGCCTCTTACGTCGCACCCGCTCCGTAAGGTGCGACAACCCTTGCCCACTTCCCACAGGAGCCGGGTGCTGCCCCTGCGCGTCGCCTGCGGGGTACGCCCTAGCCCTGTCATATATCCCACAACTCGTAATATTCATAAGTTTACTGCATGGGATTTGGCAAAAGTTTTACAGTCGGCCGCCTGCCTGACACCAACCCTCTTTGGGTATGCTATTGTTGGTAGAGGAAGCTACCATTTTGGGAAAAGGAAAAAGAAGGTTGGGGGTAGGAGCGTAGGTGTAAGGATACTGTTATCTCGGCAGGAAAGGTATGAGAATAACAGTAGCTCGGGGAGCCGGGGTCGCGTACCCGTATTCCATAACAGGATCACCGGAAAGGTAGACCAGCATGAAAACCCCCTGATAGTAATTTTAATACATTACTATCAATTCTTTATTGTCTTTAATTACCTATACTTCTGGCGGCCCGCCATCAGTGCATAATTAGCCCGAGTGGCCTCTAGTCTTAATAAGTCTGTGCATCACTGATCTAATGCAATTAAAACTTAGTTAGTTTATGGTATTGTTACGAGCTTGAGGTTCGTGACAATAAAAATTGCCGATAAAATTACCTAAATTAAGACTTTAATTTACTTTATATAAATTAAAGTTAAATACACTAATAATTAAACACACTAATTCACTTAATTCCGCTCCGAAGCGTCGCTTGTGTCGCTGAGTTCAACTCTGTCCCGATCGCATCTTGCGCCACCAATTTATTTAAATTAGCAAAATATCCGGAATGTTCAAGTAAACACGCGTAAGGTACCGAGAGTTCGAGTATAGATTTTCTAGAAACTTAGTTCTTCGGGTGGCACTGTCGGTCGAGAGATCGGTGATGTCATTCTCTGCAAAGCTCCCCTCGCTCTCGTTCCTGACACTAGATGGCGCTAGTTGACTTATTCACACAACACTGCCCCCTCCTAAGACATGCCCAACGTGTCATCAATTCTTGGCAAGGGATAGCTGTCCTTCTTTGTAACGTCGTTCAGACGGCGGTAGTCAACACAAAACCGCATGCTGCCATCCTTCTTCTTTACCAGCACCACGGGTGAACACCATAGACTAGATGAAGGTTCAATAACACCATCCTTCACCATTCCCTCAATCATGGTTTCCACTTCCTTTTCACGTGCTACCGGCAATATTCTTGGCCGCTGACGGATAGGCAATTCCTCTCCTGTGTTTATTTTGTGTTGAACTAAGCCAGTCTTTCCTATGTCAGCATCGTTTGACGAGAACACATCGGCGTACTTGAGTAACAACTTCTTCGCCTTGGCCAATTTGTTCGGGGAGAGAACACTGCGACAGTCTTCCAAAAGTGTGGTCACTCTCGTTTCTGAATCCTTGCTGGGGGTCCCACTCGATATATATTGGCACCGACGTAACCAATCCACTTCCTCACAAGTGCCAACCAGTGTGCCTTTTTCTATAATCTGTTCTCGGTCGCAAAGGTTCAGCACACGTATTCTTGAGATGTCAGTGGTTCTGACCAAGGTTCGAGCTACTTTCCATGGAAGGTCGTTGTTTACCCTTTCCACAAGTACACAACGGTGAGCTTGCCCAGCGTTTCGGGGAAGACTAACCGGAATAATCGTTTCCGATCTCGGCG
Source organism: Parnassius smintheus behrii (assembly GCA_036936625.1). Taxonomy (NCBI): domain Eukaryota; kingdom Metazoa; phylum Arthropoda; class Insecta; order Lepidoptera; family Papilionidae; genus Parnassius; species Parnassius smintheus. Next base: position 20,178,702 of record JAUPFT010000004.1, on the reverse strand, counting down.
GAAGAACAATCTTCTTAATGCTGTACACGTTTCCTGGTAACGCACCTTCCATAAAAAGTTCCTCCTGTCCACATTTCAATACACCTTGCTTAACGTCGATCTCAAAACAATTATTCCTCATAAAGTCTAGGCCTAGGATGCAGTCGTCCATTATATCAGCCACGATGACATTATGCAGGTAGATCACGTTGCCAAGCTTCAACTCCATCTCCTTGTCTCCACGGACGAGTATACGCTGACCGGTGGCTGTTACCAAATTAATGCGTTCACGGTTGTATGCGGAGCCCCCAAGGAACTGACTTATAAGTTGGGAACTAACAACCGTACGAGAGGCTCCAGTGTCTATGGTCAGTTTACACGGCATTCCGTTGACGCCCTTGATGATTAGACTGTTCCCATCATGGGTTTGTGAGATCGAGATCCTTGGGGCTTTTTTAACATCAGCCAGCACCCGCCCCGCAGTTCTGGCTTTTACTCGTTTCCCTGCTGCTGCTGGGCGGTGCTGTTGGCCGCACTACCCTCCTGGGATCGTTCACCTTCCCTTTCTAGGGTTCGCTTAGGGCAGCTGGATCGAAGATGGCCCTTTTCCCACAGCCATAGCACCTTGGGCTGTATCCTTTGTTGCGGTCGCGAACTGTAGCTGCTGCAACCTCCCTGACGCGATGGGAACGTTGATCCTGCCGCACGGCTTCCACTTCCAGTGCATGGGCCAAGGCGTCCTTAAGCGTCTCGTGGTGCCCGAGCCTCACAGCAGCTCTGACTTCCAGGTCGCGGATGCCGTCGACAAATGTCTGCACCAGGTTCCCTTCAATGAGCGCAGGTACAGACCGGTATGCTTTTCGCACCAGCTTCTCCACTTCTAGAGCCAACTGCTGCAGGTTTTCGTTGATGCGCTGCACACGATCTTTAAGCTGCGCACGAAAGACGTGTTCCAGGTGAGCGTCGCCATATCTCGCCTCCAATGCCTCAAGGAGTTGCTCATAAGTCACTTCCTCACCGAGAGCTTCCAGAACTGTTAAGGCCTGGTCGCGCAGGCCTAGTGTGAGAGCAGTCATGGCCTGACTTTTATTCCAGCCGTTCGCTTTCATAACAGCCTCGAACTGGATTTTGTAGGCTGACCAGGAAGAAGTCCCATCGAACGGTGGTACCTTGAACCCACGTAGCGAAGGTGCTGAAGCTACTACGGGAGCTGTAGTTCCATCCCCAAGTTTGAGTTCGTTCAGCGTTTTCTTCACGTCAGCCATCACGTTGTCAACCCGATTGTTCACATGGTTGATTCGGGTTTCATGTTCTTCGATTCGGGTTTCAGCTTCCGACAGACGGTTGTCGTGTTGAGCAACCCTATCGTTCACCTGCCTTATCTCTTTCCCAAAGGTAGCGTGAAGGTCCTTCATGAGGAGCATCTGTTCTTCCGACCGACGAGCCTGTTCCGCCTGCTGACGGGCCTGTCCCTCCTGTCCGCTCTGCAGCTGCTCTTTCAACTGGCGTGCCTGTTCCGCCTGCTGGCGAGCCTGTTCCTCCTGTCGGCGAGCCTGTTCCTCCTGTCGGCGAGCCTGTTCCTCCTGTCGGCGAGCTTGTTCCTCCTGTCGGCGAGCCTGCTCCTGCAGCATCACCATCAGAGCACCTAAGTCAGGTACCACAGACGTAGAAGCTGCTGACGGACCGGCTTCCGTAGCCGGCGGCTGGCCCTCAGACATCTGCGGCGTTGCACCACCAAATCTCCTCTGGTCCGTCTCCTGCTGGCGTTGACTTCGGGTACGGACACCCTCCGTTTCCTCCTTAGGTAAAATCGGCATTATTTTATCCCACTTCTGACACCAATTGTTACGAGCTTGAGGTTCGTGACAATAAAAATTGCCGATATAATTACCTAAATTAACACTTTAATTTACTTTATATAAATTAAAGTTAAATACACTAATAATTAAACACACTAATTCACTTAATTTCGCTCCGAAGCGTCGCTTGTGTCGCTGAGTTCAACTCTGTCCCGATCGCATCTTGCGCCACCTATTTATTTAAATTAGCAAAATATCCGGAATGTTCAAGTAAACACGCGTAAGGTACCGAGAGTTCGAGTATAGATTTTCTAGAAACTTAGTTCTTCGGGTGGCGCTGTCGGTCGAGAGATCGGTGATGTCATTCTCTGCAAAGCTCCCCTCACTCTCGTTCCTGACACTAGATGGCGCTAGTTGACTTATTCACACAACAGTATTTATGTATATTCTACGTTCATTTCGTACGCCTGTAGGGTACATAGCTTTGAATTGATAAAGCGATCAATTCAAAGCTATGTACCTTTGAATTAGTTTTAATTTTGAAGTTTGATAATAGGATCATTAATATCACAGTTATCATGACAAATTGTGTTAAAGTAAGGTGGTACGTAAAATAAATATTATAGTCGAATACGTGTGCTAAAATGAGTTAAATGGTTACCTAATGGAGGAAATAAATTCCCACTTGTAATACCAAAATTTGAAGTAAATGTGGAAGTATCAATACTATATCCAGCGTCTAAATGTGTCATGTTCTCAAGTGTACATCACTGCATTGAATAAATTATTATATACCTTTAGAAACAAGCTCATTCCTTTTTAAAAAGCCGACAACGCACCTAAAATGCCCTCGGTGTTTCAATTATTTATAGGCGGCGGTCCACACTTACCATCAAGTGAGCCACAGTTCGTTTGTTGCCCCCTCTTCTATAAACAATTCTAGATTTCGCCATGTTCCAAAACAACATATACATACATATTAATCAAAAACAACACATGAAAAAATATGACTAACGAATGTGAAAATAATCAACATTTTGTGAAACTTCTGTTCGTCAAATTAAACGAGTCGAGAGTAATTTATTGCCTGTAAGACTCACAAATTGAACGGCTATTGGTAATCAAGTTCGTCACTCTAAAATCTTCTCCGTTCTTGTTAAATTTCTGTGTAATAGAATGTTATATTAACGTGACTTACATTATTGAGATTTTATCCTCATTCCATTCTATCCTGTCTTTTTCCCTTTTATTAGCCTGTATGTACTATCGGATATGGGCCTTTCATAAAATGGGAAGATTTTTCATTATGGCCAGTACCAGGTGGCTTTGATAATTCTTTGAATGGCCTTTCCGCGTCTCATTTTGTCAAATTCGTAAGATATTTTGTTTTGTTAAGTCAATTTTCGGATTACATACATTACGTGGTGTGGTGTGGTCATTTATACGTGGTGGAGCCATGCTGCAGTTATATTAGTAGTATAGTTGTGGCACGAATGGGTCGGCTCGACCGGGGAAGGACCACGCTCTCGCAGAATACCAGCGTGAAATAGTAGCTAAATGCTGCCGTATTTCGTATGGTGAGTGTAGAGAACCGGAGACCCTTTTACTGGAAACGAGGCATTCCATCTTAGTCCTCACGGGTGACAACGCATCTGCATTTTGATTTGTAATCGAGGATAGATGTAGATGCCTATGGGCCGCAGCAACCACTTAACATCAGGTGGACTGCGTGCTCGTTCGTCACCCTATCCTATAAAAAAAAGAAAAAAAAAACGTAATCCAAACGTTTATTGTATAATATGGTAAAATTATAATGTCTATAATAAGGACACATTACAAAATAACCCTATTATTAAAATTAATTTTCACAGAAACATGATCACTCGATTAGCACCAATAAAGACCATATGTCAAAGTACACTGGAAAATCTCCTGTTATTTAGAGAAGAGTCTACTTGCCATGTTGCCACGCTTGTCAGGTGATTTGGTAACCGCGCTTTATTAAATAATTTTAGTTGTAATAAGAAAAATGCTACTACTTTTTTCATCTCCCTCTGTAGCGTATGCAATACAATATTAATTATCTTTAATGTCTACAGTCTACGTCTCTACTGCCTACATATCAGTTAATTTTGATTACATTTTATCACAATTTAAACGTTATCGTATTAATTTCATAAGCACACTTACAATATACATATAAAATATTAGCACTAACTTATATAAAAAGTAATACGCTGACTGGTATGTATATAAATAAAAACTGTACATATATTCATAAACAAATACATACTTGTAAACATTGAGAAGGAAATAAAGAAAAAAAATTTCTTTGTAAATGCGGATTCACCGACAGATGATCAGTAAGTTTTTTAAGACAGCATAAGAGTTGTGGAATATGTCGATGTCAAGTATAGCTCTAGATATTTCTCAATATTTCGCACTTGCGAGCCATGAGATCTTGTTTAGAGAGTTATGAGGTTTTAGGCAAGGATATCTACTTGATACTGATTGAGAAATCTGTTCAAGCAGCTTACTGCATTTCGCTTTGGAATTGATTATTTAATGCATGAAATACTGATCAAGCATATCCCGCCTGATTCGAAGAGACATCACTTTAAATTCAACCAATTCTTGATTATAGGGCTGTACGTGTGAGATACCAGTTTTATGGAATGCAAGGTGCCTCGTTAAAGCGCGATGTACGCTTTTAATACGTTGGAAATGTATGTGATAGTAAGGATTCCAAATTCGAGGCAACTTCTCGCAAACACGTTGTACAAAATAATTTTCCTGCGGATAAATCTTTTTGTGTTTCGTCTTCTGAATCCGAAGAGTTGCGTGCCTTTTTTTTTAATAATATTGCTTATATATGATGTAAAAGTTAACTTTCTGTCAATAGTAACCCCTAAGTCCTTGATTTCTTGTAACTTTTGTAATACTACATTATCAATTGAATAACTTGAGACAAGTGGTTTTTTCTTTCTGGTATATTTTACATGAAAACATTTGTTAACATTAATAGTCATACTATTGATGCCACACCAATCAGTGATTTAGTCGAGATCTTCTTGTATTAATTTAGTCTCTTCATCTGACATTGTAATTTTATAGATAATAATATTTTTTTTAATTTATTGTAACATAACCAACAGCATTTTGTAACATTATAAAATTAGTAAGTATTTACATTTTCTAGTGCCAATTACAGGTTCTTACTTTATAAAAAAACAAATCTAACGTATCGCATAACGTGCTGTAATGGCGTAAGAGTAATCATTACGCCATTACGCATTTTACAAAATACAGTGCATATATGTACATCTACTAGTGTTTTGTTTTGTAAATGTTTATTTGTGTGTGTGTGTGTGTGTGTGTGTGTGTGTGTGTGTGTGTGCGTGTATGCGCGTGTGTGTGTGTGTGTGTGTGTGTGTGTGTGTGTGTGTGTGCGCGTGTGTGTGTGTGTGTGTGTGTGTGTGTGTGAGAGAGAGAGAGTGTGAGAGTGTGTGTGTGAAAGAGGTGTACGTGTTATTTTTTTTAAATTTATTAAAATTGAGATTATTTCTTTTTTTATGGAAGCTTTACTGTCGTGGAAAATATCAATAGTTGAAAAGTTTTTGTAGTAGCAGTTAAGTGTACGACTAATGACAGAATTTTGAGCATATTTAGAGCGACTTAAAGGGACATGAAATAGGGATGTATGACTGGTACACTTCGAAGGAGCATTGAATTGTAGGAATTGAAATGTCATGAATATGAATTGTTATTTTTATGGTAATAGAAATATGTCCGAAAACTGCTGGGTGATATGACGCACCGACGACCAACAGTGTTGTGGCCGTGTTAACATTACTGTCATTGCGAGGACTACGGCTCGGTTCCATATGTCATCACTTGCCAACATGCAACTTATACGTGACAAGAAAATGTGTCTTAATATTTCGAACGCTAACCAGATAGTTTGGATCCTTTGAAAAGCCTGTTGGTAAAAGTTGGACTTACCAATTCAGGCAAATTATCCTGGTACACGTTTACAACTTAGAGCGTAGTGTTGTGTTGTAGCCAAAAACTACCGGCACATATAGGTGTTGTGCTGAACAATCTTCCCGTCAGAAATCACTATTGATATCATTAAGCATAGTGCTATGGTCTGCTATCGATTCTGTAACAATGGATGTGAATACCGTATCGTTTCCAGTTCAGTAGCGTGAAGACACCTTTTAATACAAAAGTAGAGTTTGAGGCACTTAAGTATCACGTTACCATGCCTTACATCTCTCTAGAATCAGATACTTTAAATATAGTAATCATATGACGATCCTACTGTATAACATTTTTTCATCACTTGGTGATTATGTGCAAGGCAAGACCGATACATGGTAGTGAATGTCGTGAGTCAGGATGAGTGTGATAGTCGTTGATGGTAAACATAATGATGAATAATGATGATGACGGTAATAAATATTAGTAATTAATAAATAAATCCCATGAAGTGTTGTGGCAGGTACCTACTACCCCATATCATAGTACGTCGTGGGTGTCGTAAGCATCTTTCTGATATCAGCCAAAGTTATAAAAAACTGCGGTAGCTAACTTCCTAGCCAAGCGTGGCTACTATGGCAACCCCCCATGAGCAACGACACAAAAATAGATAACGCGTGCTTTGTACTATTCTTTTCAAATTAAATTCAGAGAAAATCGGATCAGTGCTATTAATTTAATAAGAAAAGTGTTTTTTTTCGCTCAAATTTTAATTAATAAGAAGAAAAAGATGCTTAAATATTTTTAAATTACTCAGATTACGGTAAATCACATTCTATTTTGCCTAACCTAACAAAGAGTTTCAGTGAACAACGAGGCGTAGTAAGTTCAAAGAGCTCAATAAGAACGAACGTCCTCGTGATTTATTAATGTTGGTCAAGTTTCTACTAGTAATGGAAATCACCACGCCCCAAGTTTTGATTAATTCATTATCGCTTTAAGAAACTGAATTAAATCTGATAGTTAACTAATTAAAGTCATTAAGAACTTATAGTTTTTAATGAATATATATATATATATATATATATATATATATATATATATATATATATATATATATATATATATATATATATATATATATATATTCATTAAAAACTATATATAATCTAACTAATAAAAATTTAAATGTTTGTTAATATATATATATATATATTAGTGTTAAAATTAAATTTCAGTTTAAAGTATCAATATTGTTTTAGTATTTCGATTTTCATTTACAGGCAGACCACTGCTTAAACATTGAACACCGTACCCTGCTATTTTCGACTTTTCTTAGAAAACAGGATCCTGTGTTCCTTGCTTTCTTGAGTACTGAATATCGGCATCATGAGCCTTTTCGATAATTACAGAATAGCAACGGACCGATGCAACAAAATAGGAAGACGCTTATTGGGTGACGAAATTATACTTTTCATTGTATGGGAACGGGTCGCGTCTCAAACAGTATTTCTCTACTCTATCTTAACCTTTTTGTACTTAGCATATATTATCTGCTGACGGTTTTAATATAATCATTGATACCAAATGTACCACATTCCCAACAATTCTCCTACATTCTGATTGAAATAGTCTGCGTAAATGTCAAAACCTTGTAGAACCAAAAGGTAGGTAAGTCTGATCTGAAGGCCCTAAAGCAATCTTTAGATAGTCTTAAAAGTTACGGGCAAGTGCGCAATTTCTACGTTATTTCTTAGAATAATTAAATCGTGACGTCCTACATCAGAGCGAGTTTGTGTCCGTCATTTGCGCAGGGTAGGTTCATATGAGTAAAATAATCTCGAAGAATAATATGTTCTATGAAGGTAATTTCTAACATTTTTATTTTTTTGGCACTGATAATATAATAATACGATATATTTTTTTACCCATCTATCATATCATGTAAGGTGTTGGCCTTTTAAAAATATTGGGCGTTTGAAACAACGTTTTTTTGATTCAAGGTTCTGTTTGCGAAATATGTAGCTTTAAAGTGATATTCATAATGAATGTGATCCCCCATAGCCCTATAGTAGTAAATATATAGAAATTAAAAGGAAAACTGTCACAGCTAAGTAGGTTTAACAAAAAGAGCCTTAAAAATATGAGTGACTCTACAGGCTTTCCCTGCAACTTCCCTCTAATTTCAAATGTAAAGAGCTTAAAACTTTACGTAACAGGATTTAGGGTAGAATTATTCTATGTTTTGAGCTCGAAGAGCTGTTTATCGAGTTTTTCGAAATTTCTTGCAACTATGATCAACGAATTAATTGATTTCGATGCTCTTTACAGCAATCAACGTAGTTTGCTTTGCTGAACGGAGTCTCGGATTGGGGACGACTAAATCTAGTCCAGTTTAACCCCCAGAAGACACAAGTTGCGGGTTAACCGCTAAAAAGAACCCCTTTGTCGTATCCCCTCAGTTTCAAGGCACTCCCCTTGTTGCCTCAGCCAGTATCGGAATCCTCGGCGTCGACATATCGAGTGACGTGCAGTTTCGTGGTCACTTGGAAGGGAAGGCCAAATTGGCCTCTAAAAAGCTTGGCGTGCTCAGCAGAGCGGGACAGTATTTCATGCCGGCACACCGCCTGCAACTTTACAAGGAGCAGGTTCGGCCGCACTTGGAATACTGTTCCCATCTCTGGGCTGGGGCTCCCCAGTACCAGCTCCTTCCACTTGACCGCATCCAGCGCAGAGCGGCTCGAATCGTCGACGACCGAGTGCTTTCCGATCGGCTCGCGTCACTGGCGCTGCGAAGAGATGTTGCATCTCTTTGCGTATTTTATCGCATCTATCACGGGGAGTGCTCTGAGGAATTGTTCGGATTAATCCCAGCCGCCAAATTTCGTGAACGCACTACACGGCAAACGTCCCGATACCATCCACACCATCTGGATGCTTGGCGGTCCACCACTGTACGTTTCACAAGGAGTTTTCTTCCACGTACAACCTCTCTGTGGAATAGTTTACCACCGGCGATTTTTCCGGACCGATACGACCTGGGGACCTTCAAGAAAAGAGCTTACTCCTTTCTAAAGGGCCGGCAACGCACCCGCAATTCTCCTGGTGTTGCGGTTGATCATGGGCGGCGGTAGTCACTTAACATCAGGTGAACCGCATGCTCGTTTGCCCCCTCTTCTATAAAAAAAAAAAGTTTTCTGAGTTTGGATTAATCTAAACAAGGGTGTCGAATTAATTAAAAAAATCATTTTTTGAAATCATTAGATAAACTCGAATTTTTGAGGACTCTCCGTTACAAAGTTATGAGATGTTTTCTTATTTATACAAACACACACACACACACACACACACACACACACACACACACACACACATATACACACACACACACACACATACATACACACACACACACATACACATACATACACACACACACACACACATACACGCACGTACGTATGCATGCACGAACGCGGGCACGCACGCACGCCTGCACGTATGCACGCACACACGCACGAAAGCACGCACGCACGCACGCTCACACATACACACACACACACACACACACACACACACACACACACACACACATATGTATTCCGGGTACTAATCGATGGAACAGTAACTATGGCCAGTTTTGTACGGACTTTGCATGTGAATGATTTGATGCAGATTGTATTATTTTCAAAATTGAAAAGGTTTTTCAACTTTTTTTAATACCGCTCCTTTAAATCTGTTTGGAAAATAAGTCATTCAGTCACCATCGTCCTATTTGGACACATTTTTATTCGTCATATCGTGAACTCAATTAATATGCTAAAAGAACTAATCGATCGGTAGCAGCGTCTTCCTAAAAAGAACTAAAATAAAAATTGCAGATGCTATCCCGCTTGCCAAGCGAGGCATTTATAGAAAATATTTCAATTATGTGGCAATATAAGGGGCGGCCTATGTTCAGCAGTGGACTTCTGCTAGGCTTTAACCGTAACGGTCCATGGGCTACAGTTGCAGTATCTCAACAGGTAAAATTAAGTTTTTTTGCTTTATTTAAATCACTGTAAAAGTAATTTTTCTTTAGTCGCCAATATTGTCCAAAATATTTCCTTTTCATTAGTCCCATGCAAGTTATAGGCGGCGATCATAGAATATGCCAGAACGACATGTGGCCTCCAATAGATGATGCTGTATGATAAATGTTAAATTCCATATTGGACACAGCATCAAAGTTGCGAAACATCTGCAACATTAGATTGTTATAATGTCGTCGGGAGAGGCGATTGTGTCAAATCATTTCTTGAATCGAATAGGCTTTTTTTCTAACCAGTAACTTGTTACTGGTTAATAAAGAAACACCAGAAGAAAAAAAGGAATTTATTTAGAATCCGAAATGCATTCTTGGTCCGTAAATAAATATCGCCAAATAATTTTCATAAACAATTTCGAAGTCATTACATCTCGAAAATACATCCGATTTGGGAGTTCAGGTAGTCTCTAAAGTACTCTTCACTCTCACTATTACCACATTATTTCCGCATTAAGAAAAGATGTTACAAGCAAGAACCCGATGAAATTTACTACAAATATTAAAAGCCATTTGTGAATATAACGCAAAATATTTAATCTATACATATAAATCAAATTGAAGTGCCTGTATGTAATATTGGAATTATTGGCATCCATTTAGACCAAAGGGTTATGTGCAAGCTATTATGACATTATTTTTTTAATTTTTTGCCTGTTTGTCTGTCCTGGCTAATCGTCGGAATGGCTGAACAAATTACGATGAAACTTTACGAACTACCTTTCTCTTTCTGTCTATTGTTGAATATTCTACGTATTATTGAAATTACCGGCTTCTAATTAAACCAAATAGTTATGTGCAAGCTACGATGACATTAATTTTTAAATTTTTTGTCTCTCTGTCTCTTCTGGCTAATCATCGGAATGACTGAACAAATTACGATGAAACTTTACGAACTACCTTTCTCTTTCTGTCTATTGTTGAATATTGTATGTAATATTAGAATTAATTGCTTCCAATTAGACCAAAGGGATATGTGCAAGTTATTATGACATCATTTTTTTCAATGTTTGTATGTGCCTGTTTGTCTGTCCTGGCTAATCGTCGGAATGGCTGAACAAATTACGATGAAACTTTGCGAACTACCTTTCCCTTAGTTTTAAAATAAGCTAGTTAGTTTAAAATAAATTCTTTCTAAATACGGATGAACATAGAGTAGTAAAATATTCGTCACTTACATATGTATAATTATGATATTTTCCCTTTATACATATTACAATAATTCTTAACGTGAAAAAAAACAATTTATCGATCGATTTATTCTTTTATCAGCTTATTTAGTTCTTACGTTTAGGCCTTTTTCAGACAAGATATTTTAATTCTGTTCAACGAAAAAATATAAATATAAAACCGTGTAGTGGCAGTGTAGGAATATCCACTACCTAATACCATCCCGTGGGTGTCGTGTGAGGCGTTAAATTAAAACAAATCGGGAAATAGGGCAGGAGCGTCTTCCTAATAAAGACTAAAAGTAAAAACCTGCGGTTGCTAACCCCCTTGCCAAGCGTGGCAACTATTGAATAGGGGGATACTATGAGGAAATCTTTGGGGGAGGCCTATGTTCATCAGTGGACTTTAGTAGGGTGTAGCGTTAACAGTAATGATGAAAAAATTTCTATTAATACCCTCTTAAAAAGGCTCCTTTAAAGCCTATGCAAACCTGTGAGACGTATGTAGGATGAAAGTTAACTTAAAAACATTTACTATAAGAAAGATGCGACCATATCCACATATTAAATTTTTAGAAGGTATAAAAGATGGGAGTGAAAAACGAAGTATTCTTGTAGTTTTTTTTTTCTTGCGACGCGACGGTAGAAAGATTGAAGAGAAGTGTAGGGATAATTTTTGCTAATATATATTGCTATATATCCCTCCGTTTTTGAAAAAAATCAGACAATATTTAGGAGCAAACTCTTTTGGTATTGACGTCAACATAAAGCAGCACCGGCTGCCAACATTTTGCTTTATGCACTTCAATGTTCAAAACTTCGTTCAAAACTTCGCCTATGTGTAAATAGAGTAAGAACTCAGTGCTGACGGCTTAATTTAGGGCCCGAACTAGATGATGTTGGTAGGTTGAAGTCTTCTTCTGATCATCTAAAGACTACTTGGAACACCTCTTTCTTCCTCCAATATTTTTTTAAAACCAACGCAATATGTTACTTTTAGATTTTTTAGTCTTTGACGCAATAAGGAGCGGTCGTCATGCAGCTTAATTATTTTTCTTTCAGAAACTGAGTACCTCTTATTGAATCTCGTCTCCTTCCAACATGGAAGGGTTAATAACCAACAGTTTTTAATTCATAATTTAGGTACATGTATCCTTTTTATTAATTAAAAAAAATCGAACATAAACGGCCCTTATACCTACTTACCTTACATTTATCTCTATTGTTGATTAAAATTTAAAAAAACCTACGATATCAAGCAGGAAATTTGTCAAAAAATAATAAGATAATTTGTTTTCTTAAAAAATACTTTTCTTTTTAATTTTTAATCTGTAACTTCAAAACTAGCACATTGAGGTAACTTTTTTAGCATCCTTTATTAAACTACATAGCTTACTGTACAAGTTCTCCAAAATAATGTGCATTCTATCTCTTTTCATTTTTAAAATAATAATCATTAAAGAATGCCATCGGTATGTTGATTTGCGCTTATGCGCCGCACCTACCCCTGGTTGAACAATAGCAATTAAAAATAAAAAGAGATAGATCAAGGAAAGGCGAAACAAGTGAGTGAGACAGTGAATTGTCGTTTGAATGAGAATTGGGTTTCATTCTCGTAAGGCATGCAAGCAGCTTTAGCTATTTTAAACAGTTCATCTTGTAACGTTACCTAATTTGCACGTTGAATACGCTCACCATTTTTTTCGTCGTTATGCCTTCTACGATAAGCTCATTGTCTGCTCGTGAAGTAGCTGACATTCATTACATTTACGGGTTTTGTGATGGCAACGCTCACTCCGCCTCTCAAGAGTATCATCAGCGATTCCCGACAAGACCTGCCGTTGACTACAAGGTTTTCTTAGCAGTACATCGAGAATTAAGTGAAAATGGACTGCATCGCCCACAAAATTTTTACCGATATTTTTTTATCTAGTATCCGCACATTTCGTTTGATCAAGTGTAAAATTAACACATTATATATATATATATATATATATATATATATATATATATATATATATATATATATATATATATATATTTCGGAGCGGAAACCTCGGGGTTGTTTTTATAATGAGGCAGCGTGCTACCGTATATTGTGTCCATTATAATGAAAGAGATCTAAGATCACACACTTTAAATTTTATACCACCATAATATTATTTTACAAAAATTTATAGACCAAATTAGCGATTTATTAAAAACGGGCCAAATTAGGAGTACCCTTAACCGACGAGCATGTATGCGTAGGTGTATGGATGTGAAGGAGGCGAGAAAGGTATGTCAGGATCGTGCCAAATGGAAGTCTGTAGTCTCTGCCTACCCCTCTGGGTGACAGGCGTGAGTGTTTATGTATGTAACATTGTTTTACACTTCTTTTTATAATAACTCACAAATAATAATCACAAATCTTTACCAGGAAAATAGAACTACACCGGCGAGCGCATGATCTGAAAAGAGTCTATTCCCGCGTTCATACAATAAGGAAAACGTAATAATAACGACTTAGGTATGCTCTGATTGGTCGACGATTTGATTGGTCAATACTTCGCTAAACAATAACTTTTTATTGAATTCATTAGGTTACTTAAGTCGACAAATCGTCAATTATTTATTCTACGATTTAAAACAATATTTGAGTTAAAGGTTGATAATCGAATAAATAGTTGTTTTAACAGGAATTAGTTGTCATGAAAGAGATTTGTGACCAAAAGAATTTTAAAGAACTAGCTAGTTACATGTTATATTTCTGATAAACGGCTGTTATTAAATTGTAATATTAATAATTATACACTGCTGATTATCATAATTTATAACAATTAAAAGACAATGCAAAGTTTAGGCTTCGTCAACAGAAGATGTCCTGGCGGCAACATATATATATATATATATATATATATATATATATATATATATATATATATATATATATATATATGCCAGATGCAAGTTTGAATTTGAATGCAAATTAGCGAAGTGACATTTATCTAGCGCTCTCCGAATCTATACAGTGCGTTAAGTCGACTCGGTAACTCAGTAAAAATTTTTTCCACTCGATTACCGAGTCAGACAAATTCACTCGATTCAGTCGAAAGAAAAAAAAAAACAGAAATCAAGTCAAGTCACTATTGTAGAAATAAAGTCTGTGGTTATATACTTTTTGATGGTATACATGACAATAAATATCGTCTCATCGATGCAAGTGTGTGTGTGCAAGAGAATATGAATATCATCATGCAGGTTGGGCAAGCTGAAAGCTTGCAGAGCTGCCTGTAGGCAGAGACCAAAGAGTATATTGATATTAAATACAATAATCCTATAGCATATCTCTTATCATTGTAATTGCCCTTCTAATTAACCTAACCTAACAATATCATAAATGGACATGTTACCATCAAGTTATTTTGAAATATCTTCTGAAATGATGATTATTGAATAATTTATATAGATAAAACAGAAAAATATTTCTACCTATGTCCGTTACAGACCTTGAAACTATCCCACCAATTATGTTAAAAATTTTTGTGTATGTTTGAATGGGTCACTGGATGGTTTATATTTACATTTGGACCCGGTAGATGGCACTATTGTAAAACATAACATAGCATAAACACTCACGCCTTTCACCCAGAGGAGTAGGAAAAGACTACAGACTTCCATTTCGCACGATCCTAACTCACCTCTTTCGCCTCCTCCACATCCATATATCTACGCATAAATGCTCGTCGGTTAAGGGTACTCCTAAATTTAGCCCGCTTTCAATACATCGCCAATTTAGTCGATAAACTTTCGCCTAGGACATCCATTTCCGACCCTGCCGTTCATTTTTGCAACAAAAAGGGGAATGGCAGGCTTGTATGGGAGTTTTGTACCGCTAATAAAATTTCGTGTTTTGGGATATTTTTGGTTTTAATTGGTAGATAGTAGGATAGACAAACCCTTTTAAATTCTTAGATTTTTAGAACTTGGGAGATAAAAGTTATAACCAGTTTTAATTTTAAAGACTATCTACATAGACCATAGACTAATATATAATATTACGTAGACAGAGAAACGTATAGAAAAATTGACGCCTTCTTTCGCATTCGCACACGAAAAAGATAGATTTATGCATACGTCTTGCATAGAAATTAGACAGAGCTGTGTGATTGTTTGTCCTTTTCTCCATCTGGTTTTTTTGTTTAGCAAACTGCACTTTGCTAAACAACTTTGACAGTTCGTAGCGATCTAAGAAGTTTACAAGTTGGATTAAGTGAGAAAAAAAGTGTTTTGTGAGCTAAGATTGGTGAATCTTGTTCAGTTCAGTTCTAAGAACAATTAAAATTATTATCTAAATATGTTTAAGTCATAAAGATTATTGTATAACCTAAAACTACGTTATCGTCCTATCTCACTCGAGGCCACGCTAACCATTAGTCTATAGGTTTCTCTCTCTACGTAATATTATGAACTAGTGTTACAATTTTTTTATTTAACTGGCTTTACGGCTTTGGGTTCTAGACCTTCTGAGCCTATCATTCATTTTGTAATCTTCGTTTTTGTATATTTTTTTCATCACAATATGCTGATGCGTCACTTTTTGCGTCACAGATTTTTGGGAGATTATATCAACATCAAATCACTTGTTTCGTCGTTTCCTCTAATAATAATAATAATAATAATAACCCCCCCAAGGGATCACCTTGACGTGGTGGGGGGGCTTAAAAGAATGGTACTGGATTTATACGCCCCCCCAAGGGATCACCTTGACGTGGTGGGGGGGGCTTAAAAGAATGGTACTGGATTTATACGGTCATAACAACTGGATCGAAATAAGGGAAAAAAATGTATACCTTCTAACTAACGATCCCAATCACCCAGTTATCCGATTACCCAATAATCCATTTTCCTATCCTAACGATGAACCCAATTTTTTTTTCCTATCTTAATCCCGAATCGTAATCCCAAGTATAACCTGTTAATCCCATCCAAGAGGAGTAAACCTCTTCAAATAAAAAAAAACCCTAACCCAAGGTGTGATCCGACCCGTGCCGAAGGGTGCATGGCTGAGAGGGCGCTCAGTCGCGAGCGGAGGACTCTGATACCGGGCAACCTCAGAGTTTTTACATTAGCCTTATCTTCGCAAGCGGGGCGCTGCGGAGACGGACAATATATTTCCCTTGCTACTCGTGGGCCGAAGATGAATGTTAGTTTTAATAAAGAGATATATAATCTGCGTTCACGCAAGGTACAAAATCAGGACTCATCTAACGAAGAGAGCTTAAAACTTAAAGTTGAAACCAAGAAACAACGAGAGGAGCACCAAAATGACGAAGAGAATGGGACCACTATACAAAGTCAATCCCTATTACCGAATTTAAGTGACATACTAGAGGAACCCGATGTAAGCTGCAGCGAGTCCCACCACTCTCCGCCTTCTTCTTATAACACATCGTTTTCAAGTAACTCATCCGACTTCTATGATAAGCGGATTACAAAACCAACACTTTACTCAAAATCGTTAGTAGATGTTGTGGAGGAAGCAAAAGCAACAAACTCTTCACCCACTACTAGCGTCAACCGTGCGCAAAGGAAAAAATGGACTTATGAAATGAACAGCTTCATCTGGCGTACATACCTTTACACAACTAACATGGAAACAAACACCAAGCAGTATTTAGACACATTACACAAAAAGTTCTCTACAGAATTCCCAAATATGAAGGTTTCGAAACAGAGATTAGGAGATCAACGGAGAGCCATACTAAGAAATAAGCTCTTACCTACAAAGGACCTGGAACAAATTAAATCCGAGGTTCAAAATGCCTTGAATAGTTACGAAAAGACATCGGACGAAAACATTTCCCCTAATGTTTGTAGGAATATGACAATAAATGGAAAACAACCAATTAATGTAAGGATGCGATGGTCTAGCGAACTAAATGAAAAATTAATAAAATCTTATTTTGAAGTCACAGACTTGGAAACTAATTTAACAGCCTACAGAAAACGAACACGCTGTAAATTTATAGAATACTGCCCAGAATTGTCGCATTTATCAGAACAGAGATTAGCCGATCAAAGAAGATCCATAATAAAAAACAAACTGATTTCTGACGAGCGACTACACGAAATAAGAAGAAAGATTAGAAACAAATTTTTGCAAGCTAGCTATGAAACAAATAACTGTAACAGCAAAAGCCCCACAACAGGATCGCCAGTAGAATCAACATCTGTTTTAAATTTACAACTGCTACCTGATAAATCACAACTCAGAATCCTGGAACCAACAACCAGTCAACCGCGATGTAGCGATGCACCGCGAAGTAGGACGAATAGAAGCGATTCATTTGAGTTGGGGCGGGACAATTTATCACTCAATAAGGACAACGTATTAGAACCCAATACGGAAAATACAAAACTAGGAAGTCTCATTACACAAGCCAGGGTTGAGGTAGATAAAGAAGAGTTAGTTGATTTAAATAACGACGAAAAACAAAAGATACAACAAATATATTCAAAAGCTTATCAAATATATGCAGCGTGTGATCCTGTGAACCGACCGTATATCCCAAAACAAAAATATGCTAAAAAATTAACAGCTATTGTAAATTTCATTAATCTAAAAATTTTGCCAGAATATTTAAATTGTGAAAGTGATTTTGAAACTATCCATACAGCTATTTATTGCGCCGCCTATACAGCAAGCCAGGTAAACGGAACAAAGTTTTTAAATGAGAATTCTAGTAGGCGTGAAATAAAAAGTTTACCTGCTTGGCAGAGGCGTTTGCAAAATAAAATAGATGATTTAAGGAAAAAAATAGGTAGGTTAACGCAGTACATGAGTGGAAATCGAAGCAATAAAGTGACTAAAGAAGTCCAAATAATTATAAATAAGTATCAAACACATTCAAGATACGAACATGTTAATTCAGATCTTTTGCATTTTCTAGATACCCTCAAACAAAAATTAAGTTCTACGGCAAACCGATTAAAAAGATATACACAATGTACACGCAGAAAGCAACAAAACACGAAATTTTATTACAATGAAAAAGCATTTTATAGGAACTTAGCAGAAAGCGGTGAAGAATTAACCTCAACAGGTTCAACAATTCCAACACCCGAAGATTTCGAGTATTCTGGTCAAATATATGGTCCAAACCGGTAAGACATACACATAATAAATGGACAGAAAATGACACAGAAAAGTTAAGCAATCTCCCACAAATGGCATATGATAATATTGACCTAGAACTCTTCAGAGCTGTTATTGCTAATACACACAATTGGAAAGCTGCAGGGTCGGTCGGCCATATACATAATTTCTGGTACAAGAAATTAACTTACACCCACAGGTTACTTCTAGATCACATAAATAAATACATAAAATCACCAGAAACACTACCTACCTTTATTACACAAGGAATTACTTATATGTTGCCAAAAGATAAAAAGGATGCAACAACCCCAGAAAAGTATAGGCCAATACTTTTCTGGGGTTGTTGTTCTTGTCTTTCTTGTCTTCAAACCATATATAAAATAATTACAGCATGCATAAAAGAAAAAATCTACAAGTTCTCATTTGACAATAATATCCTAGCTGAAGAACAAAAAGGATGTCGAAAAAAGTCAAGGTTGTAAAGAGATAACGATAGATGCTATAGTATCAAAGCAAGCATTCATTAATAAACGTAATATATACACAATGTACATAGATTATAAAAAAGCATACGACTCAATCCCACATTCATGGTTAGTCTTTATACTAGAACACTATAAAATTCACCCAACACTTGTGCGCTTTTTAAAGCACCTTATGGACCATTGGCAAACTGCAATTAAATTAAAGTGCAATAACACATATACCTATAGTGATTTAATTAATATTAAGCGAGGTCTATTTCAAGGGGATTCTCTCAGCCCGTTATGGTTTTGCCTGGCACTTAACCCACTCTCAAATATTTTAAATTACAGCAAAATGGGATATAAAATTAAATATGACGATACTTATTATACTCTTTCGCACCTCATGTATATGGACGACATAAAACTATTCGGTAGCTCCCTGAACGATATTTATAAGTTAGCAGACTTAACACAGAGCTTCTCAAATGACATTCATATGAAATTCGGTCTAGATAAGTGTAAAATACAATCAGTACGCAGAGGACACGTTGAATCTAATAATTATCAACTCAATGATTTTCAGATTATAGGCCCGGTAGATCAAAACGAAGGATATAAATACTTAGGGTACCAGCAATCGCAACAAATACATCACAGGGTAACTAAGTCTACATTAACACGACAATTTAAAATGAGATTGCATAAAATATTAAATACACAATTGAACTCCCGAAACACAATTAAAGCCATTAACACATTCGCAATACCTGTATTAAACTATTCTTTTGGAATAATAAAATGGTCGCAGACTGACCTTAGAAAATTACAACGAATAATTAACACCACTATGACTAAATATAGAAAACACCATCCACGCTCATGTGTTCAGCGACAGACATTGCCAAAAAGAGAAGGAGGAAGGGGACTCATAGACATTCAGAACTTACACAATAAACAAATAATATCACTGAGAGCATTTTTTCATTTACGATCGCAAGAATCTTTGTTACATAAGGCTATGGTAAAAGCTGACAAAAAATTCACTCCTCTCAACCTTTCAGAAACTAATGTAGAATTGACTGAGAAGACAAATCAGGAGAAAGTGCGGATTTGGCAACAAAAATCTCTTCATGGGCGCCACCGTTTAGACTTGATGGATTCAAACGTAGATAAAGATGCCTCCAATGCCTGGCTAAAACGCGGTGAATTATTTCCTGAAACAGAAGGATTCATGCTCGCAATTCAAGACCAGGTTATTGAGACAAAAAATTACCGCAAGCACATAATAAAAGAAATCAATCTACAGGACGATAAATGTCGAAGATGTCAAAGTAGTTCCGAAACTATTCAACACATTATTGGGGCATGTAAAGCAATAGCACAAACCGATTATAAGCACAGACACGATCAGGTTGCATCTATTATACATCAATCATTAGCGTATTATCACAAACTAATTAAACACAGAGTTGCTTATTATAAATACGTACCTGAAGTAATTTTAGAATCCGCTAATTTTAGATTGTACTGGGATCGAACCATAATAACTGATAAGACTGTTCACTATAATAGACAAGACTTAACTTTATTTGATAAAAGTAACAAATCTGTTTACCTTATTGATATAGCTATACCAAACACCCACAATCTAAGTCAAACATACACTGAAAAGATTACAAAATACTTCGATTTGACAATGGAAATAAAAAGTCAATGGCAGGCCAAAGACGTAAAAGTGGTTCCTATTGTCATTTCGGCTACTGGAGTAGTACCAAAATCCTTACATAATAGTCTAAAATTACTTCAGTTACACTCTTCAATATATGTAGAATTACAGAAAGCTGTTATTTTAAATACCTGTAGGATTCTGCGTAAATTTTTGTCCTATGATAGGTAAGAAGTAAGAACACATTTTTATTTATTTACAGCTTCTATACACATAAGATATATCATTTTAGCTTGGTGTAAAGCCCGCTGAATATATCTTTCTTTACCCCTCAAAACGGGAGATAAAAGAAATAATAATAATAATAATTATTATTATATATAATAATATTATATATAAATAATAAAAATAATAATAACAAAAAGACGTAGGGAAGTGACGACCCCATCGCCCGCTGACGTGACGGTTATGTGACAAAACCGCTACGTCCGCGCAGTCAGTCAGCACCTTGCCAAGAGGTGTGAGCGCCGTGCCTCGGCAAAAATTGATGGTGCAAGGGCCCGCTTGTGCATATGGCCTCACCATGAAACGGCGCCGGGTCTGGGCGTCTCCCGTTAAATGACGCCCTGTATGGATGATGGAACACAGAAGATTGCGCAAAGGGCCGCTACCTGGAGGTCGCCAGGGCGCGTCTGGAGCTGGCGCTGGACGCGACAGCATGCGAACCGCCAGCCGAGCGCGAGGTGCTGCACGACCACCCAGCAGCCCCTCGCATCCATCATCCCCACCAGCTTGCTTGGTGTCGGCAGGGTCTTCGCAGACCCAGCAATCGGCACCCGCCACTGGTGGAGTACGCCGCATGCGATGGACCATCAATATGAATACAAACGCATTGCGGGCATATTTTGGGGCGAAAGGGGGAGAAATTGGAGGTTTCGCGTATCGGGCTAGGATGCATCGTCTTTTTACTGAGCTGGAGCCATCTATTACTGTCACCGAGCAAAACCTGGCAGACCGAGTTCGGTATATCTTACGCTCAAATATATTTGATGGCGCCGAACTCGAACGGCTACGACGTGAGGCTGTTCCCTCATCAAATGAAAACGCTACGACTGAGGGTGCGGTGCCACAAGTTGCAGAACAACCCGCACACGTGGATGCCGCCGTGAATACCCCAGTGGTTGCTGATTCAAATGATGATGGAACATTCACCCAGGAACTAGAAATAGAGCAAATGAGGAGTACATTGGAAGAGGCGATTATGGAAACGCGAAGTACGCCTCTCGAAAATCGACCGCGACTTCCCCGCATAGCCCTAAGCAAGCGGAATCGGGATTTCGTGAGGGCTCTGAACCCAATGCTGGTGACCTATTTGGAAGCCAGCCGGGACCTTTGCGAGACGGACTCAATTCTCTTTGGCGCCGCACTGGCAGTCTGCCGTATTATAGGTGCCAAACTTTCCACGGCTGGACGCACTACTGGACAAAGTAGTGCTATCTCAGCCTGGAGAACAAGAATTGAATAACGTATCGCAAAGGCTAGGGCCCTCATCGGCAGACTGATATGCTTCAAGTCAGGCAATACCAGGCCAAGGATTGTGCGCACCGTCAGGATGGCGTTTGCTGGGACAAATGTTAGTTTGTCCCAGCCGGATATAATGCAAAAACTGACGGAGCGCATAGACGACCTGAAGCAGAGAATCGCTGCTTGGGGAAAGCGAATTCGGCGATATACCGAGAGGTCGACACGGTTCAACCAGAATCGTCTCTTCCAGAGTGATCAGAAGAAGCTCTGTAAATCATTGGAGCGACCAATGGTAAGTGGAACGGGCCCAGTACCCAATCAGGCCGACACGGTCGCATTCTGGCGCGGCCTGTGGTCAGAGCCCGTAAACCACAACGAGGGCCCTTGGACGGAAGTTGTGGCGAGTCAGTGTGCGGGTATTACGCCCATGGACGCCGTCACCATAACGCCGGATGACGTAGCTGAGGCGGTCCGTAGGGCCCCGAACTGGAAAAGTCCGGGACTCGACGGGCTGCATCACTACTGGCTGAAGGGGTTTGTGGTGTGTCACACTGTGCTCGCCCGACAGTTCCAAGAGGCTCTCAACCAGAAGTCGCTCCCGAGCCTCTTCACTACTGGGATCACTCATTTGGTTCCTAAAGACCAGGTTACCACAGACCCGAGCAAATACCGCCCCATCACGTGTCTGCCGACCATATACAAGACACTAACATCCATTTTGAGCGCGAGAATCACTCGTCACCTGGACTCAAATCAGGTGATGCCGCGCGCTCAAAATGGATGTCGGGGCGGTGGTCGTGGAACCAAGGAACCACTCCTCATTGACGCGGTCATTGGCAAAGTGGTGAAACGCAACCGTCGGAACTTCTCCGCCGCCTGGATAGACTACAGAAAGGCATTCGACTCGGTGCCCCATACATGGCTAAAGAGAGTCCTCGAACTGTACAAGATAGACTGTACAGTTAGAGACTTCCTCGAGCAGTGTATGGGGCAGTGGAGTACGATCCTTTGTCATCTAGGCGAGCGGATGATGGCTGCGGAGAACCACATAAGGATAGGAAGGGGTATCTTCCAGGGCGATTGTCTGAGTCCAATATGGTTCTGCCTCTCTCTGAACCCTCTCAGTACCTTACTGGAGGGCTCCGGGAGGGGATTTCAGCTACGGAAAGGAGGTAAAAAAGTGACCCACCTTTTCTATATGGATGACCTCAAGTTATTCGCCTCCAGTCGCTCCCATCTTATGGAATTGCTAAACATCACTTGTGAATTTAGCAATTCCATTGGAATGGAGCTGGGGACGGATAAGTGTGTGGTACTCCATGTTGAGAGGGGTAGGGTTGCTAACTCTGAGGGCATAGACTTATCTATGCCCGTCAACTTAAGGACCCTTTCCGAGGCTGAAACATACCGATACCTGGGTATGTCACAGAACATTGGTATCGATGAGGCTGGTATGAAACAGTCAGTTTGCGACGTGTTTTATGCACGCTTGACCAAAGTGCTTAACAGCCTTTTGTCCGGTGTGAATAAGACACAAGCATATAACGGCTGGGTCATGCCTGTCCTCATGTATACCTTTGGCATACTCAGGTGGACTCAGACTGAACTTAACGCCCTGGATAGAAAAGTCCGCACTACCATGACGTCCCACAGGATGCATCATCCGAGATCGTCGGTAATGAGGCTGTACTTGCCGCGAAAGCATGGTGGGCGTGGTTTCTTGAGCGCGCTCACCATGCATAATCGCGAAGTGTGCAGCCTCCGTAATTACTTCCTGGCGAGATAGGATGATCCATTCTATAAGGACGTCATTTCTTGTGATAAAGGACTTACCCCTCTATCCTTAGCCAACGAGCAATGGCAAGACCCGGCAGATAATTTCCGACCGAGAGACCGTATGGAAGGAGAAGGAGCTCCACGGGAGGTTCTACAAGTCTCTACATGGGCCTTTCGTAGACACAGTAACCTCCCTCCACTGGCTACGCTTTGGTGACCTCTTCGGGGAAACCGAGGGT
The DNA here is from genome assembly GCA_036936625.1 of Parnassius smintheus behrii. Taxonomy (NCBI): domain Eukaryota; kingdom Metazoa; phylum Arthropoda; class Insecta; order Lepidoptera; family Papilionidae; genus Parnassius; species Parnassius smintheus. The sequence continues at coordinate 20,154,877 of JAUPFT010000004.1, read as the reverse complement.
TTTGTCTGTGCAATACAGGATCAGGTTATTAAGACCAACAATTATCGGAGGTACATCCTAAAGGATGGCACCATCGACATCTGTCGAGCTTGTCGCCATCCCGGTGAGTCACTTAGGCATGTCATCTCCGGTTGTTCGGCGCTTTCTAACTCTGAGTACTTGCACAGGCACAACCTAGTAGCCAGAATTCTACACCAGGAGCTCGCTCTGAAATACGGTCTCATGGATCGGAAATTGCCGTATTACAAGTACTTGCCGGAAGCCGTGCTCGAAAATGATCGCGCCAGGCTCTATTGGGACCGGGCCATCATCACAGACGGGACTATTCTTGCGAATAAGCCTGATATTGTGCTGATGGACCGGGCACAGTCAAGGATGTTTTTGGTCGACATTACCATTCCGTGTGACGAAAACCTCGTGAAAGCCGAAACAGATAAGCAAACAAAATATCTGGACCTGGCTCACGAGGTGACCGACATGTGGGGTGGTCTGCCGACCGAAATTATTCCTGTAGTCGTCTCTGCAAACGGGCTAATCCCAGTCAGCCTCTCGGGTCATCTGAGGCGGCTGGGTTTACGTGGCGGACCGCTCCAGGCTCAGATGCAGAAGGCGGTGCTCCTCGATACCGCCCGCATCGTCCGCCGGTTTCTGCCGAGGGCCTCCATCTGGTTGGGCTTTTATTTATATATGTATTTTTATATTTAGTTTATGTTATTGATATTTATGTATATTTATCTTTTCATTTCCATTTATAATTATATATTTATAGAACCCAACCAGATGAGAAAACTATATTGATAGCCCACAAATAATAATAATAATTTATTTTATTTTGATAAAATGTACAAATTATTCCAATAAGTCTTAACTTAAAAATAGTCTACAATAACAGGGACCTGAACTAGGATAAACCTGTATCTCAGGTGTATGTGCTAAAAGATACAATATCAAATATTTTCTGTTTCTTATATAAAATGAATAACGTACTAACTAATAAGGGTTATTTGGGTAAAATACATTATCATTAATTTACTTATGATATTAATTAACTTAAAACAATCAGCAACTTCTCTGTATCATCGTATGACAAATTTTGTAACCATGTTCGAATTACCTTCTTACAGTCTGCCATTTTTAATGGATATATATACAAAATTGCATTGACTTGATTACACAAAAAAGGTCCGAGAAATGTAAAAAATCTATGCATGAAATAATGCCTTATTCTAATGTTAGTTTCTATTACTTTATCTTTGCGCCTTTTATCAGTGACCTCTCTTCTATAAGGCAATCTTAAGTGCTGTTTTAGTAACGTGCTCATAACAAATAACAGGCGCACTGAGAGGACATTATAGGATTTGTATAAGAGATGGGATGGAAATAGAATAGGGCGGAATGTTGCAACTTTTAATACAGCTCTTTGAGCATGTTCCAGTGGTAGTAGTGTAGTTTTAGCTGCTCCACCCCAAGAGGTTATACAATAGGTGGGTATTGACTGACATAATGCGTAATATACTTGTTTTACTACCTTATTATCATCAAAAGAACGAATTTTTTTAAAAACAAACATTAGTTTACTAACTCAATTGCATAGGTGGTTTATGTGGTTTTTAAATGTAAACGTGGAATCTATAATTATTCCAAGGTACTTAACAGTTTTTGTATTAGAAATAACTGAGCAGTAACATTTAGACTCTGTGACTGAGTAACATTGATGTGCATAAATTTCTGGAATGGTTATATGCTGGGTTGAGCTGCGCATAGAAAAATGAATATATTTGGTTTTGTCCGTATTCAGTGTTAATATGTTTTGTTGGAGCCATTTATTAACTCTATCAAAACCTTGCTGAGCATATGAATAAACCTGGTCAACTGTATTTGCGGAAAAAAGTAGCACGGTATCATCCACGTAAGATATTATTTTACCTGAGTTAAGTTCAAGATTGCAAAGGTTATTTATATAAATCAAAAATAGGGTTGGCCCTAATACACTTCCTTGAGGCACTCCAAAATGAGTATTTTTTTGTTCAGAGCTAACAACCTTATCGATTTTTATGCATTGATATCGATTTTCTAAATAATTCTTTAAAAGTTGAAGCTGCTTACCTCGAATACCTATGCTCTCTAACTTATTTAATAGGATAGGAATAGAAACCGTATCAAATGCTTTTGCAAGGTCAAGGAAAATGCCTATTGATTGGTTGCCTTTAATCTAATTCTTGAGAGACGTAATCGGTCATTTCCTGCACGGCATCAGCAGTGGACAGTTTAGGCCTGAAACCATATTGCATATTCGATAATATGGATTTACTTTGTAAATAATTCATTAATCTGTTGTTAATTAATTTTTCTAATATTTTAGACGTGGATGAGAGTATCGAGATAGGCCGATAATTGGAAACGTTTTTTTTGTCCCCCGATTTGAATACTGGAACCACAATTGCTTTTTTTAAACAATCTGGGAAAATTCCTTCAGAGAGACAAATTCTGAAAATATGGGTTAATGGTGGTACTAGAATTTGTCTTTATTTTTTTAATATATTAGTGGGTAATCCGTCCCATCCAACCGCGCTTGTTTCTTTCAGTCCCATTATAATCCTTTCCACCTCACTAGGGTCCGTATCCAATAATGTGAACGAGCTTAATTGGCAGTTTTTTTGAGTTAATAAAGTGGCCCTGTATTCATGATTATTGTTAGAGTTGTTTGTTATCTGCTCAGCCATATTTTTACCAACGTTCACAAAGTAATTATTTACTGTATTTGCTGATATAAGCGGCGAGTCATTATTTTGTAATAATTCTGACGAAGATTCATGCTATTTGGAAATAAATGCAATATCTTTTACATGCCGCCAAATCTTTTTATTATCTCTACCAGACTCTTCTAGTAAGTTTGTAAGATAATTATACTTCAACTTTTTTAATAAATTGTTACAAAAATTCCTATATCTTTTATATGAATTTTGTAAAATGGAATTGTCTGAAGAGGACTTTGCCATCAGGTGTAGTTTTTCCCTGTGTTTCATGCACCTAATCAGGCCAGGTGTAATCCAAGGCTTTAAGTTACTATTTTTTTTAGCTACTGTTCTACACGAAGTATTGCTAGCAATGGCATTTCGTATGTTATTTATTAAGTAAGGCAAAGAGATGTTTACGTCATCGGTTTTATAAACTGGGCTAAAGTCAATGTTTTGAATTGCTTGTTCAAGGTTTTTCGTATTAATTTTAGTAATAGAGTACTTACAATTAGGTTTCGATATTTTAAGGCTTAAGTTAAGAATGACGGCATTATGATCGGTTACTATAGGACTGGTGACAAGGGTTATTGATGGTAACCTAGTTTTTAGTAAAGTGTGGTCTAAACAAGAACCACTTAGATGTGTAGGGAGCAAATGTGCTGGATGCAGGCCCTGGCATGCACATATATTAAGGTAGTCTTTTGCTCCGCCTTCACTGCCTTCTGGGTTGTCGCAGTCAGTGTCCAATCTTCGAAGGAGGATAATTATGGAAATTATCCATGTTTTTATTTATACTACGAATGTTCTGTGTTAAAATAGTAAGAGAGTTCGCAGGTTTGAAGAGATATTCTTTGCACATATCAATTTTACATGTTTTTGCCACTGATAAACTGACAGCATCGATTTCAGTACTTAACTTATCCATATTATTCAACAGAAATAATAACAATATTTGAATATATATATATATATATATAAACTTAAACTTATTAGTAACTTATAAATTAGGGCAAAAAGAATTAAGGTAAAGAATAAAGGTGGCGCTCTTAGGCGCCCTCATTATAATCTATGGAATTAATATACTTATTTTCAGCCATCTTCCTAGCCGGGCATTCGGGGTCACCTGTTTTATGGTCGATCGGTTTTTTAAAACGCAGGCACGTTGCACACTTTGCTGGATCAGTTTTCTTAATGCAAGCATTTGACTGATGTCCTAATTCACCACAATGTCCACACGTGTCGATTGTTTCCCGGCAAGTTCTTGCAGCGTGTCCATACTGTTGGCATTTGAAGCACCTGGTCACAAGTGTGAAATCTCGAACTGGGCACGACGACCAATTTATGAAGACTCGCTCCTGGTTGATAAGTGCCTTTCTGATGCCAGCTGGCACTTCCAAAGTAAAGTTGCATGAAAGTGCTTGTTTTTTACACGATTTATGATTTAGTTTTATAGTGGACAAAAAAGATTCCCGCGTTAAGTTAGGGATCTTATCGGCTAAATTTTGTTCAAAAATGCAGTCAAAGACTTCTCTTTCGCTTAGGGCAGTAGGTACTCCTAAGACTATAATCCTTGGTCTTCTTTTATGGGGCTCTTCCCCCTTTAGTCCGGAACTACCAAGCTGGGTAGATTTTTTTAACTTCTCAATGTCCTCCTTTGAATCAGTGTTGATAATAACACCTCCATTTTTAGTTTTTCGCAGTCCTCTTACGTGTAGTTTCAATTGTTCGGGGCATATAACATTCTGGACAAGAGATTTTGTGTCTTCACTTGTTTTTAATTTATTCTCAGGGTAAATTGCTATGGAACTGAATGTATTGGGGCGCAATTAATTATTTTTGGTAGTTTTGACCATATCAGCAAAGGACATTTTTTCTGTAGATGGTTTGGCACAGCTTTCTTGAATCGTTTCCTTGAGTGATTTTCTAAAATCATTTAGGTATTCCATCAGGTCTAGTTTTTCTCTCAGTGCTTCAAGAGAGGTGTGCATTAAAATAGCCTTTTGCTTCAAAGATTGGTAGTAAACTGCCATCTGAGAGGCTGCATTACCGACCTTGCGCGATAGGGAATTGATTCTCAGCTTTTGTTCAAAGTTCAGTTTTCCTTCCTGTGCAATATGGCAAACTTCATTTAGACACTGCTCGATTGAGGTCATCCAATTCTTTATGTTACTGGTGGCTAAAAATTCGATGGGGTCTGCAGCATCCTGGTGTGGTGGTTGAGGCGTGCTGGGCGGACTCCGAGATGTAATGGTGCTCCGATTGAAAGGACTATTTTCGTATGTATTAGACATGTTTTATATCAAATGTTTTTCATTATAATTTGTTATTCGTGAAATCACAACTCAACAGAAATTTTTCAATGGTTTATCTAGGTCACAGTTTTATTGAAAATATTTGAACACTTGTATTGCTGATAGGCACGACTGCTCGATTTGAGCTCCGTAAGCGAATATCTCTCTAATAGTTCATACGCGCAGACAATTCACAAAATCGCTTTTACGAATCAAATCTACTTCAAGCCATTATTCAAGCAACAAAACAGGAGCGACAAATTGTCTCACAATCTGTCGACGGCCAAAATCTTTCCTAGTGTACCTATAGAGATCGTTACATATAGGCAAATAAAAAAATTTTGTGATAAATTAAATATTCTATATTGCTTTCCGCTACTCTGTAGTGCTTTACTAACCGTTATTTTTTATAGAACAAGGGTGACAATCGAACAGGCAGTCCACCTGACACAGACACAGGTGGTTAGTGGATGCTGTGACCCATGGACATCTACATTTATCCTCTATTTAGAATCAAAATTCAGATGCGTTGTCACCTCTGAAGACTAGGATCGAATGCCTCGTTTCCAGTAAAAAAGGGTCTCCAGATCTCTATATTCACCATACGAAACACATCAGTATTAAACTGCTATTTTACACTGGTATTCTGTGAGAGCGTGGTTCTTCCCCGGTCGAGCAGTCATTCGTGCTATAACTATATAATAGCAACAGCGTGGTTCTACCATTAAGTAGGTAGATTGAGATGCGGATCGGTATCTACTCAGCGTTGTGAATTAGGAGATACCTATATTCAGCAGCAGTCTGCAACATTTGATAATGGGTGCGTTTGGCAGAAAAAAGCGCTAGCAAGCGCTTATAAGCGCTAAAATAGTTTTCGGCCAGGACACGATTGCTACTTCAGTAGCGCTGACACAATCCGCCATTTTGCTTATTTAATTTATTTGTTTTGAAGTACAGTTTATAAGTTGTTTTGTGCAATATTAGTTTTAAGTAATATAATGACATGAATAAACATATACATACTATTAAAAATTCATGATTGGTAAGTTTTTAATATGAATACTTTACAAACATATATTTAAATTAGGTTAGATTCCCGGTTAAAACTAACATCGTGTCCTGGAGGAAAATAGCTACTTACGATGTGACAGCGCTTACCGCTTACGATCGCCATTTTGCTTACAAGCGCTTGCTAGCGCTTTTTTCTGCCAAACGCACCCAATGATAAAGTTCTGATGGGGCTTTGAGTGTAGTTACCTACACTTGAGTGTAGGTAAATAAAAAATATTTCGTTTTTTTAATTTCATTTATTTTATTTTACTTATAATTAATGAATTCTTAATAAAACTTCATCTAAGAAGGGGGCAGGCCGGGTGATACCCTCGTGGCGAGCGTGGCTTAGGTACCAAATAATACTCATAACATGTGAGTAACATCCCACTGCTCTTAAACCTACAATGCAGTTACAGCAATAACTTCTGATTGCGTCCCGCCCTTAATAAATAATAATAAATACAACTGGTAACCGCCGGTAATAAATACAATATAATCATTATAAATACAAAGTTTTAGTGGAAAAATGGCGGGACTTAATTTTAGCATGAAGCAAAATTAGGTTTATTCTCTCTAAACCATCTATTCTCTATCGGGATACTTCTGGTGTATATATCGCATGAAAGCGAAAATTCTTATATTGGGCAACATAATATGCTGGGATCTTTCTTGTGGTCCTTCTGGTACATGTAAGCTCAAATCTCGAGCTTTGTCCCAGCAAACTTCACAAACTTCATTCATGGACGAAATCTGTAAATAATTTATTTCATGAGATGGCCATAGATATACAATTAGTATTGATGAAATACAAATTAAATACTAAGATCGATAGACATAAGTTGTGCCCAACATTTTCAAGCATGAAAGAAACACGAACAATATTGTGGGTAGGATACAGCGAGATTCCTGATTGAATTTGAGTAACTCAAGCTGGAGAATGGTTCTTGAGACACAATAATTGGTTGCCTCCACCTTACAGAAAACCTTTTCCAAATAGCTGTATGGTATATTTGTGTGAATAAGTTGTAGAGGAAAATGGCTCCTTGTTGTTAGTAGAACCCACCTCATGAGTGTCCCAGGTTTAGCAACATTTAAGAGTAATGCCCTTTGCATGGCTAGCGTTAACCGTATACCGTTGTGGGGAAACTGCACAGAATTCCAAAATTATTTATCTCTCAAAACAATGTATGAGAGTTCTAGCAAATATTTCATACAGTACAAGATTATTAACAGTTACATCTTTATACATATTAGAATCATCAAAATTATCATTGTCTAGTTTGAGATAAGTACGTACGATAAGACTAGTACGTACGGTATGGGTACTAGAGATAATTTAAAACTAATTTTCTAAAATTTAAATGTAAATACATACAAACACAAAACAAACATCTATGTTCATGACACAAATGTTTGTCCTTGGTGAGAATAAAGCTCACAACCTTCAGCGCAGAAGCCATATTTAAGTAGATTAAGGTATTCATGGTCATTAGATATTCCATGCAAGAAAGCCACTTCAAACACACCGCTTATACCAAAGGAAGTTTTCTCTGAAGAGCAATAGTTTGTTATTATTACTTACTATAAACGCGTTTTTATTGGCTTTTTTGCTAGAACTTAATTATGGCAGCAATTAGACGCTTAAAATGCTTACATAGTTAGTATTGCTATATTCGCAAAAAATATTATAAAATAAAAAAATATTGAAAAAGTAAAACATCTTGTACGAAGGTACGGAATCCTTAATACGCGAGTCCGACTCGCACTTGGCTATTTTTTTACGTTTGTTACGTTGACTCACCTACATTTAATGCTGAGACAAGTTACCTTCTTCAAGCAGCTTTAATTGCGGTTGCTGTCATCTTTTTGTCGTCCATTTTAAAACGGAAAGAATTGCTCACATTTAAAAGTTAATTAAATAAATTTGAAGTCAAACACGGAATAATCATATCGTTATCTCTTCCGTAAAACCAAATAAGTTCGTGTTTTTCACAAATGCTGGCTTCGGCTGCCTTAAGACCCACGGCTTAGTATGCTTAAAGTATTTAATTACTTAAGCAACATAAGCTAGAGTACCTTTTTTACATGGCGAAATTCCTACGAATACCCGCCTCGCCTCCATTAGCACGTGCGGAACAGACGTCTCCGTGTCCGATGTGCGAAAGCCATGGAGCCAGGGAAAACGAGCACTCAGAAGCACTAGCCCTTCTGAACCCAGCTATGGGATATGATATATAGGTATGATATATAGAATCCGGTCTATGGCCCCACCACCAACCAAGATTCGGCTGCGGAAGGTAGGGAGAGCGGGCCTCGCGATACCGATCTCTTCTCCCCCCGCAGCCCCACCACCACCGCCTCAATCAACGGTGCGGCCCCGTCAGAGTCGCGGAGGATAGGGCGAGTGACGCATTATCATACCAGCACTCCCCTTCCTCCGCGACTCCACCTCGACTGCAGCGGTAGGGAGAGGGCACCCCTCTCGCTGCAGCCCACCGACATACATCCGAAGTAAGATCACCAAGCCCACTCAGAGTGACCTCTTCGGGCCGGCCCTACACCTTGGGCCAGCCATGTGGGTTCACCGCAGGTGACCAAGCCACGACTACTAAGCCCCCCCGCCATGACAAGGCGGGAACCCGTTCGGGGGGGAAGCTAGAGTACCTAAGCCACGTTATTGTACGAGTGTGTGAGTGAATAATTTACGATAATAGTTTATTCAAACGTTTTTACAGATAGTGATTTTTAAGATATAACATTTTATATTTTACCCGAATTACATTTACGTAGGCACTTAACCGTAATAGCCTATTAAAGTACACTGCTGAACATAGACTTCCCCCTTAGAGTGGATAGGGGGATATTCGCCATCGTTGCCACGCTTGGTAAGCGTGTTGGCAACCGCAGCTTTTGGTTTTAATCGTTATTTGGAAGACGCTTCTGCCCATCTCCCGATCATCTCCTTCCGAACCTCACTCGAGAGAACTACACTACGTATTCAGAGCTAATTTTACTTTTCAAAGTTAAAACTAGTTAATTAAAACTAGTTACTTAAAGTTAAAACTAGTTAATTAACTAGTTAATTAGCTAGTAAGTAACTAGTTAATTAAAGTTAAAACTAGTTAATTATCTAGTTAATTAGCTAGTAAGTAACTAGTTAATTAAAGTTAAAACTAGTGGAAAGTTTTGAAGGAAAGGTTATATATTTTATTCTAAATTTGTAAAGTTTTGAAGTTTAACATTTTTAAATTCATCTAGTTTCATATTATGTTATAGATGGAAATGGATCTTGGTAAGAATTGCAGGAAGTCAATAGATTAAAGTGGCTGAGGACCGTTTTGTGGCATTACGTGGAGGAGGCCTATTATCAGCAGTGGAATTGTAATGAACTGTAATGGTAATGATGATAATGGTAATGTCATTGTGATATTTAAAAAAGTGAAGTTTAACTTATCCTTTTTTAAATCTATTTTCCTGGGTTTCTCTTGAACTCTCAGGGCAACTACCGCCGTAACCCGATTTCGGTTGAGAGATCTTCGCTTGCCTTCAGTTAGAACGCCGACCAAGGTCAAGAATCAAGGTCTTCCTGTTCCTAGTCAGGTTCGTAGGAACCACCCTCTCGAGACTCTTAGACAACCCGTTATTCAGTTGACAAAGATACGCGATCGTTCTTGCTAAGTGCCTGGCTAACTCCTGAAATGTTTATAGGTGTTGGCGACGCGCCTATAAGAATGTTTCAGTTTATTAAGTCAACCGATGACGAATAACTTTTCAAATACTTATTGTCCAATAGAAATGTTCTGATAAGAAAATGCTTAGTTAAATCTTAAAGAAATGTCGAATTAATGATATGAAGGTCTTGGGTTCGACTCCCAGGCCGGACTAGTTTACTGTTTTCTAAGTAATATCTTTCAATAAATTCATATAGGGAATTTTATGTTATAAATTATGTTACCGGATTTGTTCCCCGGTTGAAATCGTCTTTCCAACGATGTAAATTCAAAGGAATATTAAAGTGAAGTAAGAGATCGGATTGGTTCCCCGGTCGAGATGATCACTCTGTGCACAAACAGAATTAACGGAAGTTAATTGCATAAGTATTATCTTGTATAAGTATGATATGTTTTGTACGAAAACAAATGCCTATTTGTTATGATCAATTAATGAAAACATTCACTTGTATTGTTATCTGATAAGAAACATGATAACTGATAAGAATCTTATCAGAGATAGTTTCCTACAGTTTGAAAATTATGTAGAAGCACTTATTTATTTAATATTGTCAAAATTAAGTGTATTTCAGACTTTCATTTTTTCTGATAGCCGAGAGCCGTGCAAAGTTAGTTGTTCAAATAGTGTGAGTTCACGGAAGCACGCTGGCCACGCCCTTAGGAGGCCGAATATGTAGAAATTTAAAATGTTTGTAATTTCAGCAATTTATGTAAAAATGACTTGTAAAACATTTCAAGTTGATTGTACGTGCTAAAAAGGTGAATTCTGTGTTATTTTTATGTGAAAATTCCTGTGTATAAGTGGAATAATGATAGTTTTGTATAAGAAATTTAAAAGTGTTTTAAATAGTGAAATAAATAGAGAAAATGTAAATTAAACTATTGTGTTAGTTAACATATGTATAAATTCAAGTGGGAAACATTGTTTTAACTTTCTGTGTTAAATATTTAAGAAGTTTGGATTTTGAATTTGTGATTAAAATAGGCATGTTTTGTTTTATAAATTAAAGGATTTTTGTGATACGAAAAAGTAATATATATCATGGTGTAGATATTGTTTTGCGCTATCTAAATAGATAACTTGTATTTATGTATGATTTATGTGAATAAAGAAATTAAGTGAAACGTGAGAGAGTAATAGTACAAATTCATGTTGTTAAGTTGCGCAGGCACGCGAATGGCGCGGCTCATTTTCGCGTATAGTTCTGGGGGTAGCTTAGTGAACGGGTTTTATTGCAATTCGTTCGGGAAATTAGTTCGGAAAAATAAGAAAATCCTTCGGGAAAAGTGAAAAACCAGCAGTCAAGAAGAAAAAGTGTAGGGAAGTGATAGGGAAAAGTGATTACTCTCTCACGGAACGGTTTGAAGATAATTGCTGTTTTATTCCCAAGTAATTCATCCCTAAAGTTATACAGTCCACATCGAAGAATTAAGGCGTCGGGACCGGGACGACTTCGGAAGACCCGTAATCCCCGTCTGAACCTACTTGCTGAAAAAGAAAGAGGTTATCGCCCTAGTGTGTTACTCCGTTGCGGAGATCACATACGTTGTTCCCGAACCCAACGTAGGCGTTATAGGAGGCCGGATCGAGAGAAGCCTCGATTCCTCCCTTCTGTTTCTTTATCGAACGTTCCAGCCCGTCTGGTTCGTTTTAAATTGGTCCTTCCGAACCTGTTTCCTTTTCAATAGGCATATTCACAACTTTTGTAGTAATTATAATACATATTATTTATTTAAATTTCTGTTTTGCATAAATTCAGTGAATATAAATAAATCGATATAAAGAACATTTAACATTGTACCTTTCTTATTACTCTATTTGCAGATGACAGCTCTTTGGTGTCTACATGAATAGACATAAATAATTATGAAAATGAAATTAATAACAACTTGAGGAATATAATTAGCTGGATTAAGTCAAATAATTTAATAATAAACTTTAAAAAGACTCAAATAATGATTTTTAGCAACGAAATTTTTTTGCTATGCTTAACATTAATTAGGGTGGTGATACCCATAATGAAACCAAGGTAACAAAATTCTTTGGTCTTTATAATGATAATAACTTAAAGTGGGAGACTCGTACAAAATATATCTTCAAAAAGTTAAATCGATTTTCTTACGATCTCCATGTATTATCCAAAGTAGTAAAAGAATATGTTTTACGGACGGTATATTACTTCGTATCTTCTACTGTGCGATACGGTATAATTTTAGGGCTATGATACAAGGCTCGTTATACATATTTAAAGCGCAAAACAAATGTGTACGTGCTATGCAAATATAACAAGTACAGAGAGCTGTAAACCACAATTTAAAAAATTAAAATTGTTGATATTTCCCGCAATATTTATGAATGTTATGATTTATTTTATTATTAATGAATTTATGATAATTATGCGTATTTTGTTGTGACATTTGTAAAAACTAATCCAGAAATATTTAATGATTGCTATGTTTTAAACAATCGACGAAAAAATAAAATTCATACAATTTC